>SJOL01007074.1:607212-739384 GCA_004794785.1 Opisthorchis felineus
TTGATTAATAACTCCGAACACTGGGTGCAAAGAAATTGGCACTTTCAACCGGTTGATGTGCTTAAAGAAATGACAGTATCACGTATCAATTTGACTGACGACATTTGGGGGAAGAGGGCGCGACCTTTAACCCAAAGAAAGAGTATAGACTACCCTAAAAACGATCTTTTACGGTAGTTCAAGCTCTCTTGTGTGTCCACATTTGAATGCTTCTGCAATATAAGCGAACTAATCTCGATTCTCTCCAGTAAAAGATTCGGCAAGGGACGGGTTACGGAGCAAGCGTGGACAGGGTGCTTCAGGGTAGTAATAAGATTGGCATGAATTGGCATGAATTTCTTCGTATTGGAAATTCCAAATACCTAAAAAAAGAGGCTATGCAATTTACATCTTGGCTTTTAACTCCGTTTGAAGATTCTCAAAAATATCTTTAAAATCCCATTAGCTAAGTTTGACTGGCATATAATTTGACAGCATGGAGAATGGACGAGTCTTTGGGCCGGTCTCATGTCTGCCCAGATCAAAATCCCGGATCCCAGTGAGAACTCTAGCATCCTGATGTACTCTTACTTGATAGAATTCGAGTCAAATCTGCAAAAATTAGCATTTTCTGTGTTTTACAAGCCGAAACAGCTGGTGTAGAATTCACAGAGAAAGTGATTTTACTGTTACTTGCGGAGTTTAAGTAGCTAAAAGAGCTGCATTTTACTTGAGTGGGTGTTTCTTGGTCTGACACATGTGCCGAAATTTCATATGAATCTACCTACCGATTAATAGTGACAAGGGTTCTTAAGATTTCACAATTCCGAACGATGGTCTGATAAATGCAAAGACACGGCTTAGTGTTCTGTTTACTGATAGGAACTAGCCCCCTCTGATTTGAGTGCTATTTGCTTACACTTTTGGTTGTGACTCTGAACTGGCGATTCTTCCAGTATTTCGAGATCTAAGTCATATAACACTTACAACATAATTTAAGTATTATTAAACACCTAACCACTTTGAGTAACCGAAACGAATTTTGCCGAAGTTTCTGCGTTAAAACCGTCTATTGCTGCATCCGTTACTGGCCGCGCTCGTATTTTGCCCTTTTTGAGTGGTGTGTTCCATCTTGGCAGTACTATACCATATGTTTTGTGGTTGATGCGGCTGGTGGTGATTTATGGGTCCACAAATACACATATATTCAAAATCCTGTGTACGGTTACTATAGTATTGAGGTATTATTGATGATCTGAGCGCAGTATTGCTTTGAGGGAACTGGACGGTTCTTTCCACTTTGTCGTCTTTCGGCAACTCAGAACAACACGGGAACATGAATATGTCTTCAGGATAAACACTGATCAAGAGAACGGGTACCCGTTCAGTAAACAAGGGGCTTGATTTAGGGCACGCCATATCTATTAAGTTTAGGTATTCCTTGCATGGATAGCTGAGATTCTCCCGATCGTTGCTGGAACAAATGAATCTTCGTGGATTTGCCAATACGGTCATGTCATGAAAACTGAATGGACTAAAACCTTTCGTGTCTGCACTGGCCTGATAAGAATATACATTTAGACAATTGGGTTTTGGTCGAATTGGTGGCTGTTTGCAGGGCACAAAACTTGAATATCTTCTTTCAACTCACAGTTGCGTCCAAAAGACATTGCTTAATTGGAATTTTTTGTCAGGGATATCTTCGGAAGGAACCAGTTACTGAACTTTTCTTGGAAAAAAGGTTGGCTCCTGATCTATTTCGGAATCTTGATAGGTTCAAGGTATTTATGGTTTTACAATAAAGTGAATGGACCTGTAGTTATGATTATTAATCTGTTCACACGAGTTAGATGTGAGTTTGGTGACCAGCGTGTGTAAGATATATGCCATAAAAATGTGGATATCCAAAAACTCGGTGAGGCACCGATGTATGCAAGCCGCTAAGTCAATGTTTTCTCCGGTACACAATGAGCAATTACATTTAACGCCAAGTCTGTACCGACTTCTCCAAAGTGACAGTTTCTTATAATTATGCAAGTTGTGTTTGGAAATTAGCGCAGTATTGGAACCGCCAGCTGACTTGAAAACTGTAGGAACAGGGAGTTTCATTCCCAATGTCAAGTAGAAGTCCGGTTTCTGGAAGGTTCTGAAACATACCTATCGTCATAATAATTTAGCTCCTTTTACCAAAAGAACACTACTCATAGGGTAAATGAAATCTCTCCGACAGCCCGCGACCGGTTTTGCCCTTCTAGGGGCTCAGCAGGTGGGTGCAGTGCCTGAAATTCACTCAACCTCTTCGTGTCCCACCCGAAACCAAATTGTGACCATTTTGCGAAATGCACTCATTTTCACACCCACATTTTTTGAAAGTAGATCCAACTGAATCCCAGCAGAGTTCCTCGTCCGTGATATTCTTCAGCTGAGTGTGCTACTCAAAGGCTACCTCGTGATTCATCTGACACCATATTCGAGACGTCGCAGTACGTTGTCCCGACGGACGCACCAATCAGACTGCGGCTTTCCGAATGTCGTGCCAAATGAAACACGAGATTGCCTTTCCGCAGAACGTTCAGCTGAAGGAGAACATCATGAATGGTAGACTCACATGGGATCCAGCTGAGCGCAAATGAATGCATTTGAGGGAATTAGTCAGTTTTTTCTTTATAAATGCTTCAATCAAGGCAACTCACGGTTTCGAAAATTTACTCAACAAATCACTGTAGCTCGACATCACAATAATGGCTACAATATTCTCCTCATACCTCTGAAACGAGTGTGATGCTTTGTGAGTTATTATTGCATTTAGGCATAAAAGGGTAGGATGCCCAAAAATATGAAGAACGTTTGACAAATGTCTGGTTTACTACTCGTTCCAGGCTGCAATTGACAGGTGCAACAGTTGCATTCAGTTCCATTATTATTTACCTGGATATTTTGTTCACAAGCTTCATGAGGCACTGTTTTTTTATTTTCATAACTTGTTTACTTCTAAGGATGTTTTTTACAGAACTGGTGCTTCATGTCATCAATTTTGACTATTTCTCCACCTTTTAAGATTTACGTGGTCAGTGTATCAGCTAGTCAGCTGTGGACCATCGAAGGGTCTGTGGTGCACGCCTGGATCATTCGTGTGTCCTCCGAGGTCAGAAGCGTCGAAACGTCATTATGTGACAGCGTCTAACAACTCGAAATAACGGCCTCAGATACCTTCCTAAAATAAGACAGCTGAGAGGACAAGCGATGGCCATTAGGACTCAACCGACTGGCTACGTTCTACTTAAATGCGGCAATCGCTCTACCGCACATAATTAACCAAAGGTGGTGATTCTATCTTTATTTATTGCCCTAATTTACTTTTTCGAAGACAAGGTTTAGTCCTTTGCAGGTCTGGAGAGACAGCACTGTCGTAGGAAACGCTTTTCTATTTGTTAACATGTTGTGAACGGTAAAGTTTCCAGCGTCTCTTTGTTGTGATAAGTATTGTGCACTTCGATTTCTGTCACCTTCCTTGGTCCGTCAAAAGCAATCCTTTCATCGATTTGGATGGAAGAAAATACTGACACATACTGCCTTTTTGGATCTGAAACCCAACTGACAAAAGTAAATTTCCGTTTGGTAACAAGAACAAGAAGCCACGATTATCAAAAATAGACTTTACTTAAGGAGACTGGAGATGTACGCATAATGCAGATAAACAATATATACATATATGTGGATATTAGTCTCAGTCCAATATAATATTAATGATGAGGTGTGGTTAAGGTTTTTGACATCCAATTACATCTTCAGGCTTGATAATATGTTGTTGGTACTTTAAACAAAAGTGTAACGGAAACACGTGGCCCCTAAAGCACTTAAAGCAAGTTGACCCAAGGTTGAATGTGGATCATCTTTGGAGATTCAGAAATAATCAAAACATGTCAGTCTCTCCCTTTTTGTAGCTACGGCAATACTATATAAAAAAGTTCAGACATATCTGCATAACGAATAAAATAATAACAGTAAAAATGAAATGACGGAATATACCAAATAAGTGTCTTCAAAATATTGATTTCAAGGTTCTCGAGTCAGAAATAACGCACTTTATTTCTTAGTCAAAATCTTTCGTAAATTATTGACCTGGAGCTTACAGCATTACATTAGCTAAACAAACGATGTAAGTTTTCTTGCATTCTTTTTTACGATGTTTGAAAACTATATATACTAGTCCTACGCCTTGCTGATGATGACAATTTTCATTTTTTGAATTGCAACTGCGACTGTCCTGCTAATTCGTAGGTGGATGATGGGTTGTTCACTGGACGTGAAGCTGTGAACAGTTTCGAAGTATAAATGTGCGACCTGACACTAAGATTAGTTTCACAGCCAGAAATTGCCCCGATCGTGAGGATAAGTCCAATTTTTCCGTAAAAGACTGGGTAAAACGGAAAAATGACTAAATACGGTCATCACTCCGGTAAACGTTTAGGTGTGAAATTGGGTGCAGTATGGCAATTTTGATGGTGATTGACCCAACCACGAGAAGGTTGTGAGCAGTGGCTGGTGTTGGCGCGGTCGTTGTTGCAGTATAAGGTAGTGCACAGCTAACCCAACTGCCGATTTGAACGAGGGGAATTTTTTCGCACAATATAAAAAAGAACCTTGATTGTCAAGTTTTGCAGCACAAACCTCGTTTATTTAGTAATGGCCATTCCCCCTCCCCTAAAACCCATATGTATCGTCCGGTATTATTTCTCCCGTTTTTCATCGTTTATTAACTATTTTTAGTACACCGATTCTTTTCTCAGACCTTACATCTGATATCCATACAAGTGGTCTTAGTCAGTTTGGTTTTTCCTGTTTTTTCTCCATCTGGTTTGTTAATAGCGTGCACCCAAAAAGACGTCCCGCCTTAATGAACACATATGGGTTCCTCAAGACCAAGTGCGCTCTTTGTGAGCACTGTCGTTATTATGTTGTCTCTTATGTACTTCTCACTGGAAATTCAGTATCGCCAATCCCTCCACTTTGCCCATAGACTCTTTTAGCACTCACTATCATTGTCCTCATTCATCGTAGCTGCACAAATTTTGATTTTATGGTGAAAACACACAGTAGGCGGTTTATCAGGAACGACTTCCAGTAAATTACACGTGAGATAATAGCGTCCAGCTAACATCAAATGCGCGACAGTTGACAATAATGTCGACAAATTCAGGAGGATGCATCACTGCTTCGAATCAGAAGGTTGCACAGTTGGACTTTTTTGCAGTTATCTTGACGAAATGTGAATAACTTCTGTAGATAATGAAAAGAACAAAAGACAGGCTTTACCACACATCAGCAGAATCCACAACGCACGTGTTGGCCGATTCATTTATATCCGTAGTCATGGAGATTATTTGGTGTATTTCCAAGCACCATTAAACAAAAATCTACAGTAGTCCACAGTATACCTAATAAAGATCCCTTTGGAGCTTGTACGTAACTAAACTTAATAAGGGGTTCCTCTAGATATTTTTTGAAATCGCACACTTGAGCGACACTTCTTGATTCATTAAAATGAAAAACATAAGGGAATTTTTGTCTTAATCAAACAATAAACCCACTGAAGACCGGAGGTATGGATGGATTAATGTGTTAGTATAATGGTAGGACAATAAACACGGTATGCTCTGCGACAGAATTCAAAAGGTTTGACAGTCTTAAGGTCTCAGCTCACGCAGCAGCTAGTAGGATCCATTGCACCTTATGAGTAAAATTGTTTGCAGAATTAGTTTTCATCACCCCGATAACTCACAGACATCCTGCTATCAAAAATACCTAACCGCGTTTTTACTGTGGCAAACGTGGTGTAGTTAAAATAATAAAAAACGAATTTGGCTACCAACGCACCCGATAGACAACAAACATTAATTCTCACTACTTCACCAAGTTATGTAACGCTTGACTCACCATCTTACTGGTGAGGTTTTTTCTGTTCACGTGACGGTGTTCAAAGGGGTCTGCTAAACTGCCACTTTTAACTGATTTTTGCTTGGGGTTTTTTGTGGGTTGCTTGAGAAGGACTTGCCAACCAAACCCCTGAAGGGGCAATTGTGGAGCAGTAGGTTTCCTGGCATTCCAAATTACGGAACCAGCTACATGAACAGCATCGCATAATCTACCATGTTTTTAGGGATTACAATTTACTCTCACGAAGCAATGTCCTAGGTGATCTGCTAACTGGATGCAAGCAAATGTGTTTATAGATATAGCACGTTATCACTATCGGAAACTAGCTGCGGCTTGAATGAGAACGTTAACTGATATCCCCTTGAGATTCTTATCACAGTTGTCTATTGATAGATCACTGGATCTTTCGCTGCGGCTAGAAAGATGAGTTTCCATAGCTGCTACCTGAATATCGCTGCAACAGTTGTGGTTATGTTTTTCGTCAGGTACTTGTACTAGGTATTACTACCTCAGCCATGTCGGTCTGTAAACGGTTTTCTACATGTGTTTCTTCTGCCAAAACACGTACTACATTTTTGACAATGTATCCGATTACTGCAATATACAAGTGAACGAGCGCTGAAAGTACTTGATCATTATACAGCAAGCAGACTGTCAGAATGAGGGACCAGATTTCATTCACGGCGGTTAGAATAATTTTGGATCAGAAAAGAGCTACCCTTATTCAACCAGTTTTTTCTACCCGAACTCAAACAAAATTAACTATTGTGATGCAGGTATGCTGATATGTTGTGAAAGTGTCGCCGTGGTGGTACATGGCACAGGAGGAGAACTTCTGCCCATTTAAATTTCGGATGGGTGATATCATCTGAAGCAATTAGATACAACTTGACCGACTTAGGCAGTAACTAATCAGTCAGTTTTGAGTCCGTTTGAATTCTCTGACGGCAATGATCTAAGTCCAAAAGTTAACATCGTCTATATTGTACACTTCTATAAGAATAGCACGTAAAAGGTTCGCAGTATAAAGAACTAGTCGATATGTTATAAAGTATCTGTACTATTGTACTCAGCACTATTGCTCGGCACCGTATCAAAGTGGTCATTTATGCACCAGGATGGCACAGCCACATATATCCCAAGGGCCTTGCCATAGTTTTGGTCTTTGTTACGATCTACCTTGACGAGTCACGGGGAAACATAAATTACATCACCCATTCCATGAGACGATTTGATAGTTATCCAAAAATAAGTTTTGAGTTGCATAAAACTCACAAATCATCCCAAAACCAGCTTTTGAGAGTGCACGTATTGATGGGCGAAATCCAAACAACGACGTAGGTTTTTATGGGAAAATTGGCATAGATCTTAAATGATTTTATGCTGACAAGGACATTGTGCATAGTACCTGGACTTTGCTAGGTGCATAAGCCTCACTGAAATGTGAGGGCCAGTTTATACCATGATCGCGAGCCAGCTAGAACAATCAGGTTGGCTTAGGAGTAAACAGTGATTATCAGGTTGTTTAGGAGAAGATTAGTACTATAGCTTAGTCAATAGTTTAACAGGAATTCCCTTCTCGTTAGTTCTAATATTTGTTGGAAGCATGAGGAGATTTGGTGGTTTTCTACTGAGATTTCATCGTGTAAGTGATGCCAGCTACACTGCAAGGCCGGCTTTTAATTTTTTGGACACAGCAGCAGCGCGTATCTCACGGAATCCCAGGGAGTTTCGAACCTACGACCTCCAGGCTAGTAGTTTGAACAGATAACATTTTTGGCCATGACCGGTTGATTAGTATTGTGATCATTTCGGACTTGGACGGGAAAGTTGGCTAAGGTTCCTACTGGGTAAAAGTCCTATGGTTTCTGATATAGTGAGTGATTATTGCCCTTAGATCACTTTAGTTCTAAGCGCATGATTGGTTGAGTTACAATGACACAGTATTGTTCAGAAATGGTGCACAACGTTTTGGGCACCCATTGCTTGCCTCTGTACCATACAGCTTTGATTTATAATTTCTATGAATTTTTTCCGGTATCCCTCCGGCCGATAAGAAAAAAAATATCATAAACAAACTAGTTGAAAGACTGCGCGCAGTGTTTATGTGCAACGCATGGGTTTCGCAGCACCAATTTTGGCAGCTGTAACATTTTAGGGGCCCAGATCGGAAGCTCGGGGACTGCACCTACCTGATGAGCTCCAAGAAGAGCGACACCGGTCGTGGGCAGTCGAAGAGCTCTCACCAATCTTGTGAGTAGTTTCCTTTATGAAAATATACTGCGATATCTCGAATATCGTGCCAACAGAATCATGAGGCGGCCTTTGTGGTGCATATTCAGTTGAAGAATATCATAAACGAGAGATTCAGTTGGGTCTCTCGTGAAAAGCAAATTGATATGCAAAATCATGGTTCCACGTACATCCCAATAGGAGGAATTCCACAAACATACAGAAGTACGTCTAAATATTAGCTAAACAAAATCCAAAAATGTTCACAATGAAAACTGTGGCGGAGAACGTTGTGGTACTTGAAAGTTTCAACAATGGTGGTCCCACAAGTTCCGTGTGTAGAATGTGTGGAACGGAGAGCAAGAACATTCAATGTTAAAATACATGTCCGTTGTGACTCATTTGGATCATACACGAATAAAATGCTGCCCATCATGACTTAAATGGCCACTCTGGTTTTCCGGGAACGTCTTGCCCGAGCGGTATCATTTCGATTTTTTATTAGGTACGCAGCACAGAAACGAACATTCACAAACAGGAGCAATATGTGCTTCAGAACAAAGGATCATTGTACAAATTGACCAAGATTGTTGTGGTGGTGCCACTACTGGAATCAGTAGCAGGTTTTCACTGCGACTACTTCTTTGTGACTAACGTGGCTACCATCATACATCCCAATCTCGGAACTTGATAGTTCACCGAAGAGATTTCCAGATGGAGAATGGCGCCGCTCAGCAAAATTTTCACGACTAGTTGAAACCATATTTCTAGCCTGTTAGAATGCCAGATGGCTGTTGGTTATTCTTGTTCTGTAAGCTAGACGTTTTGGCTTTGTCCAACTAGCCTAGTTCAACGCTTTGTGAGCCACAGACATTCTCCACAATACTGAACAATATCCTCTTTATCCTCGGTTTGATTCTCAGAAGGCTTTGTGCGATAGCCGCATCATCACACGGAGGGTTGTCCGCCTTGGGGACCGTCAGTAGGCCTGTTTTAGTTTTTATTATGGAACACCATAACACTGTGCCATAATGAATTGCATTAATTAGGGCCGAACAAGCGCCTGTGGCTTCTCAGAATAATTCAGCAGAATCCGTATCGTATCTATGTGGCCCTAATACCTTGAACTATATGGCGATCAGTAATATGTTTTGCAAGACTGTTGCAATACTACCGTAGTATTGTAAGTATAGTGTCGTTTCAATACCAGTAAAGATATCATACGTGTCCTTCAGGTTAATTCAGTTAACCTTCAACAGTCCGATTAGTTTGAATAACCTTTTGGTAACCCCTTGCACGTACTTGTTTTAAAAGAACATATGTCAGATCAGGCCCCTTATTGTGACAGCCGAGTAAGGCCAGAAGCGCACACTTGACATAATCCTTTTTTTCAGTACTTTCGGGTGAAGCTGTCACTCGATCTGGTAAACTTTGTGAAAGGGGATCTCAGGCAGCTGAGTTTGGAAGTTTGTAAAATGGGTGTTGAACACGAGCAAAGATCCCTAAGAAGCAACCGTTTTTAATTTTAAAATTTTCCATAACATTCCTCTGCAGATAAAACCTGAATGAGACAGACGCATCAACAATCATTTTGATGCATTTGGATTAAAAACAGGGATTATTCTATCTCCGGGACAAATATAGAATATGTCGAAACATGGACTTGGTTTGTATGAATGTAGATTAAAATCTTGTATATTCTTACCATTCAGGGGAAGAAGCATGTGTTCAACATGCTTACAAAAGAGACTTAACTAACCAGAAATGATAGAGCTCACTTGCATTTTATTGGGTAAAACACTGAACAAGCATTAACTTCCTATCTTTTTCTGCATTGGTAGAATCAGCCACCAAAATTTACACCGTTTAAGGTAATCTTCAAAATGAGGAGCTTTCCTAGGTTTGTGATGCTCGTTGAGTTCACCAGACGTTGACGCCTATTCCAGTAGGAATATAAACGGCGATAGCACAGCCATAGAATGATAAACGAAGCGACTAATTGGAATGTGAAACGCGAACACGAATTAGATGTTTCACAAGGGCTTAGTAAACAATCGGTGGTTTTTTGTTTGACAACGTTTCGCTTTTGACACAAAGGCTTCATCAGGCCCAGTGATTAGGCCACCAAGTTGGCCAGGCTTTACGGCAGACAGTAAGACGTCCTCAGTAAGACGTCAGTAAGACGCCCTCATATTAGCGCATTACAACGGTGTTGAATGTCAGTTAACGGCTCTTGTCGGTTAGTGTGGTTGACAAAATCTTGCGTTGATAGGTTGGGGGAGTTTCAAATTAGTGCCGATCGGGTTTGGTTCCTTAATCTCAATCTGTTTGCCGCGAGCCGATCACTCAATTGTACCAGGATAGAGCTACTCTTATGTTAGCCGCTTTTAGAATCGTTCGAATGATCTCCGATGTACCTAGTTTATATAGAATAGCAGCAGCCTCAATCCATTTCGTGTTCGGTTTCGCTACCGGCACCAACACCCTTCACAGCTGAAGCCTAATCAACCTAGATGGATATCCGCTAACCCGGAGTTTGTTCTTTACTTCAATTTGGGCCGCTGTCCGATCAGCTTCTCTGTGCACAGAGCCCTTACACGCATAAACATTGATGAGGCAATACCGGCGAATACCGACTTTGAATGAACAGACGAGTAGTTCATAACTGTCCTAGTGTCCGCTGGCTTTCCGTGCACTATGGTCTTTAGTTTTTCCCCGACCTTATGTGTCATGCAGCCTAAAAAGCCCAGTGTAACCGAAGTTGACTCTATCTCCATACTAAATTTGATGTATGGATTCAGTTCATTCAGATAGTTGTAAAACTCACTGAAGTTGTCTCGTTTCATCACGACGAAGGTGTCACCTACATGACGCCAGAATATCTTGGGTGGTATGGGAATCCGGCTAAAGCTTCCTGTTCAAGTTCCTGAATAAATATATTTGCCAAAACCGGGGATATTGGAGATCCCATTGCTAGTCCTTGTTCTTGAATGTAAACCATGCAGTCAAAAACGAAGTGGATGAGATTCAGGCATGCCTTTATACCTTCCACTATTTAATCTACCGTAAGCTGTGTTCGTTCTGAAAGGCTAGTGTCCGTTAGTGACTGCCACTTAGCTATTTCCAACAAGTCCCATTTTGGCACATTTGTATATGATTAATTGATATCTCAACTTACAAGAATGTCGTCTGGTTCCACGGTGATACCCGCTACTTTTTTGGCAAAGTCATATGAATTCCTAATGCAAGTGCTAGATTTCCCGGTGAGGGGTTTCAAAATATCTGCCAAGAATCTGGCCAGCTCATGGGGCGGGGACTCTATTCCGCCTACCATCAGTCTTACCGGGACTTCTGGTTTATGGATTTTCGGTAGGCCGTAAAGCCGTGGTTGGATTGCACTTTTGTGGCACAGTCGATGCCAATTACCTTGCCCTAAATGGTTTATTACGGACCGCAAATGCCTGCCATTTTCAGCTTTACTCCTATTCATTATGGATGTAATATTCCCACTATTGATCTGCCGCTAAGTACCCCAACTAGATGTTGCTTGACAGCCCGTAGATAATCACTTGTTCATGGCCGCCGTGGCCTTACCCTTATCTGCCTTTGTGATCACTATGCTTTCCATTTGTTTCAGGGTGTTTAACGCTCTTCGCTCTACTGGTGTAATATTTGGAGCTCCTGGTTGCTGGGACTTAGGGACTGTGACCAGCTGTGCCTGTAGTTTTTGAAACACCAATTAAGGATTAAGATTAAGATTAAGTAACCAAACCCGATCGGAACCAATTTGAAACTCCCCGAACCCATCAATGCAAGATTTTGGCAACCACACTAACCGACAAGAGCCGTTATCTGACACTCAACACTGATCTAGTGCACTAATATGAAGACATCTTACTGATTGGTTGTCTGTCTGTCTTAAAACCTGGCCAACTTGGTGACCTACTCACTTGGCCTGATGACGCTTTTATGTCAAAAGCGAAACGTTACACAAATGATAAACTACCGTTTGTTTACCAAACCCTTCTGAAACGATGCCTCTCAATCGGTTCCAGTGTTTTGGATTGCACAACTTGTGTGCCATATAAAGAGGTATGTCATACCAGATGAATTTATTTGACAGTATTCTGAGGTGCATATTACTGGATATATTTTAATCTAATTGCACTGCTTGAAATTTGCCCAGGTTTGATTCAACTACTGACAGAGGGAATGTGTTGAGCATCTCTAAGGAATACCTCAGCGAATGATAGTGCACCTGGTTGGGTGCAGATAGACAGCTTCATCAACAACGCTGAATGCAGTACACTAGTAATACACATTGGAGATTAATTGCAGGAAAACCTTGAGAGGAGAAAGCCCTTGTAAATTGTAGAAAACAGAAGGAAGTGTACGGACTTAGTGCGGATACCGATTAAGAATACGGTAACTAAACCTGCAAATAAGATTAAAATAAGTATATATGAACATTACATCAGAGAATTTCACCATGAACGGAATAAACCCAGCGTCTTTAACAAACTTCATTCGACATGAACCCAGCGCACAAAGCAGGTGGACGTTAGGTAGGCAGTCTGACTAGGCAACTTGATTTACTAAAAACTTCGTAGTGCCTAAAGGTTAATTGTTCTTATCGAATTCTAAACGCTGTGCATAAGAACGCCCAATGCCAAAGTTAGTTTTCAGGAATAAAGCATCTGAGGTTGACGTTCTTGATTTGCCAAAATGTAAACATTTGGACATCAACTGTTTGGAAAGTGGAACAAGTGACGGCCGCTTCGACCTTGAATCCAATACATTGACGGACGCACAACCGAGTAGCAACACGTACGAAGTAAGCGTAGTAGAAGCATTGAAGCTGAAACTGTTTCAAAATATTCCATCCTGATGAGCAAGTGTCGGATTGGTAATCATGTATCACCTAAACCGGATAGTTGTTCTTTTGGTTCAATGGTATTAGGTGCATAGTCAGCCATGCAATTTCGTGTTGTAGACTTCTGGATAGAATCCGGTCTTTAGCAAGACTCTTGGAAGTAGGTCAGTCTGTCCTAGATTTGCGTCCTGATTCGATCGTTTCTTAGTCTTAAACCTACAAAATATGCCTTACTTGTTTGTGTTTTTCAATCAGGTTCTTTGTTACATGTAGCCTCATGCTTCAGGCCACCGAGTTCTATGTAAAAAAACTTATGTACTAGAAGTGCGTTACGCTAATCTATAGTGCAAATGATTAAGTTGACTTATTTGGCTACGTGGCAGGGTTCATCAACAAGTTCACTTGGGAAATAAAAGAAGCGGTGAGTGCAATAATTCGAGGAATGTTTTAGAAAGAATTAGGTTAGTAGAAGATGTACCATATACATAGAAAACTGAACATAAATAAACGACAGACACCAATTCAAGAGGCACTTTGATTGGATGGTTCGAGTTCATGAATTTCAAGCCGGTTTTACTTTGTTCTCAGCACGACCGAAGTATTAATCACTTTCGCAGTTCAGGTTTTGGGGTACAGGTTGATAGTTAAGAGAGCAGACGAAATACAACGATTCCAATCAGAATATAGACGGCAAAACATATGACGAAATGTTGCAACCTGTCAATGCGGGATTTAGGTATCCTTGTCAGAGTCAGACTTCTTCGTGTATTTGGAAAGGGCTTGTCTGGAACCGGAACTCCTAAGAATTGACACAGCGGCTCCCATCTGTCTTTGACTTTGTAAACCAAGAGCTGATCCTTTGGGACCACACTCCTTACATAGTCATTCCAGCGAATGTAGGCCTGTATCACCTGGTTATCGTCTTGGAGGTCCACATCAGGTCCGAAAAGTTGTCTGAACATTCTTCTGTTTAGTTGTTCCAGTCTTTTAAATCCAACTGCATGTAACGTGGAGTCGATAAGTCTCCGGTCTGAATTCTTATATACTCTCGGTAGGCTTGTTGACCTAATTGTAGCCAACCACGGTTCGGCCTCACGAACTGTGAGAATAAACTGGAAAATGTAAGCAAGATGAAAAATTCCGTAGTATGCGGAACGTGTGGAAGTGAGTATGACTTTACACATCGGATCATCAGTTAAATTGGGTTTCACTGAGGTACGAAGAATGACAAGATTCTGGGGAGAATTTCACTGTAATATGTCTTACGCCGCAAGACGTGTAACGCGACAAAAGAGGTACAATGCGGTGTAGTTCACATCACTTACAAAAGTTCAAAACAAGGTGCCAAAGACGGAAACTGATTGCAATGGGTTAACGCCTTTTACCTAAATTTGCTTTATCAAAAGAACACGGGAATTTTATAGGAGTTGACGAAGGACTACGTTATCAGTGGACTGAAGTTAGATTACGGACAAGATTATTGCCCTAATTGTAGCTGATTACCCATCGAAACAGCAAGCTTTATTTTGATACGCCAAACCTAATAAAAAACCAGACAACTTGCTGTCGGTGAAGAGACTACTTATGACTAATAGATTCTTTTGTTACATGGCTTAGGTCTAAATCCACCTGTTCCCATACTCCTGGATTCCCGAAGGCACATAAACTCTGTGCATCCATTCGTGCAAATTCAGCCATGAATTCTTCATCTCGGCCTCAGTTATTTAAGCGACTTTTTGATAGTCTGATACTCATCATAACTGTTCTTGCTAAATGCTATCTGAAAAACACTCACGAAGTTTCGTGCTGCCAAGGACACATTGATATCTCCCTAGAATCATTTGATGCACATTCGTGTTTACTAATGTCCTTAACTTGAAACCGGCGAACGTTTGACCATTTCAGAGAACGAATTGGTCAGTGTACTATGAACGCCAATTTTACTTTGATGGCATCACTAGCAATCAGTTTGATGTTTTTGCTATGAGACTTGTTTTGGGACCAATACTAGCCGACATTTTTATTGGACCTAAATTGGGTGGCCGGCAAAAGCAGATAAACGACGAGTACCTTTTAATAAGATATAATCAGGTAAAATAATGCTCATCGCACACAGGAAGAAAAGTGTGAGTACCTGCTATTACTCTTCAGAGGGAGCTTTTCTCTACCTTGAAACTGTAGAACAACCAATCTCTGTTTTAGGGAGGTCTAATCATTAGAAATACCTGGGGTGCTGTCTCTTCTTCTGTGAATGAGGAACAACCATGGTCTCATTAATATATAGTTTGTGGGACCTTTCAATCGCTGCAAAGATTATGGCCCTTAGTCCTCTTGTTACTCTATCGAGCTAGACGGATCTGCGCCTAGCTTTAAAGAAGTACTTCGATCAATAAATATCCTGGCCTCTTTACAGTAAATCATCTTGCTTTGGTTGATATGCCGAGAGGGCCAGTCAGGTACTGAAATATCTACTTATATTGACTTTCAGCTGATTGTACTTTTTGGTAATCTAATCAGACACGAAATGGATTCCTACATTATTAGACTTAATGCGGCGAAGGTATAGAAACAAGATTTGCCAATGACACCGTCAAAACTTCAGCGCTACCTGACAGTGGTAGTTTTCATCAAGCATTCTGGAGTAGTGACAACATGTACATCGTGGAAGTTGACAAAACGCTTGAGATACCAGCGAATATATGCGTGCACAAATTTTTCTTAACATATTGGATGGTCTTAACTCAAGTCTGAGTGGGTAAATGGTCGTCAGGTATCTAAATAAAGCACGCCCGAACTGCGTTCTTAGAATGCAACAAAAGATGACATAGTCGGAAATTACTCAGAAATGCCTCCGGTGCTCTGGAAAGCTCCATTGTTTTTTCTATTCGTCAGGTTGGTACAGGCTTACATAAACGACGTAAACCGTATTCTGTTACGCTTTTTGTGCCACTTTAAAGCTTTTGCGGCGGAGGCAAAAATACTGAGTGAACACCTCCCACAACCTGCCTCCTGTTCACATTGCTCGTCGAATTTCAAGCTCTCTGTCCTCCCTCTTTCTTGAAAGAACATTCTGGAGGCAGAGGCTTATAAAACATATTTGGTTTTCTGTTATTGTGAGCATTTGGTGAAACAAAATTGAAACGTTGCATGCTTCCAGAGTTACGGTGAAAAATACGAGAAACATATCAACAATTAAAGATGTGCACAAAATTATATCATTAAGATACCACCATAGTTTGACATAGATCGGTCTGCTATCCCCCTGCATTAGACTTTTTTCAGGGCGTTTGCTTGCTCCTACCAGATATCAACTTACCGTTATTCTAACGTAACCGTCTTGAAGACAACAAGCAAAAGAGTTGGCGAAAAAGGACCGGAGGACCAGAAACCAAGTGTTTTTTGAACTGCGATAAACAAACCATTATGACGGCAGGTTTCGGTGGTAGTTTGCTTCGTATCCACGTGTGGTATACTTATTATTCATGCCCTGTGTACCAGGTAGCGAATGATGCCACGCTTCCGACAGATGAATAAGTGACAATTCAGTTAATGAGTCTCCCACTGTGTACGCATAAGCAATTTATGTAGAATTTCACTTTGAAATAGCCGGGCTATGGATAGGCAGTAGGAACGAAAAATTACGCTTGGGGAATTGACATATGGGGCCGGAACATTAGGGGGCTTTTGTAGAGGTATAAAATCGTATACTTGTTGCTCACCGCATTGTTGAGATCACACGACAGAATAAAAACTACAAGTTGACACTCTGGAAGTCACAATAAATCAAGTACTTTAGCCGCTCACAATCATTACACTAGGCCACCCTACTCATGTCATTTCTTGAGCACATATTACACAAAAGGTTTATCAAGTCTCAGTTTTTGATTGAACACGCTTAAATAATGAAGCTCAGATTATGAAAATTACACTCCATGCGGTGTCATGGCCAAAGAGGCATCAAGGACAGCGAATTGCAAATGGCGTACACTTGACATTCATCACACGCGTCACGTTCATTGGAGCACATATGAAATATTTGCTGACAAAGACGTGGTATGACCGCAGGTCAGCCTTGCAACAGGGCTGTCTTGATCCAGGATGAAACACAGCATGTCATAGTTTGCTAATGAGCTACTTGTATGCAATCATATGAATAACTTTCAACCTTGCCCATTTGGCCGATTAGTTTCCTCATTCACCATTTCACTATGACGTTTTCTGTTCGTGCCCCTGCGAACTTCTACCGCTTGCGTCTACACCAGTGCAACTACTCATGTGTGGCTAATAACAAACGTAATCCTGTTGGTTCTATTTGCTTTGTGACTGACTGTCTGTCAAATGTGATGCAAAACGGAGACACTTCAGCAGAGCTGATAAAAATGTCTTGATGAGGCTCAATGGGTAGATGTGACCTCCGAGTTTTCATCAGCATGTTTTCCAATTTAGCGCCAAGGTTTGCAGTGACCCAGTAATAGATTGAATAATCTCACACCTCTCAAAGTACCAAACAGCAAAACTTTTCGAAAAATTACTGTAGTCCAACCATCCAGCTTTCGTAACGAACTGAGGAACCAGTCACAGACATACGATCGTCCACATCAGATATCAGTGGTCACGTGGCTGAACTCTGTAGGGTGTTGGATTCGGCATCACTAACAACCGTCACATGAAGCGCGTTTTTTGGCCTCCGTTAAGTCAATTCCGTAGTTGTAGGTAAAGATATGCCTGATAAGTGGACTCACAACAATTCCAACTGTCCTGAAACGTAGATATGCTTTGATTGTCGCTTGAGTTTTGCATTCTGATCGATAGATATTTTTGGGACACTGCCTGAACTCAGTTCCTTAATGTCCATGCATGTCATGCATGCATGGGCAGCCGACGGAGAAAAGCGAGTTCACGTACTATGGGAAATCGTATTACGAGGCAACCTGGAGGAAAAGTCGTATTTTCCTCTGCAAGAGGAGTGCAAAGGCGGATAGCATGTCTTTATTTATAGAAGCGACAATGAGGAAAGACGGGTTAGAAAAGGTCGGCCCTAAAAACCGCACTATCCGATCGCCCAACAGTTGGCTGTGACTGATGGTGCACTACTCAGTAAAATCAGAACCCTTTTAAAACCAAAGAATCTGACAACGTTCAAAAGACACCTGATGCTCACAGACGCTTTTAGTCGGACAGTAACGCTTTAGTCTCCATGCCCTAGGGATGGGTCAGCCCCTGCTCTCAAGTGGTTCAGACTATTCAATCATCGCCTCCGAGAAGTGTCTCTCAGGAAGCCCTAACAGACGATAACTCGCAATTCAGACGTTTGAGTCGGGGGCTAGGGTAATTTCTTTCAGATGGAGATGCAAATAAAGATTAGATAGAGAGAGATTGCAAGATGGAGAGATTCGGTTAATGGACGTCCTTCCTTCTGAGGGTACGCAACCTGACTCCGATCATGCCATTATGCGGCCTGGGGTATCAGCATTACGCATGCCAAAACAGAGCAGTTCCATTCATAGACTTCGACGAGTTTCTGTAACTCAGCAATATAAAGCTGATAAATCTACGAGAAGTGCACAATTATGCTGATGACTGACACTGTTTAGAGGTTGAAGGGAGACGAGTGGAAGAAGGTATGATCACAGCATTTATAACCCCCTGTAGAAGCTGTTCGACTGGATCTAATAAACAGTGGATATCGCCGATATACATATACATTATTGCTTCCAGAAAAGAAGTACCAAGCCAATATGACCCTTCGAACACCGGAACCAGTAGCTTGCAGAGTAACATAAAGCACTGATAGATTGAGCAGGTCAAGGAGATGGAGAAGGTTCTCGCCGCAGATAACAACTGCACCTTGTTTTAGCTGATTCGATCAGCAGGCCAAAATAAGGCATGTTTCAGCCAAACAATCCACAAAAATGTGTAATGGCTATTCACTCGCAAACCTGCCATCCTAAACAATGGGCTGAAACTTTGTAAAGCACTTCAGCTGGCCTCCTTCAACACAACCTCTGGAAAGGCCCAATCAGCCTGAATGAAACAGCAACAACGATCCGCCGTGAACAACAGAAATCCAACAACCCGGAGTGACAAGACACCCAACCCGAATCGTCTGCTCCCTGAAAGCTTCAATAAAAGTGGTGGAGCCATGGCGAATTCTGCCAATCTTAATACTAGTAATTAGAAAACATACAAAGAAAACTAGTGGGTTAGAACGACTCCATCGTTACCCCAGTAGTCAAAAATGGAGCCCGAGCATCATGCAAGAAGGATCGTGGTTTCAGCCTGACAGTCGTCGTCTCCAAGGTGCTCTCTGGCGTTAAAGGGTTTGATATGAGAGACAGATTCGTGAGAACCAAACTGAGTTTTGCCCTGGCCGAGGATGCGTTGACCATATCTTAACATTAAGACAAGTTATTGAACAGCACCACTTTTTCCAACGTCCCACATTGGTCATTTTTCTTGAGCTAAAAGCTGATTTTGATTTTGTCGGAAACTTTGGCGATGTCTGGTGATCAGTGTTGTTCCTTGCAAATTTAAATTATTTATGAGGGCACTGTGTGAGAACTTCTATGGAGGGGTACGAGTATACGGCAAGATTTCATGTGAGTTCACCACGTTCAGTCGTGTAGGACAAGGCTGCCCCCTAGCCTTTCCTCACACGCCGCCTCACACCTGCGAAGTTTAAAGTGCTGCTAGAAGACGGGGGTGTACATAGTTTACTCTGCGGCAGTGCTGTACGGATCAAACACGTGGTCTCTACGCGCAGAGGATGTAAGAAAGCCACCAGTGTTTTACCAGTGGGTGTGGGTGGAACATCAAATGATAAGATTCGCCAGATGGTTTTGAGAAATGGAACATTCACACGATGGATGAGTTACTGAGGCTTCATAGGTTACCCTGGTTTTGAAACGTACTCCGCGTGCCAGAGGACCATCTGCCTAGCAGAGCTATTTTTACCCATCCCTATTCTGAGTGAAACCAACCCAGAGGTTGATAGTTTATGACATAGCAACGAAGCATAAATGCATTAACCAATTAACTCAGTTTGGTTGGCAATTGCAGTCTTCGTTGGATGGGGACCCTAGGACTCATCTCACCAAAGGTTAGTGAGCCTGGTAAAAATGGTTCAATCGGGCAGTCAGTGGTGTCAGTGCATCAAAGGTATCACCTTCAAGGCGTAGCTTTCCAGTTTTCTGAACTGAATGGTCATAATGTCATCTTCAGTGCCTGGTTGTATCTTTCACACTGTCCTCCCTTCCGGTGACCGAAAATACAGTACCTTTATCTAACCTACCTTCAGTAGGTGGTTTATAACTAACAAACTGGACTGAGGTTGCTGCACACTGCTCCAGTAACAGAGCTTTTGAGTGAAAATGTGATCTTGTTTGGAAAGAAAAGCATCAAAGAGCCCTTAAAGAGTTAAAAATATGCATTGCACTGGCACACATGATGGGAAGATTTCACGAAGGTTACCGAATTTTTTCCTATGGTACTTCGAATATCGGGAAGTAGGTTGTCCTACCTTATACGCATCATAGGCTCAAAAAATTACCGCTTATTTGCCGAGCAAGGTAACATCAGCCAAAATTTGTTATTCCTTTAGAGAGACAGAGAAAAGTTTGGGTGAGTTTGTAAAAGTTGAACTACGTCCTTACTAAGTTGATCTTTCATATCACACGTGGTTCTTCCTGCTGCTGCAGCATTCGTTATTTGACTAATAAAGGAAGTAAATCTTTTCTAAGTAAATCGAGGACATGCCCCACCATTGATCTATGACTTTTAAGTCAAATTTTGTGAACGTGCAGGTTAAGTAATTACGGACTGATTCATGCTTTCTTCTGGATGATGCAGATATTACGGCAGGCCATTAGAGCAGCTGATGGTCTCAGTTCCGAACTGAGTCTAAAAACTACAGGAAGCTCAGCCACAACTGGTACGGTGTTTTCTTCGGAACGGCTGGAAACCTAACAAGAAAACTAGGAGCGAATTTTCATCCTAATAGCTTTTGGGTCGTGCATTTTTGTTTGTCGGTAGCTGCCTTATGCGAGGTACATGGCTGCTGGCCTTCGTAGTCTGATCCCTAAAATTTAGCCTGTGAACAGGCATTTTGACTTCGACTAGTTCGTACAAGTCAACGTGCCCAAAATTCGTTGCGTTGGCCACAGATGGCATTCCGCATGAACGTCTCTTTCCTGTTTTTGCGGCTTGTGTAACTTCAGATAAAGTTCTAATTCAACTAATTCAGTAGTCCGTTTATAGTGTATTTTATGCAACAATTGACGAAATAGGATATGGATATTACTGATCACTTGTTGCATCAAAATTTGACTTAAACAATTTTTCTCACTACTTGGGTTCCTGTAGAGGGACGATCTAACAAGAAATGACTCTTTGTAATTCTTATTGTCTGATCTCACACAACAATCTTGGACCGTGCCCTATTACCCAGTAATTTTCTGCATGACGGAGGGATCCTACCAAGTTAGTGGATTCAGGCTATACGCCCTGACGGCACTCACCGGATCGTAGCTGTGACGGGAGCCGTATATGCTCAAAAAACTTCCCTTCATAGAACCATGTGAAACCTTTTCAGAAATGACCTTTTCGAAATAAACGGAATGCCGCACGTTCAGTTCCACCAGGAGCAGTATGTTGTCGAAGCATGCCGAGCAATGTAGAGAAACTCAGGCAAACGTGTTCGAATCAGATCAGTTTTGAAATGAGAACTTCCGTTTGTCTGACCCAATCCAAATTGCACGACGATGTTCTGTATGAACCTACAATTTGCAAGACGGAATGACAACTTACTTGTATGGAGCAATACAGTAGAGAACGCATGCGAAAATATTGTGAAAGGTGAAAGGCACTTAAAATCTACTTTGCGTTCCTATCGTTATGTTATTGTCCTCGGCCGTCACGGATTTTCATAGACTTTGCAAAAGGGAGCTAGTGCATTGTCTACGTGCGTTTCTTTCCTTTAACATTCCTAAAAATTCCTACGCCTACGTTTGCTTTGCGTCCAATAAAAAATAGTCTCAGGTGCAACAGGAGATCTCATGCTTTTGTCTACTTTCGGCTCTTGATCTGAACCCTGTAGGACAAATTCGAGCTATAATTGGTGAATGTTTTATCTCATTCATTTGGTGAGCCTTACATTCATTTGTTGTTTTTTTCGCAGAGAATGTTAGTCGGTTCACAAACGTCCCGCCATCACTTGAGTTCGATTGTCAGTGCAGTGTTACCGACTTTCACATGATTTTCTGGTGAAACTTCCCGTTATTCAATCAGGGTTGTCAAACTTAGTTCGCGTGCAACAGTAATGATGCACGTGACACGAACACATAATGAGAATTACGTGCTGATGGAAACCTTGACAGTCTTGTCGATAGTTGATTTGATCTTCACAACAAATTAACGAGGATTTTGTAATTAATTTCTGGCACTCGCACTCTAGTCAGATTTTGAGGGTCTAGGCAATAAAATTTGATGGTTTGATCTCGTTATAGATGTGCGTTCGTGCAGCGTACGCAGGCCCATAGCCTCCATATGATGGAGTGCTTCGGTATTTGTTTACAGGTATGCTGGATGGCGTGGATAAACAACAGGTTTCGCTATTCGGTTGGGTAACATCACATGCAGGTAAACGATGAATGATGAATGTCCCCTTTTTTAGGAACCGCCTAGAAAACTCTGACAGGTTTCATGGTGCAACCTGGATTTCAAGGCCTTCTTCACCTACACAGATTACGAGATCTTTACCTTTTGTTCCGCACTGGTGATCATGAAAAATGCAAGAGGTCGGGTGAATTGCAAAGTTGGCCGCCATATCAAAACGAAACCGCTTACTATTATACAAAATCATACCAAAGCTATAAATGGTTGCAACACACTCTATCATTATATTATGGCTAAAGGAATGTTCTTTGAACTGTAGTAAGGACGGATCATGACGGGAGATTTCCTTGTTTCGTTAATGTTGGCAAACGTCATCAAAAATAACAAATCAAACTGCGATGTCGTAAACTGCCATCCTTCCACCTTAAATATTTGCGGGTATCCACCACTGGAAACCGTTGAGCTAAATCTCATTGGTGGGTGTCACTTCCCATTGTCCCGTTTATTAGACACTTAATTTAGCGTGTGACTAACTCTAACTTCAACCTCATTTTTGTGGCTTACATATAAGATCTACATTCCACGGGTGTGGATCGCAGGTATAGTGCTAGAATTCCATGATACAAGACATTTTTTGCTGTCGTTGCTTTTTATTCGAACGAAAAATATCCGTTCCGGTCCTGCTATTAAATGATCTTCAACTCAACTTCAAAGCAGTTGAGGGGAATTTTCTTTGGGTATTCAATGCAGCTGTACTCGTGAACAGTCTTAGTCAGCTTAGTTATTCGACGGTGACTTTGACGCGCAATGTGTGAAGAAATAGTCTGGTAAGATGCACCGGATAGGAGGGCAGCGAAATATCAGTGTTGAACACCGAATCTATGCTGTCGATGATGATGATGATGGTGATGGTGATGATGACGATGATGATGAAAGGCAATATACTTAAGGTAATTTATAAAAACGGTTAAACCCAGGATACGCAGCATTCAACAGTCGTCCAGATTATTCATGTGTAAACGATACAAAACAACGTATACGCGTTAATGTATTGGACCGTTACGACTTGGACATCTTGGAAAGTACAATTTCAGATATATCATCTAAAGTTCTATAAGCGTAGAGCTACATGAACTGCTTCAACTCTATTGAGACCGAATATGTGGACGTTTATGGATCGGACACATCATCTTTTGACTTACAACTTTTAACTCTATTTGTGGACCCACAGCTGGTCAGCCTAACCAGCTGACATAACCTTTCGACTATGTGCTACTAATCAGGTGATAGTATAACCTAGTCAGCAGTCGGTTAGACCAAACTTCATACCTGAGTGAGCGCAGTTTAAAAAGAGTAAATATACTGTGAACCAACCTCGTTCTTGTTTGACATAATGTTGAAGATGTTTTCACAATGCACACCTTCTCTCTCCGGTGTCATATCTTGCCGCTCTTGTTATGAAGCTAGATAGCCTAGAATCAGGGTGGCTAAGTAATTATTGTTCCATAGCACCAAAGTCTCAGTACAACCCCAAGAAATTGGTTTCCCAATTACTTAAGAACCGATAGACTAGCGGAGCACGATGTCCCAACCGGTCGCTCCAGTTTGCTAAGCACATAAGACAGGCGAGAGTAAACACCACCAACTGCATTCAACGGTTCAGCACAAAACGTATCCTTCTTCAAATACACTGTGTCCTCTTTAGTTGAGCTTATCAGGTTAGATGAATTTCAAAGAATCTGGTGACAACAGGTAATCATACTTACCCTCGATTTCTAGCCAGAATAGCTCTACTCGCAAACTAGTCAGTTAGCACAAACTGTATGCTAAGAAATTTTAAAGTACAAAGATAACCGGCCGATTTTTACAAGTCTGCCTGATCCGCCCATTTTAAATGATCCCCGTCAACGGTGGGAGTATACGGCCATCTCGGTTGACCCCATGCATCTCTTCTACTTTTCAGGTCAAATAAACATGTCCACCATGTAGCAAATTAGAATGCCCAGAATACCAACAGTTACATTTCTTGTCAAGGTAAAATGCTGACTGTTCACATAACTGTGGTGAAACTAAAAACACGGAGTAACTTCGTGTATGGGTAAAACAAAACATGGAACCGCCTCAATAAAACTTCTTATCGCATCACACGAATAATGTGGGATCACTACTCATAAGTCCCATAATTCCCACTATTGTGTCTAAGCTATTAAAATCCACTGTCATCGAAAAAGTGGTTTCCGACACAGTCATCGTTTTGTGTTTGTCGTATGTGAGTGAATTATAACACTGGAATGCGTTATAACAATTTTGGGATGCATTGCCCTTCTGGGTGGCTAGTAAACGTCATAAACCAGGGCAGTAAACGTGAAGGACATCAACACGATTCTTTGTCCATGTTGCCATAAACGCGTAGTTTTGAAGACTTCAAAGAAACGACGGTAATGTGATTGGAATTCTTCAAACATATGGCGTAGTAACTAATATGGTTTTTCAGCTAGATGAAATTGGCCCAGACGGAATGAATGCCAACTGCATTACTGCATCCGGCTGCCCCTTATGAGAGCGGCCTGTGTGAACTAAGGATACCGATGATTGTTCACTTAAGCACATTTCAATGGAAAAAGCCCAACCACAGCAGATCAAATTGCAGCGGAGAGTGCGGCTTCTAAGCCCCTTTCAATGTCTCTCCAGTGCGTGACACTTATTTAGTAGAGAAGTCCAATCGTCGTCGGACGTTAGTGTATCTATTCAGCGAACCACAAGCGGATGCTACCGATGAATAAAATTGTTGGAGAACCAACGAATGCGGAACGATCCCATTTTCTCAGCAAATTAAGTCCCGGGGGAGCGACAAAAATTCAACCGCCCATTACCGAATAAGGCATTATATGAATTTTGGGCAATAGTTGTCCGAAATAATGGAAGGTATACGCGGTACAGTTGATTGTTCGATAGACGATCTGTTACGCTGCTGAACACGCAAATTTTTACGCAAATTTTCCTCCCGATCAGTTAATATTGCGTTCCGTTTATAACGTGGTCGATGTAGGATAAACTAATGAAACTTATTGGATGACTTCTGTAGTCAAAGACATTCCGTTAAAAAAACCAGGGGACAAGTGAATCGGTAACTAACACACGGGGTACTGATGCGCGTGAAAGTCCCAGAAAGCGGTGCATTTTCCAGAAGTGGTCTTAGTAAACCTGTGAAATTTCATCAGCTTGAAGGCACTCTTCAAAAAGAATTCATGCACGAATAATGCGCTCTAAAGGACTATCGTTGTGGATTGGACTCCTCCCATTTCAACTTGTAACCTGGGATATATTAAGCCTCACTCACTGCAGAATTCCTACGACAGGCTAACTATTGGTGTGATGACCAAGCCTGCAATTTATTTGTGTGTGCGTGTGCGCGAAAAGTGACAGCGTTCAATCTATCTTACCTAGTACAATAGTCATCCACTAAGTGGAAGGTCCCATTTTTGAGCATCATTTTTTGTTTATATTGTTTAATTTGATTTTTATTCCACTCCAGTAAAGTAACAGTCGATTCATGTAGTGAATCCAACTATATGCCATGTTCGCACCTCCAGGCCTATTTATCCTGTCTGCTGAGCACTCTTGGAATCATAAGTTGTGCTTTAGCTCCATCAGAGAACGTACCGGAATAGGGCAAAACTGCACATGGTTCGAAGCTATTTCCCGTATAACGCGCAAAGCCACGACCGGCTGAAGACAAACAATGTCGTTTGGCTCACTGAAGCACTCGCCATGCATTGTTGCGCTTTTTTGAATGGTCAGTTTTGCATTCATTAACAAATACAGGCAATTCGGAGTCCGTGCCAGAGGTGTGGAACTTGTGAAAAAATGCAGACGGTAGCCTCTCGTTTCAGTATATTGAGCGGCCCCGCTCAGTCGTCTCATTTGTTACTACAAACACTTTCTCATGGTATCGCGGAAAGCGTTCACTCCTCCTTAACTCTGCCGCGAACCCGTAGTGATGCATCACAAAAACTGAAGAAGATGGCCACGCAGAAAAGGAGACCGCATTGTTCTGCCAGGTCAGATACTTCATAACCCCAAGTGCGTTTAATTCATAGTATATACAATAAATAAATTTCATGAAGCAATCTAGTAGGATCAGGTGACAGCGATCTCTATTTCAGTAGTTGAAGTGTCAGATTTGTTTGCTGTGATATGTGTAGATTATGTGCATTGAATGCCTGTAGTTTCCCTACAGAATTTGTCTTGATTTTACAAGGACGAAATGAATGTGAAAACGTCAGTTGGCCGTGCTTTGCCAGAACAAGGTTAGTGACGCTCACAGTGACGTCATTAGTGCCTCCATTGAACGGAACTAGATATATAAACGTGCTCACGGCACCTCCACTTGTTTCGCAAACAGTTTTGTACATAACACACGTGCAGGAGTTCACCACTACACAGGAACATATTGCAACCTTCTCTGGCGTTCCGCTCGACGAATAATTTTGCACGGGTGCTACGCTCAATAATACTAATACCCAGATTGCTTCTATCCAGAGAGTAGGCGTTTTTTTATGATTTCCATAAACCCTAAACTGCGTCTTTACACTGCAGAATGGCCTCCAAAAAGTAAACGTGACAGTTTTCAGGACACACGCCGGCAGTTAAAGCAACATTCCTGGAAAATGAATATTATCGGTAACCAAAAAAGTGTACGTGTACCCTGTTCAGAGTAGGAGTGAAAACGCCTACTAGACGGACGAAAGCATGGGAAAAATTGGACTTGTCAATTTCGACATCAAAGCTGGAGCCTGTAATTTGTAGATCTAATAATGTTTGTTCACATCATGTCAGAACCATCACCACATTCTAAATCCATGTCCCTTCTTCAAACATATTTATTCATGCATCATCTTCACGGCCAAACCAGAATATGAGGCATGTCGGAAATTGTCACAGGAAAGAGATACCTGAGTTCTCCTCAGCATTTTGTTTGAACTTCCAAAGAAATTGAGTCATGTGCCAATCAGTGGCAGATTGTCAATACTACGCAGCACTGAAAAACAACATAGAGTGATGCATTCAGACGCTTTTTTATAGCTTGCTTGAAATTTATATTACCTGACAGGGAATCTTTCGCAATAAACGTCCTGAATAACAATATTATTGGTTAATAAGGCTTAGTAATGGTAATTTTCTAAAATGGCAATGAGTAGTTTCGTTGGCCCCTACCCCTACCCCCAGACGCAAACGTCAACAAGATTTCAGTTGTGATGCATGCTGCGGGTAGATGGCCATGGGAAAGGCAGACTTAAACGTTATATTTTTTAGTGTGTCATGTTTGTAGACAGCTCTCATTGTGCGAAAAGTCAGGGGTTCTCCAGGCAGACTAATGACACTATTTTCTGTATAATGAATCGTTGCATGTAGCATAGGTAGCGAGGCTTAGATTGCTGCAGAAGGGTGTCGAGCCGATTCTTGTCTTATCTCCATTTCATAGAAAGAAGAGGGAGTTTAGGAAAGAGGCCAGAAAGTGAACCGAATTTATCGCAACTTTCGAGTCACTTGGAAGTTCATATTCAATTGTGTCAACCGTACACTTTGTCTCCATATTATCAGGCGTATTTTATGTGCCTAAACCACTGCTTGCCTAAGGTTTGGTAATATTTGGGTTCGTCTTCAAATCAATAAACTGTCATTTGAAAAACTGTTCTTTAAATTTTTCACCATGTCGTTTTTGCAATCCACTCGTTCTACACACTTTTGCAAAGTTACTGTCATTTTAATTAAGCTGACTTAAATTTTAAAGGAGCTTTTTAGAGTTTGAAAGCATTTTAGAAAAGAGATTCAAATGCCCGGTGCCGATACTCCTGGGATTCGGAAGGATACAGTCAATAAACTTCAACTTCCAAATCCGACCCTTGTTTTCTAGTGGTAACAGGAAATAATAGGAAACGATTATATCCACTTCATTTCACGTAAAACAGGTTAACTCCTTAGCTGCAGTGACGGCTATTTTTAAGGTGTCATCCATTGAGACAATGTCATTAAATAGTTGAACGTACAAAGAAAATAAAATCTTCAGATCGTTCTAATGTTCACAGTTGAAGACAACGGTCAGTCTCTTTGTCCACCGAATCTATAGTGGCTTTTTGATTCCCCGTAACAGCCACAGGAACTAGATCAGGAACAAAGATGGTGCACAGTGCGGAAAAAATGCGCTGCATAATTTATCCACTGATTCTCCTTAGTCAGATGCCATGGAGCTATTCGCCAGATTATCGAAGCGAAGTGTGCTTAATATCTGACATTGTCGAATGCAATTTTATTGTCATAGAAAGGATATGATGATACTACATAACGCTGGGCCACAGAATCGCTCCGTCTTCACTAAAACTATCAAGGCGGGATCTGTGGCCTTGACCATGTGGCGTACTAGTGGACATTCCCGTGCTTTCATCCTCTTCACAATACGCCCGCCGACCAACTGCCATAGCCAGGGATTTTAGATTAGTTGCGCAGTATCGACAAATAAGCAGGTTAGCGTATTAATGAAACAAGGCTTTGCAACCCATTATACTGTATTATTAACCAGAAAACACGTTTACTGAGGATTCCGGTGAAAAACGACTTCTCGTGTGATAAAAGCTAGAAAAGAATGCTCAGGAAAACAGCCTGTGTTGACATCATATGAATTTTGCTCAACTTAGCAAATCAAGTGGGGTGCGAAACAGTATAATATTGCGATTATTCTATTTTCTCACGAACAAAATTCACAGTTAAATAGAGATTCTACTAGAGGATGGAACTAGGTTAGCGCTGTGAAACTATTAACAAACCGTTCATCTCTGATGCCGTTTTGATGCATAGGTAACAACCACTCCCAAGAAAGCTCGTGATCTGGGCCAGTTTACTCAAGCCTAGACAGGGGCAGGCGAGGTGTCTTGGGTGGGTTGAAATAAAGGTCAGAAAGTCCGTGCCTTAACCACTGAGATAACTTGAGCTCCGTAGAATTACAGATTTAAAGTCCATCGCTGAAACCATGCTTCAAGAATCGCTACCGTTTTTAACGTTTACGTCTACCATTGTACAATTTGATACTTGTGTAACGGGGAGGGGTGAAATGAGTGTCACATAAGTTCACAAAATCTTACACGGTTTTATTAGCAATGTATAAGGCAACCACAAACGTACCTTTGCACTGGGATACATCTCTAATAGGTCGTCCAAATATACCACAACAGGAAAACCAGCAGCAAACCGATAGTTTTCAAGTAATTTTCCCAATTTCTTTTGACGAGCAAATTTGTCTGTTTCGTCTGCCAGAACAATCCATTCTGAGAGAATTCCAGTGCTGGCAGCTGATAAATCACTGGAGTGTAGGCAAGGCTGCAGATACAGAGTTTGCAAAAGCGTTTTCACGAAAGAAGTGCCCGTTTTGTCAACTCCTACAACAAACACCTTGCTTGTTTCACTATTTTTTCTGTATTGAATGTCAGCGTTGGACGGGGACATGCTTTAATCCAAAGGGGCAGTATGAAATCATTCACTGCAAACGAATTTATAGTCCAACATTTTCGATGCACCACATGGTGATCAACATTATTTTTGAAGTTCTGCTCGATACATGTGAGACAACCAATGATTGCGTTTGCCTGTAAACGCATATCAAAACGGACGCCCTCGTTCTTAATAGCGGTCAAGGTCAAATATAGGTGGACAACGGATCACATTATTTTGTGTGACAGCGACGGTACGAGAGTGTGAAGTTTTCTATATGTGCGGTTTCACCTGCCGTAGTCACACAGGACACGTGTGCCGTTCTAGTTGTTGTTGATGTTATTTTTGATATGGGTTTTCGATCCACTGGTTGTATACATAAAGTCACGTCTGCTGTCTTTCAACTAAGCGTCTGAAGGTCAGCAGATAACATTTAATTACTAACAAGACAACGCATAGTACTATCGCGAATATGGCAGCATAAACAAAACTGTCTTTGATGGCATACAGCAACCTATGCGAATCGAATACATGATAAATCAGAACACGTATTGATTCAACAGCAGTGTTAGAGGACCGAAACCAAACGCTTGAAACTGGTAGTTGTGAGCTCCATAGCCTGGCTTGTAAAGGATAAAACAGATTTGACGCCAGCAAATCTTGAAAGTCTCAAGAATTAGGACAACTAATTGAATAACAAAGAACTCTGAAATTTTCTTCCGACTGGATAGTGTATTGTCTTGAAAGGCCTGCTGACCCGGGACGGTTCATCGGGCGCCGTAAGCTGGGTAACTCATTCGGCGAGGCCTGTAATCAATTTCACCTGGATTACGCGTATGCGGAAATCTGTCGTACCCGTTTTACCACAGTCCACTAACACAAAGTATCATAAGTTTGCGTTGAACATCTGCAGTTTCGTTCTTTATTGTTTTGCAGGTTATCGATATGCATGACAAACACGACGGGCCAAATTTGATTAATTCTTTAATGATCGGGTTTAGTGAAGCAAACTCAAATCATTCGGTACAATGGTGTGTCAGCTGGGAACCAATTAAAGTTGAGAATGGCTAGTTTAGCAGGGAAACAAAATTAGTAGCGGACCATCAAAAAAGCCAATGGTGACGAAATTGAGCTTCAGTCGTGAATACAGAAAAGTGTATGAAGGATAAGAAAAGATTTAACACTTTGAGCAACGTCTCACCGAGAATTAGTTAGACAGCCAGTCAGAAATGAGTCACGCAATCGGAATTTCTTGATCCAAGGATGATGCTGTCTACGTACAAGACAGTTAAGAAGGTGATCATCCACCCAGAATGAATGTGTAGAACACTAGGAAATATGCCAGTTATTATCTTCAGAAAGATTGACGAGATATGCACCGTCTGTAATCCCTAACAAGAACAAAATAGCTACTTCGAGAGGGATACATTACGGCATTTCATAAAAGGTTGACATCTCTTAGTTCCGGTTGCTTACTAGGTGATAATCAACACCAACCGACAGTAATCCATACATATGTTGATACCTGGACATTACATCAGTTCTGCGGCTATAAACAACCATCCAAACGTGTGACATTTATGGATAAACTGGGTGGCAGTATTATTGGCTTGTTGTTAGAAGACTCCAAGAAAATGACGAACTAGTCTCTGGACTAATTAACTGTTGCAATTATAAATCAATGGTAGGAGTTAATTCATCTCGGTTGCGAATCCCCTCAAACAAGCTGTGTTCTGTTTATTCATAGTTCTGCGAACAGTGTCGTGTTTGAACAATCATTCACTCCTCCATTTTATTAAATATTTTGCGTCGTGTGTGTCAAGGGTTCTTAAGAGGTGATGGGTGTGATTATCTTAACTGCCAGCAACTTCAATTATTATATTGACTGAACCTGTTATATCAAATTATCCTTGGTTAGCTCCATTGGGGTCCACATAGCGAGGATTTCCATTTAAACGTCACGCCTGCAAGAATGGTTAGGACAAAACCACGTCTGCACTAGGAGATTGCCAAGCATCTTCCATGCATTTCTGAAGGAGTAACTCACCACTAAATTTGGGGAAAAGTAGCAATGCTTTTCTGCTGGAATACAGGATCCCAACATTGTTATTGCGGAATACCGTTGAGAACCACTTTCTTCTACAATGAGGAGGTACTGCTCTTGCCCATAAGCGAGCTCATAATCAATAGCTACGGTCTTCATGTTATCTATACAACCATTCGACTTACGGGATCGTTTTTTTGGCCTGGTGCTCCACATGCCCCTCACAAAAAGTAGAAAGTGGCGAAAGGACTCCAAAAAACTAGCATTTGAAGAGGAGCGTTGAATTTTTGCAAACATACGCGGAGATTTCTGCATATGTGTCTGGATACTCAAGCTTTATTGAGCTACTTCACTGCCTCAAGTAAGAAAGGCATTCTAAGTTTATTTTTGTTTTATCTGAGGAACCAGTGATACCCGCATTCGTTTATATAGATCCTGCACTTCCCGGGAGTATGACATGACAGCTCTTAATACCGCTTGTTTTGCCATATAAAAAGCAGGCAGAATGTCTATCGGAAGTATAGCTAGAATTTTTTCCTACCTTGGATGTATCAGGGTATTACATAAAAACAGGTATATTGTTGTTTTCCCAAGGTTTCTTAATTAGAATTATTTTGTATTCAACATTCTGTCATTAAATAGGGTGGATTCAGCAATAATCGCGCCCTACAGGAATTACCCTTTAACCGCAATATGTGGTTTATTAAGCCAAACTGATTTGTCGCAAATTGCCATTTTACTCTGTTTTACTGCTGCCTGAAAGCAGCATTTTACAATGAACTCAAGTGAACGAATGCTTATGCATACTCTTGGAACCACACATTTTGGGTAGATTCTTTAGTGGATCCGAAATAAAGCAATCCGCGTAAGTGAATTAAACTGCACGTGAAGCGCTGATTTTGTTGTGGTTTACATAGCCCAGATTTGATACACACGTTTCCAAGTGATGTGCATTTAGTACGAAAGCAGCATCAGTGAAAGCCCATGCCCCATGCGCTAATAGAATAAAGCTTCCGTCTACCAACGATATTGAACACCTAAAATTTGACGGTGTGTACTTTCACAACTATGAACTTTTGGGACCAAAATACATAGGGCTTAGTTAAAATACATTGCTTTTAAATGCCTTCCGGCAACTGATAATCGTTAGAGCATTCACGTGTGCGCTATTTATCTAAAGTTAACTTAACCTGGCTCATTTGCACCGAATTTCGAGTAAGCTGGTAAGAATCCGCCAGGTTATGGAAAATTCCAATAGGTGTTGTCAATCCTAAATAAATTCTAGTGCTCGGCGCCACATATTCCCAATTCGATCAGACCGATTTGATGAGCAGTTTGAAGGGTTCAATATGGTGATTGAAAGTGATAGAGAGATAGAGATGCACACAGGAATAGTGACATCGGCATGACTGGCCACTCTTGTATGCATTGGCTACAATCTTAATATCGCACTTTCAGCTACTATTTTACTGAAGCCGGTTCCAAGTTAATTTGGTGGCAGTTTGGGGGGGGAGGGTTCGGCCAAATATCCCTTAACTTTTGCGAACTCGATTGCGTTTTGAAATGTTTCCATGATTGCCGATAAGTCAACACAACACTGGCAAGCGTCCTCGTGCTAATCAAGTAAAACTATCAGAGACTTTAAAAGTTTAGCTGTCAGCGACGCACCATTGCATAGAAATATAACCATGGAGGATTGCGTGCCAGAAGTACGCGTTTACCGGAACGGTTAAAAAAGGCAGGCAAAAACATACATTCATTGCACACGCAGTTTATAGTAATCACTGCAGTGTCCTAATGACAAAGAATCAGTATCATATTGTCAAAGAGCTCACTCCATCAGGCCAACCCGGTATTAGCACACAATCCTTTCGGGTAATAAATTCTTAATGGTGGGATGGATAGAAGCCATTACAATAGGTCAGATTCCTTGTCGTGTTATCCTGCGTTATTAGAACAAACGGTAAAAGTAGGTGTCGACAATACTCAGGCGGACTAAACAGTTTTAATAAGTCCCTGAGTACTATGTTCTGCGGATGTCGTTTTCGTTCCAGTTACCGCTGTTTTATTGGTTTAATTGCTGCGAAAAAATTGGTAGCCAAGTATAGGTCTCCATTTAGATCTGAAAAACGTATGGTATTTGCTTCCATTGTACACCAAAAGCATAGTTACTATTTGCAGGTAAAGTGACAATGCAGCCGCGGGATACCATTTAGCTGAACTATCGAATGACTTATCTGTGGTCAGAAGCGAAAGACATTTTAACACTAAGTTATTCTAATCTTCTCAGGATGAACAGCAAGCAAAGAAAACACCGCACGGAACGGACCCCTCGGGTGACAACTTTTCGCGTGGAAGTTTTATTTGTCTTGTAAAATTATTCTACCTCTGAACTTCCTTCTGATCCATGGTTTTGTGAGAAAATTTGGTAGATTTCAACTGAGATTCCTTGCTGTAAATGAAACCAGTCTGTGCTGAAAAACCGAAAAGCTTTGTGCAGCATCTCATAAAACTCAGGTGGGGTGAGCATATTTGGTGGATTTTTAATTAAGATTGAATCGTTTAAGTTAGAAGTGAGTCACTACGTGAAAACACGATGTGGATTACGTGACTGAAGGATGAGTGAAGCTTTAGTGTGCATCAGACACACTACTAATCAGGCTCTCCTGGCCGAATGATCGATGTTCAGACTACTAGTCATAAATCCCTTGAGTTTAGTGGGGTGCTCACTGCTGATGTTTCCAAACAAAGACAAATCATCTGTACAGGGCTTCTTGACCTTTGAGCACAGACAAGCCCTAATTACATGATGAAATCTCATTTGAAAATTACCTAATCTCCTAACACTGCCATTGATTATCTTCTAATTGTTTGTTTCTATTGTTACAATGCGCGCATCCACCACCAACCTAGCAGTTCATCTTCAAACGGTATTGTTCAAGGCGCTGGAAGAAAACTTCAGCCCTCAAACGATTGTTACGTTGTTTCGCTTTTTCTTGGCTGACTTTGACTCAGCTGATCCTGGCATTACTATTAACAGATACTAAGTTTATTTACCAGATGACCGTAAAGTCATGTGACTGTTCGCGTCCTCATTTCCGATAGGGTGAGATTTAATCCAGTTGTGATCATTCAGCTTAGCACAACAGAACATTTGAGTGTAATCATTTGAAACATTACAATTGTCACTCCTAGAACAATGCTGTTTTGAGAGCGAAAGATGACGATGTGAAGAATGCCAAAGATAGTCTCGCTAAATAATAACGATAGGATAATTACACGCTCTACTTCTATTTTCGACATCACTTAATAATTTGTAAGTGTTTCTCTGTACTTGTTTTCTACAGCCCTTTGATCACAAACCCAGTCAAAACTTCGTCTACAGTTAATGATGAAGCTTGTGGGGAACTATTTGAAACTAGTTCGTACATCGCTACAACACTGATGTAGATAGGAAAATTGTTATGATATCATGTTGTTGTTAACAAAGTGCGGTGCGGTCTTCTGAGCCAAGTCATTTCTGAGTAGAAGATGAAAATGGACGTCCCTGGGATCTCTGAATACTCAGAAAGTGGCAGCATGTACGGGGATAAATTTGAAATCAAAATTATCAGATGACACCTGTGGGCTAACCACTATCGTCTCAAAAAAACTGATTTGAGCGCCCATTAGAACACATGTTTGGATGTTCTGGACACATGCCGGTGACAGATTTTAGCGTCATAATATAAGTCCACTTTCAATGGACTACTGGTGTAACGGTGGGTACTACTGATGGCGCATGCGAGTGGTATGTGTGTTCTCGTAACTTCGCCTTGATCTAATGGAAGGTAGGATTTATTACGGAATTTGTGGAACTACTTTGCAGCTTTTGCTTGCAGTTGTGCGATAGTAAATGAATATCCAGGGGAGTTTAAGAAGACACGTTCAAGAAGAAGACGGATACTCAGTTTTTAAAAACAACGTGCAAATGAGAGTTTAACTTTTCTGTCCAATAGTCTGTAACTGTTTGTTTGGCGTTTTTCTAATAAACAACTCCGCAGCGTAGGGTTCGCTTCCTCACACTGGTAATACGAGATGGCGCTCCAGTCTTATAATATCGGTGTCCATCTACTCACGCAAAAATATGTTCAAATGCAATTAGTAACCGCGTTATAATTACTATGGAAGTACATTTTTCAGTTGATCCCAGTCAAGATGTCCGTGGCCTAACGACTGTGACTAAAATTATCTTTTTGTCTTATTCTCTGTCTTCTGTACTCTACATTTAATCACTTGATTTATGTCTGTGCCTTTGGCTCAGGAACAGCACCGGGAACACAGATATATATTTCTCCCTAAGCACAACTTATAGACGTGAAGCAAATTGAAAGTCTCAGCATTCTCAAACACGACGAAGTTGTAGACATTCCAATCACATCGAAAGTTGTCGGAAGTCGAAGAAAACATCCAAGAGTGTTAGTTGAGCATCCACTAATCAAGTATTTTGGTCCATGTAACCGAGTTTTATTGGAACGAACACACAATCAAATTATCATTTGCCTAGGGCGTGCATCACATTTTCGATGAGTAGTATTGGTTTGAGTAATAATGCAGTAATAATTCCGATTATTCTTACAAAGTCCGTATAATACAACAATTTTCGAGAATTAAATCTTATATTGATTAAATGTGTAAACAAGCAACTGAAATCAAATCAGAACCTTTCATCGAGGCCCACTAGGCCCGATATGGTTTCATTATTGGCAACCTGATTGCATTGTTGACGAAACACCGCCACTCCGCTTGTTGAGTTTATCACTAAATCCAAACTGCCAAATCGTCGTCCGGAGTAATGAACACCAAATAGATATACAACCTCATATATCATGTGTATGAGAGCCATGGGCCAATATTTATGGGCCCCCTGACGACGGTCACGTGCTAGTCTGCAAACATTCGAATAGACACTGGGTAGTGGATGGACCGTAAAAGGTGTGACCATCACATGCAGTGTTTCTGTTTACACCCCTTGATCTACTTCCAAATCAGTGCACATCAGTCCAATCATCGCTGGTCCTTTATTGGGGAAACTTCAAACTACATTTTAGTCACATTTTTGGTTCACCACGACCCAATGTTGGTTGAAAGCATTTTGCTACTCGTGCAGGTTATTTTTTTGGAAATACTATGGTACCAGACTTGCACATAAGTAGTTGTGAAAAAGTTTTTGCTTACAGTTGTTAGTGATATCCTTAAAGAAGGTTTTCATCGTGGCGCACTATGGGGAATTTATTACAAGAATTCCAAATTTATACGTATCAGCCAGTTAGGACCTCAGGAGACTTTCTTATCTTAAGAACTCCTGCTTAAGTGTACTCAAAAAGCAATATAAATTTGCTCGTTTTCGAGTTAAAACTTCCATTTTAGATAGATCTGTATGAGAAAGCAAAGCAAATGCTCGTTTTAGGTAGAACAGCAGACAGCATTATGTCACAAGTGAAAAGGTATCATGAACTCTTCAATCGTGAACTGCTTCTGATCTTCGGAATATCTCCTGCGAAAAACTACTTTATGATGTGTCTGTGTTGTTTCAATGCGGGATCCTGACTCTCTAATCCCGGTGTGTAACCTAAGCAAATAATTGCACGTCCGACTCATTTATCTCGTATAATTGTTGATTACAAGATTTCTTAAAACCCTCTCTTGGAAACCGGTTAATTTCTACAACATCCCGCCACCAAGAAAAGACAAGGGTTCTTCAGATCAGCTTTGATAATTCCCTTCACTTGAATTTGACTGACGTTTAACCTGCCCGACATAGAGACAACGAGGTGTCCTTGCATAAGCATCTGGAGTATTTGTTATCGGGATAACTTGAAAGAAAACTGTTTGACAGAAAAGGAAGAAAACATATGTTTGTCATCGATAGAAAGTCAGTTCAATCGTTTGCATGGTTTCAGGTTCGAAACTGGAGGCTATTAGACCATTAGAAGTTAATGTGAATGAAATAGTGCGTTTCACAATAATTCCCAGGTTTTTGGTGACTGAATGTTTTGCCTCGTTCTATGAAAAGAATTGGGCTTCAGTAGGGCAGGTGATCTGTGTTCAAAATTTAATTCGGGCCTCTTCAAGCATTGATAATGAATTTTGCCTCAGACGTTAATTCACTTTAGGATAAACGTTAGCTAGTTTTTTGTTTTTATTTTGAACTGTTGACTTGTCTTTCTTTGGACTTTGGACTCTGCTGACAGGATTAGGCGCGCGAAGATTTCAGCACTCTACCGTCCTCCATTTAGCGTTGCTGTCCCCATTGCCTGAAGGTCGCATAGTCAATGAGGTGAACAAAGTGACTACAAACCATGGAAACACACTTGTGTGTATTTTCAAGCTTAACCCTACCCAAAGAGAAGCTGCATAGTACACTAAATCGAACACGTAGCCGTTGCTATTACAGACCTGCAGCCACTAAGGGCGTCCGAAATCCCACCGTTTAACGTCGCCTATCCAGCGGACACTCAATCACTCGCCCAGTAGAGAAGTCCCATGAGGGTAGCGCTTTATGAATGCTTTGACTAACGTGTCGTTTTCCTAAGAAGTAGACATGTGGGCTGCTGTGATGAAGAAGCTCTCTTCTCTTGTTGATATTCATTTTGGGAATACAAGATCCCTGGAAGTAAAAAAATCTTTAGCTATGGGACATTCTAGTTTCGTTCTAGAAATCCAGAACTTTTGGAATAAATAAATTTGGAATATTGAAAAAATGAACACCTGGGGTAAATGGAGATTAAACCTTTCCTTTGCACAGCAAAAGTGTGTAAATATGCAATTACATTTTCAATATGTATATATATATATATATATGATTTACACAAGATGAACTGCGCACAGGATCATACTGAGAGAAGTGAAACACAAAGGAAACGGCGGGTCGATCTGGTGCCTTGATAATAATCAGGTAACTCTTACCAATGACTGTCTTTTGGCCATACTGTTTAGGTTAGCTGATGTCTTGCGATAGGCTTTTGCTTGTTTGTTTGCCGATTGTGCTCCGTCGGGTTTACACGGGCTCCAAGGGGTTTCCAGCTGCATGAAAACTGTTTATGGAATCTTATTATGCGCGGTGGTTTGACGAATGCTGACCTGCAAATCCGATTCGGAGACCAACCACTCAGTTGCAGCGGTAAGGAAAAAAAACATCCACATCTGCTCAACTCTATAGCCTAGATCAGGGTGGCTTTGCGGCTTACGCAATAAACACCAGTATATTGGTTGTTTTTCATCAAGGACTACTCGAGTCATGGAAAATTTTGAGAGTTCATTCCAATGGAGATATAGTTGGCAGTGATGAAACGTAACACTGAAGTTGATTACACCATTGACTTTTCCCCAAAACATAATGAATATCACCATTTTACAAGCGTCGTTATTGGTAGTTGTTGATTGGTCAGTTAGTGATACCCCACTAAGCAACTTGGTTTCCACATCAAAATTTGGTTAAGCAGAGTCAATATAGATAGCTGCTAAGCGATTGAGGCAAAGTACAAAAATAAAGCAGGAAACACGGTTAAGCGATTTGAAAGGTTATTTTAGTTCAGCTCACGACATACTGCAAAGTGGTCTGCGCAACTAAATAAATAAGGTCAGGGAAAAGTTTTAGGGTGCTTAGGGATGCTTATATCCATAAAAACCATTTAACGATTTGGTTGCAACTTACAATCACACTCAGATCGACCTTCTATCTAGGAGACAAAGTGCCTGACGAATCTCCTCAATTCCGCCTCTATCTTTGTCTCATTACTGCGGATCCGGGCCTATCGGCCTCAGAAACAGATATCCCTGGGTGCAGACAAAATAAGACTATAGATCTATAGAACTAACTACGTTAGTTCGGAAAAACAGCCCAGTGATGCATGGCTCAAACGGAAGCAAAATCTTATTTGGTTCGCCACAAAACTTGCATCCATATAGACGGAGGACTGTTGTCTTTGTATACATTTTTTTAAGCTTCAACATTTGGCTTCAACTAACTTGTTTGCGCTAGTTTGTCGCCCCACTAGTTTTTTTTGGAAGACGATACGTTACGAGGGCGACATTGTTTGGCTAGACAAGTCAAGCTCGTCCGCCACCGTTCACTTCTTACTGAAGATGGGATGTACTTCTAATTTTTTTGGACTTTTTACTTCTGCCTGAACTTTGATGCTATGCTGACAGCTGATTAGCTAACTGCTATCGGAAGATGCTTTATCAGAATCGACCCCTCAGGGAATTCAGATAAGATACAGGGTACCAAACCGAAAATCGTGTGGAACTTGTTATTCAATCCATTATTCATAAAACATTCCTGACGTGGCTTAATGAATCCTATTCCTAAATATTTGTAATCCTCCACTGAATAACTTTACGTGTAGTCAAACCCTATCCTTTATGACTTTAAATGCTGAAAGATTGCGTTTACAATGAGGCAATTTTTCAGTATCATGTTAACCAAGAATAATTTTTGTTTCCTAAGATATATTTGAATGTCACATTTACCTGCCGCCTAGATTTAGGGTTCGCATGAAAGAAAACGTCCTCCAAGTAGAAATGAACACAATGCAACTCTTAAAGAATGCACGTTTGGGGGAAACGACCATTTTTGTTGGTGGTGGACAGTTATTGTCCCATGGTTCTGACCAGATCTCAAATTATACCAGCGTGTTTATTCTTGGAGTTGTCCATCTGTATCACAATCCGCCAGTTTCCACCATAATGGTCTGTGGTGAAAAAGCTACACGCTAACATCAATCAGTTCAAGCACTGTAGACCAGATAATACGTTCGAACCAGATGCTGAAACTCTGTCATAGCACTGTGTAACAGCCTAAACATTTTGGATGCATTCGACGGCCGCATAAACGACAGCGTCAACTGCCCTACTGAGTTTTTCGAAAGACTTGACCCTCTTGTTGTCAACAGAACATCAACTCAGATGTTGCCGTAAGCACGAGTGATGAAATTTCGTAGCACTCGGTCTACTTTAAATTAAATCGACATTATGCAGTAAATTTTGTCGTGGTCAAACAAATCCAGTAGGAAAACGGCTCCGATCTGAGGATATTGTACGCTCTACTGAACTTCGAAAATTTGCCGTCTCGTTTATTCTTATGAGCACAGCAGTAATGACCAAAGCTGGAACCGAGATGGTACACTTGTGCAAAGCTATAAAGGACAAGGACGGAGGCTTCAGAACTAGATAATTCATCTGAAAGATACTGCACAAAACTTTCTTCACATACCGCTGCCACATGTCCCCTATTCAACCAGGATGGCCTTTCTTATTTCTCTATTTTTGGCTTGTTCTAATAATAATATTGTCATCTATAAATATTTATGTTTGTAACACCGTATTTTGAGTTCAAACATATAACCAACCAAGCGTACGAATCAAAAGCAAAAGCCTAGTAACACCGAGACAAAATAATTATTTCAAAATCAACCTCTGTTAAAAATAGTAAAAAAGACTCAACCAAGAGAGTTTTAGCACTTTCGAACCGAGAAAATATGACTAAAACGGACTGTATTAGAGATAGTTTTGCACTCTCATCAGAGCCAGTTTTGCAGATACGTTTATCTGGACGGGATATTATCCACAAATTGACTGATGCGAGTTATTCCGAAAGTTGTTTCAGCCTGCACTGGTGTGCTCTAATCAGTCTGTCACCGGCTCACGAAAATTTTTCTTGATTCGCCAAAGCACATTGTACTACGACACACGATAATTTTTAACAGAATAAAAAAGAACGTGATTGCTTGTTATTGACATTCATTCAGTTTTCGTGTTTTAATATCCTGAGTTCAGTGGCTAGAAGACACGAACCATAGTCTAGCAGCATACCAAGACTTAGAACTCTAATATGTTGGACACTCATGTAAGCCTAATAAAGCCATATTCAAAGAGCAATGATGGGGTAATGACCCTGTCTGGGTGAAGGTTGTTGTTTAAGGCTGCCGGAAAAACTATTGCAACCGTTAGAAAATTATTAGCTTTTGGAACCAAAAAGTGTCTTCATTATTGTTCCGGAGAATTTTCCCTCAAAAAGAGGTAAATTGAAGTCGTATGTCACAAATGTGTTCATCGGAATTTCCTGCTACCTCGGCTGGGCACCCGTAGTTTGGAGTTTTCAGTAGGTGGTTCATACCAGGAATTCAAACTGTTTAGGAATTTTACGTGTGCTTATGGATAAAATATGAACGCGCAAGGTACAAGGCACTAAGGCACAAACCGTTTGGGTAAGAACTTCAATAGACTAAGTCGTGGTACAAAGAAATAATGTCCGAAGCGGTTTTACTTATTGAAAACGGGCTCTCAACAACTTGTCCTTATTGCTATTAACTACATCAGTGTTGCACACTGGTGTCATTTTTTCTGTCGAGCCCGGGAAAACTTCTTTATGTCGGGCTTGAATATGAGTATGGTAGGGATTTAAAATAGCACTTGGCCAAAAATCCTGACTGCAATCCAGTAGGGTAGGCCCAAGTGGACCTGAACATGTCATAAGCCCCGTTCCGAATGCCCCACCAAAGCAGTATGGAGAGTTTGTTCTAAGTTGATGAACGAGACTCTGTAGGTAACATATAGACACCTCCGCTATAGTCCACTCCGTGGCTGAGTTACTCATCAAGATGAAATAGAGTCCCTTTGCAACGTAGGCGACTGGAACTATGAGCGTATGATGATGAGAATCTAACGCGAAGTATCTACGAAACAGACGACCCAATTATGCAGTAACCACAGGTTGTGACTTCTGAAAAGAATTTCTTCGCAAACATTCTCTCAAAAATTGGTTCATTTTGGTTTGAACGCCGGATGGCTGACGCGAAAATCATGTTTGGCTTCTAATATGTGCGGATTTTTTTCAAATGAATTTCAAGGTCATCAACTCGGATACATCTTCATATAAGCCGAAGCAACCGTCGGAGAATTGATATAAAGGGTAGGTTTTTGCACAAGCTTCGGGATGCCATTGATATTTATTCAAAATTGGGTGCAGCGCAAAGCAATTTTTATATTCTTAGGAGTTCTATCTCTCTAGTTTTTAATGTATTTTAGTGCCACACAAGCGAAACTGGTATAATCAACTGGTGACCGTAGCGATTAAGATGGTTCGGTGAAAATCGATGGTAAGGCGTTTGCTAGCCAAAGTTGATTTATAAATAATACGTCCATTATAAAACCGGACTATGGACGGAGAAGCATTAAGTCGGCTGATCAGGTACACTGATCTACCTTTCGACCATTGCCGGGCATATTCGGGTGCGAGAGGATTAGAGAGCGAATTTACTGACCGGAAAGTCCGTGGTCCGAACCCGATCTCTGCCTCCCGAATTCCCCTGTCTAGACTTGGGCAACCTGGCAGTAGCCCAGCCCTCGTGCTTCCTTCGGGTGGCATGGCAGCTAGACGACGAAAGGGTGTTACGGCTGAATGATTTTTCTTGTTTCCGAAATATTGGGTGAAAAATATTTTGGAATAAAACGTTATAGATAGATAGTCCAAAATCGGCACCGAAATTTTAAGCAATAGATTTCCGTGCCGCATAAGTATGGTTTATCAATAAACCCAATGGTGCTAGTAAACCCCACGTCTAGACATGTTACATTGCAGCTGTCTGCAAACACTGTAAATGTGCCTGTCTGGTCCGACAACCGAACAAACTATTTAAGACGCTGTCAACTAACGTTGGGGTCGTTTACATCCATCCCCGCGCCTGAACATGTTTAGTCTCGCTAGATGCAGGTTACAAGAACTGGATGTCAGCTGCAATGGTGAACTGGTTTTCATTGCAATGGTTAGTTTTAACAGTACACATACTTAGGTGTCAATTAGGATACCTGAGTTGTTGTTTTTGTATGCCTCTTTGCCAGTGAAAAAAATTTCCTCGAATAATAAAACTTGTATTCGCGTCTGTGGCTCAAATATATTATCTTTTCAAATTCAACGGATTTTGAAGGTTTTAGAACCCATCAAATGAATACAGCGCTACATCCTAACGTGTAGTATTAGTTTGCTGAGTGGTCTCACAAGCACTACCCCCAAACCTACAGGAGCTTTTAAAGTTACCCTCACAATGTTGCGAACCTAAAGTAATTCCACTCGTTTTGTGAATGTTCGAAGGTGCTTGTGTTAGGAACCATTAGAGCCATATTGCTTTTGGGGTTTTTCTCACTCGACTCTCATTGGTTATTTCCTCTGTGCTTTCGAACTGTAATTTCGGCAGATAAAATGTCCACTACTGCGGCATTTATATGAGAGTGGTTGGTCAGGCGGTAAAGCAGAAGTCGGATGGTTGCGGCGGTGTTGGGCGGGAAGCATACATATCTCTGGCAGAGGTTGATCAGAAGTGATAGAAACCCACCTATGCAATTAACTGAGGTTTATGGTAAGTATTCGAGTGATCTTCTAGTGTGATACTGTTCAGAAGCAGGGCTTCCAAATTCCACATACCGCTGGAAATACTTGAAACCGTACGGCCATTTAAAACGAAGCGTTTAAGTTCGAGTAATCAGGTAGGCTTTTGGCTCAAAGATTGCCAGGCTTGTGAGGAGTGCAATTTTCCGAGTCGCTCTGGTAAGCGTCAGGTTCCTCAAATATCTGAAAATCGGATTACGGTTTTTTAGACTCCTGACGTTCTCGGGTTGGAGCACCATTCTTCACTTGCCTCTAAGAGGGTTATTTCCGAATGCAGTTACCGACCTATCCATCCTAGTGAGTACAGAACAGAGTTCACAAAATTTTCTTGATTTTTTGCTAGTTTTATGACTACATTGTAGGAGCTTTGATCTAACAACTGAATTCGGAATATTTTTCCCGAGGAATTGCGAGTAATAATGCAATACGCCTCTGGTAAAAGGCTCACGTTTTGCTTCCACACATCAATTAATACAGCATAGAAGCTGGGTACGTCAATGTCCTGGTATCCATGCTCCAAACACTTATGTACAGATGACCTGTTGAAGCAATTGACTTGCCTAACCAGATATGTGGTTCAGTATCAACAGCTGATTCCAAGAGCAGGGACTACCAATGTACCGGGAGTCATTGCCACACCTTAGCGGGGCCATTTTTGAAAGCGGGGTGATAGTTGTTGTGAATCCATTGAAGTTTGCTGAAGGAGAAGTTTTTTGAACCATATATGTAAACAAAATCTGGATAATCACAAGGTAATGCCGTGGCTATTTGCTGGGTATAAACATATATATATATTGAGGCCTTAAGTCAAATGAGTTACTGTGCTTGACAGCATGATCCACTACATCGGATCAAAGAGTAGCCGTCAGTAAAAAGAAGCTAGGACAAGGAAAATCCAGCATTATAATCCTTGTTATTACAGCTGTCGTTCTGCAACAGGTACTCACCATCCGTGGGGATTCAGCTAAGCTGACAAGACGTCCTAGTCAAGGGCAGTGAGATACTGTTCTTTTTCGCATTTTGTCTCATTCGTGGCCGTCGGCCTCCTTGACGATTGTTCCCCCCCTACTGCTACCACCAGACATACAAGGTGCTTCGTAGAAACCAATGATTGAAAGCAGATGGCTGTCGTGCTTAGTGTCGTGCGTAGAGGCCAGTACAACTACCGTTTATTTTTGAGGAGCATCGTCGCGGACATAAAAAGTGAGTGCAAGCGGGGAATGTGGAAGGGCTAAAGGAGAATATTAGATAAAAAGAGAGGAGAGTCATATTCGACGTCATGCCACCAACAGTTCCAGTCAGAAAAGATGAATCCCAACGTATATAGGAATTTTGGTAGGGAAACACCCGTGTAAAGACCAACAACCGAATAAAGGACAAACAACGCTGAATTCTCTTCAAGGCGCAGTGAGCGCCAACACACTCAAGACTCGCACGTCAGGCACGAAGTGTCCGTCATACTGGGTCTGGTGTGAGATTCAATGGGAAGAATGTGCACTCAACGCCATGTACCACGCATAAAAGTGTCGTAAGTACGCAGGGAGCCCAAAATCGCAAACGAACACAAACCACTGACTCTGACCTTAGGAAGTCCCAGTCCAATAACAGCCTTGGTGGATTGAGGAAAGCAGATCCCTCGATAAGAAATGGTTATCGGTTAATGAACCAAACAGTCGACGTCACAACCAATTGCGCGTAGGGCTGAGGTTATGGCGAGGGTATATTCATCAGCACCATACATCTGCTTGTTCTCATTCCACACAGTCATTCCGCGCCCATCTGAGACTATGCTGACGTCTATCACAGTTGCTCGGCTCTCCCGAACAGCGATTAGGTCAGGCTTGATGAAGGACGTCGAAGCAGGTGCTCTCAACTCCTCGAAGGCTGTGTACCCCTGGCAACGGAGATGTTTTGCGAGTTCCCTTGCAACCCGATTATGACGAGCACATCTGACGTCATGCGTGATCCAGCAGGACTGCAAAATATGCACCAAACTCTCCGGTTGGCCAAAGTTTCCACGACATAAGATCGTCTGGGCACCATGACCATGCCGAGCGCTTCTAGCTCTCGTCCTAAGCAGGTTGCATCAGAGCTGGATACCGCGGATAAATATCCGAGGAAACACTCGTTCTGAAATACAAGCCATTGATTAGAAAGAGGCGAAGCGACCAACTCTCCAAAACCGCGGCCGCCAACGCCGTTGTGCAGACTATCACCCCAAGCAGCCACCAGCTCTTTCTTGGTGTTTACGTATGCACTATGGACTCGGATCGGAAGGCTGAGATCCCGAACAATATTGCCAAATGCGGAATCGTTGACTACATTGCGTAGTACCCGGTACTGGGTAGAAAAGAGCTTTTCCATACGCGCTCTCCGCTGCATCGGGATTGTTGCACTCAGACTTGGGATACCAAGTCCCCCATGTAGTTTACCGGCGTGGATGTAGCTGATCGGGGTGTCCTTCGGTAGACGTAGCCAGCCACGAATAGATTGCCTGATGTAGCTGTCCAACCTTTTGAGCGTGTTTTGGCAGATTTGATGGAGCACGAGCGAATATGTCAGCCTCGGTATCAGGTAGTTCCTCGTGATCTCCATTCTTTGATGCGGCTTCAACGGGGCACGCGTCACCTCATCGAGCAGTTTGAGCAGATGCTGTCGGTGGTTGAAGACCCCTTTCCCCTTGAATGTAAAGGGAATGCCCAAATATGTTACGGTGTCTGTCGGACCCAGAGGAGTGATGAGTTCCTTGGCGAAGCAAAATGGTTCGACTGAGACTGCTGTCGCCCGATGTTTCCTGTCCCCACAAATCACCATCGCTTTCGTTTTCGTTTATCTTCATACCAGCTCTTCCCAACCCGACCGCAGCAGCTTCAAGCTTCTCTTTAAGGCGAGCCCGACTTTCTGCACACACGACCCAGTCGTCAGCGAAGGCAAAACCATCTACTAGGGTGTCATGGAACTGATATTCCAGTTGCGGCATCGACAATCCAAGAAGCTCATCCATTGCCATGACGAACAATAATGGGAAGAGTGGATCTCCTTGCCTCACACCTATGTGGCAGTGAACCTCGGAATTGGGAAAAACTGCTACAGCATTCTCATAGGACTCTGTGATGTATCGAACCAGAGGTAACGGTGCTCCAAACGCCTTGGCAGATCTGACGATTATGTCATGCGAACCTGAATCAAACGCTTTCGAGATATCAACAAACGCCAACATGAGGTTAGAAGCAGTCACTGAAGAGTGACGAAGCAGGGCACGTAACAGCGATGTAGCTTTCAAACAACCGTCTCGATGTAGATATGCAAACTGGAGCGAGGGAAATTGCAATCTACGACTCTAGCGATCAGCATGCACCCTATGAAAGCATCGGACAAGAATAGATGTCACGGAGATCGGTCTCAGTTGGTCCGGTGAAGTCGGATTTGAGACCTTCGGAACTAGAGTAGTACGGGCACTACACATATGGGGGGGACAACCCCCAGCTAATAACAGCAAGTTGAAATACCCAACGAGCGCGTTAGCATTGAACCGGCGGAGCATCCCATGCGTGAGCTTATCCAGGCCTGGGGAAGAACTGTCCATTAAAAGGACCGTAACGCGAGTTTCTCTTCTGTAATTGGCTCGATCAAACTCCAGTCGGATGGTACCACTACGCGACTTGACCGGTTGTCCACGTGTTTGGAGCTGAGAGCACCTGTTTCCAATACAGCTCGGCGTCCAGAGGTAGGCCGCAGTTGCCTTGGTATAAATCCTTCCATGATCCATCGAGCATAGCAGACGCTGCATCTTTCCGTCTTTGGTGGTATAGGATCTATATGGCGGCGTAGTTAGCTCAGCGGATCTGCTTTCGGTTGACAGGCACCTGATGGACTAACTGACGATGGTGTCGGGATACAGTTTTCAAGGTGTGTGGAAAGGTCTTGGAGGTGTGGAGTTCCAGAAGCGACAGGACTTGCTCCGGTGTCATGATGCCAGACCGCAACCCTCGGGCAAATACCAGAAGGTCACCACTAGCAAGCGAACTGTCAGCATGGGATTCCAAGAGTGGCACGACGCAATCCACGGTTTGTTTAAACCGGAAGCTATAGTCATCGGATTCCGACGAATAGGCCGCTATTTGACCGATAGTTTGGTCAGGGCCACCAGATGATGATTCGTCCTGTTGTGCTTGCCAGTTAGGCATCCGTAACCTGGCTTTGATGCTGATAGCCGATCGACCAGGAAAATATTGCTCCAATCTCGCGAACAGCGCGGTTTGCGTGTCACAAGGCGGATGTAACTTGTTAGCCAGGTGCAAGAGTGATGGTGACCCTTGTTGGGACCAGCGGACACCAGAATTCTTCACTCGGCCAAGCTTATCTGCATTACGCTGGGTGAGATGTGCGTGCCAGCGATGTTGACTCAGGCCAATGTTCGTCGGAAAAAGGTGGGAACAATCAGCGCAGGCCAATAGGGCGACCATGTTCGTAATGACACTTTCATTATCGTGAACTCGATGATGGGCTACCAAGCTAGCTTTCGATTCGCAGCACTTGCCCTATTCCTCACACGTGAGCCCCACGAGTCTCTCCTGTTTACTTTTTGGAACTAATGCGGAGGCGCCAGATGATTCGTACTGTACATTTTCGAGAGTAACCAGCACATTGGAACCAAACAGTGTGGTTTGCCCTGTCTGAATTTGCTGAACTCTTAGCTCACCAAGATTGATGTCCAGGCAACCCAGTCGGCGCCACGAGGAGGTGGTTCAGCGAGACGACATCAATGAGTACTACTCGAACTGACGCGTTGTGGACTCTTTATGCGTAGGCTGATATCTAGTCGTCACCAGTACTTAAAATTAACAGGCGCCACTCTAACTCTTGCAAGACAAACGTTTATTAGTGAAGTCGTCAGCAGAAAAATTTTCACATCCAAAGAACCATCGAAAACTGCTTGTTCATGATTCTTGATAGGTGTCGGTTTCGTACAAGAAGCATCCGCTTGGCCGGTAAGAAATTCAGTTCATATCAAAGGCGGCTTGAAAGGCTTTCAGGCATTTAGGTCAATGTCCCGAAAGCATATCTATGTCTCAAAATATTGGTAATTGTGAACTGAAATAAAAATGGCGATTGTGAGCGACCAAGAGTAGTTGGTAGCATACTCAGAACCGACCACGTGGTTTGGTGTACAGTGTGTTCATACTCGTTACAACCTAATCCGGTAAGCCGTTCTTGGTGCATTAGTTGCATAACGTAAATCTGTTATGCCTATCAAAGGCGGGTGGAAAAAAATCCCGGCTCTTTGGCAAACAACTTGTAAGCAACTTGGTAAACAACTTTTTCTTGCCTGACTACTTAATCCCCGCAATCGCGTCCCCTGTTGAACCCAGGTTGTCGTACGTGAATGAACAGCTCGCACGACGCGGAAGCCTTTGATGAATGACAATGCCGGATATATGGAGCATACCGGATATGCCACTAATAGTACGATGACCCGATCTCTGTTCTTTTACCTTTCTTGAGTAACATACTCGGAGTTATCCACCTTCGTCTAAAATGTTGGGTCTGCTCTGTGCAACTTTTGTCGTGTCAGTTTAAGCAATTTGCTCATCCGTTGTTAGCCCATTACTTTTTGCCCGCATACACTGAGTGACCGTGCGTTGTGCAGTTGTTTTAGCTATCCTCTTTTTAAACTCATACGGATATCCAGCGAACTTGACCAGGGGTTAGAAACATATTCTTGGGCCTGGAGGTCGTCATGAAATTCGGTCAGCTGATGAGGAACCATCCCATTCCCTAACTCGAAATATTCGAGAAGAAGGTTATCATTCCCGAGTCACTTGTGAGTAATAAGTGAACGTAGGACCTCATGAGTTTATCCTTCAGTGTGGATAAAATTTAAGACGGACGTAAAAGCTACTCTTAGGGCCAAACTGTTGAACGAACAGCGAGTGGCCAGTTAACCTTCTGCTTGGCTTGCTCTACCCACGATCCATAAGCGGGAGATGATCCGCAATCGGAGTCCTATCGGATTCACCTACGGTTTCTATAACATAAGGTTTTCTACAGACAATAAGACCAAGCAAAAACAGGAAACGAGACACTCCCGGGTCTTTTTCCTCTTGTCACAATGTTTGCACAACCAGGTCTCACTATATTGCATAAGACTCTTAGACGATTAATGCTCTGTCGCTCATCATGTATTTCTTTGCCTACCGTAAAGCAAAATGGTACTATCGGGGTCTAATAAGTGAATTTACATGCTGGAAATCCACGGGCCAAACAGGAAGTTGCAGAGCTCCAAGGTGTTGATTGCAATTCTACACATGGCGTGTTTGATTGATGACTGCTTCTCATCGGCTATTTTAGAAGTTGGCTTTGGTAATATGACTGCTACCTGACATTAAGATGTTACTGTGTTTCTCATTGCTTCAACCTAATGTAGAGGGAAAAATCAAGCCTCATACGCCGTTCGTATGATCTCTTGTGGAGAAGCCTATGACGGTCGAATGAAGCAGTAGTCTGCGACGAATAGAACAATGTAGATATGTCCATCCTACTTGGTGTAGACTTTATATTCTAGAATGTTTAAGGGGACCAGTCATACGATCCTTGGTGCTAAATGGTCACTGTACCCTGGTGTGTTTTTAAGAGATTGGATGGCCGAGTTCTCATCCGCCACGGCGTAGCAGTATCCCACTGCATGAACATGTCCGCAAACTAGTTACAAGTGACTTACGCGCGGTCGAACTCCCGCAAGACGTGAGGCAGACCCCCCAGCACAAAGTGTGGGCGTGCCCATTAACACATAGCTTCGCCCCATGCCGCGCACTTCTGTAACCGGTTAGGATATATGGTAGCGGTCTATTCCTAAGTTATCATTGTTCACGACGCTGTTGAATGGTAGGAATCCCTTTAAAAACTTGGAAAATCGGAGTTTACAGTTTAGAAGTACATTTAACTGATAAGGGATAAGATGTTCTAATCCGAGGTTTCAGTTGCCGTAGGCCATCTTTTGCAAGGGTTTCTACAATTTGTTTTGACTTCGAAACTTCTATATTTACAACACATGGCGCCCAGTTTATTTAACACTATCCGAACCGAATTTGGCCCTGAACTCCTAATAAATTTAATTGAAGATCAGACATTCAGAGCATGCCCCACGTTAGACTGAGGCGTATACACTTGTGTACCAAATAAGCCACCATGCTCAGAGGTATTGCGTGTAATGAAGAGGTTCTTAGTGCGGTGGAAGGATGAGAGGCTATACGAAGCGATTCAGCAGAGTTGAACAAGAGGGGATAATATATGTGTGCGCAATTCCCGGGGTAATTCTTCTTCTTTTGACGGACATTTGCACTGTTTTTACACCGAGCATATAATCAGCATTGCATGATCCTGCAACTCACTGCCGTATGTCTCTTCGCTCACCCATTGTAAGCAGTGATCGTAATTCTTGGGAGTAAAAATAAGCTGGCCAGGTTCCATCCCATTAAAAACAGATGTCAGTAATGACCAGAAAAAGACTTTTCTAAGCAGACATCCCTTATCTCGGGTTGGTTCGTCAGTTCCCAGTCAGTTTCTGCAGTCCTGAAGGCAAGTCACCGTATGCCCTTTGCAGTGAGGCTTGAGATTTCTCATAAGTTTATACTTGAACCCACAAAAATTCCATTTGGAAATCGGCGATGAAACACTACACTTTCGTGTACGTTTTTTGGAAGAAATCTACTGATTTTCTCTGCGGAGCAAGACGCCTGTGAACTATTCTCGATTTTTATCTACTTATATTTTGTTGGTGGCAAGAGTTCATTTTGAAACTGCGATGACGGCTTTCCGTGGAAGAATTCTGTCTAAAACAATTTTCAGTCCAAGTGCGAGTTAGTCACGCTGCTGAGTAGTCGCTAGTGGACGAACGGATTGACCTTCAACTACTTGTGGGGGGGTTGAGGATAAATCTCTCTGAAGCTCCATGAGGTGCGCACTGTTGATGATTCCGAACAAGGATGAAACAGCTGTGCCATCTTTCTGGGCATTTGGCCTAGGATGGCTTCATTTAAAGGGCGAAACCACACAGGCAATTGGTCCATCTTCCATTCTGTTCCTCCAACCAAGGAGGACAGATTCACTAAAATAGGGGACGCTATGCTGAAATTATTGTTAGCCTGTCCTGCCAAAACGTCATTCGTGAGACGCCATTTTGCGGCCCGAACCCATATGATCAAGAATCGTACGGGCCAGCGATCTGTCGAAGTTGAACAATTCAGGTGTTTCGGTTGTGGCCAGGAGGATGACAGTGGTAGGCATATCGGTCAGACACTGGCCATCGTCCTTCGGCTCGCAGTTAACCGAGCATCCGCCGGACTTCGAAATTGTAAATCCATCTCATAGGGTGGCAGACTGATCACGGTATATCCGCTGACGCCCAGACACCCCACAACGACCAACACACACACAGCCGACGTCGCTGCAGCTTTGTCTACATTGGTTTCCAGGTCCAACAGGTAAGATAATAACTTTGCATCTTGCACGCTTTAGCTGTTTGGCAATAGAGAGACCAACTCTAGTTTGTAGTGTTTCCTGAATGCCGTCCCGTTCAGTGCTTTCGGTTTCCACTTCATGGGATCCATGCCAACACTTGAATTTCGACCAAGATGTCCAGATAGTGAAGCATCCGTTTGAAGAGGTTCTGTTTCTACCTATTCGGCTAGGTACATTAGAGCTGCTTCGAATCCTATTTCCGTCCATTCAGCAAACATGTCCCGATTACCGTAGATGGCTCCATTCAATTAAAATGCTTTCGTTGGAGGATCTTCTTATCCGGCGCAGTGAAAGCTGCTGAATCAAAGAGGCTTGCGCCTGTATATAGTCAGTGATTCAATGTAGCAGAAGACAGCTGGAGAAACAATCGCCTTGTGGATATTCATTAGGACATTTGTTCAAAGGCTGTGCATCCCCAACACCAGTTACTCGAGCTCTCCAAAACTCATACTAGGCTTGGCAACAAGGGATCTCAGCTCACGGTTGACAGATGAGGCGGCAGAGAGTGTGCAACCAAGGTAACAAAATTTGGCGCAATGCTCCATAAGGGAGGAGATTTGGGACTTTAAGTAGCACATGGTGGCGGGGAACAAAAGTTCGCTGTGTGCCGATGCTCCGGGCAAGTTGCGCGGCAGCAGCCACAGACTTCTCAGCTGGGTGCTTCAGTTGATCAGTTAATAGTTCAGGTGGACCCCGGAGCCGAGCCTTATCCTCTTGTCAAATAGGTGAATGAACAAGGTTTTGCAGCAAGTGAGCAGCTAAAGTATTTTTCTTTGGATGGCTTATCAACTAACAGCCCAACCACTCTTCATAAGCGTAAATGTGATAGAAACGCATTAGTGGCTGGTCACCGATTCCTTCGTACCCTTTACTGAAGCACTAAACTTCAATAAATCATTTGTCATACCTAAGTATCAGGTTTTCCATAAATAAAGTAAATTATCACCTATGACTTACTGGTTTGGCGTAAACAACAGTTTCAAGCGAGCTCAACTAATAAGTAGCCTGTGGTACCCGTTGGTTGATATATTTAATGTCAGAGTACTTTTCTTTCAGAAGCAACATTCTTCGAGAATTTGAGGGGAAAAGGCCCAATTAAGATATTAAGCTATAATGATGGGTGTTTAATAAAGCAACAACAGTATGAAGCTGCTGGTACGCGTGCAACAGCCAGTGTGGTGTATTTTTCATCAACTGAATATAATCCAAAATGTAAAACGTAGACGCAGTTTGGCATTAAAACAATCTTTTGTTCCAGATCAAACTAAAGAGAATTGTGATTGTGAAAACGTCCTACAGTTTTCCACAATAAGTGGCTGATTGGCAATGTGATTACTTCGCACTCATCATTTAGTCACTCAGTTCACAACACGTGATCAGATAATTACGGTTTTCCGTGCCTTCGTAGAAAGACTTTTTAAGCGTCTTACGTGCCTTGCACCTATGCTGTTCACTGTGATGAGCTTGTGTCCAAAAGCATATAGAAAAGTGGTATTGGCGTCGAGAAAAGTGACCCGGGTTTGAGGACACTTGGAATCCCTGCTTCAAATTCTGGTCATTTCCGACACCGGAAAATATTTTGAATAAAAATTGACGTAGATGTTAACAATTGTGTTCCCCAGTTAAATGAATAGAAAAGTGAATTTAGCGTCCTTAAACCAAAATTATGCACAAAATAATCACAAAATCTCTCCTAATCATGCATTCATTTCCAGTACGATTTTCCTCGGATAGACAGATTTGAATGTGTCGGTAAGAAACTTCTGAATTCCTCGTCATCCATACCGCTCAACCCTTAAATCTCATCTCAAATCTTAAATCCTGTGATTGTACTGTGGGTTATCAAGTCTAGAAATATCGTCTACTACTGCAAGCTCCGTGCACAGCTGTGTTATTGTGCACTTATTTGAACAGGGTGTGATCACCAAAGTATAAGGTATCACTCACCTTATTGATATTCGTGAAGAGCAGTGACTAAGCTTGATGGCTAGACACGTCTTGCCAATAATTCTGGCACTGTTTTAATCAAATAAACTTCTGGAATTACGGTGCCATATAAATTGCCAAGTGACTCTTTTATGTGTGTTAATATATGTAATGTATAATTTCAAAAATGCCATGAGATTAGTATTTGAAACTGAGCGGCCAGTTGGAGGTGCACCCAATTTAGAACCCAGCGGAGACGACACAGAAGACATAAGCGACAAAGATGAAGCAGTAAACAAAGGATATATTCAACCAGAGGAGTTAGTTGAGTCCGAAGAAATAGTCGATGTAAGTGGGCCAGCAGAAAGGTACAAAGAGAAAGAAGCTGCAACAGAGGAGCCTAAATGGACAGAATTAGAAGAACAAGAAGAACTGGACGCGGAAGAAACATGAGCACGACTAGCCGAAATAACCAGTGAGCCCATAGATGCTGCCGATTATGTATATGAAACCATGGGGTTGTCGGACGAAAACGAATACGAAACAACCGAAATCGCCGAAGAATATGAAAAAAACGAACCCGGAATGGAGAGTAGATCACCACCCAAAGAAAAAGGAAAGTGTCATTCGAGAAGTCAGGACTGGAAATATTGTAAAAAATAGAACTGAGTATTCTGAAGAAATTGAAAGTGATTTTGTTTCTGAGGAGGAAACGGAAGGCTCAATAAATATGAAAGCTCACCATACGGACTTTTCATCTGCGGGGGAATCCGACTGCAGGGAAGCGGCGTATGAACCTGAGGAGACGAATGAATTAGAAGCTGCAATTCCTGGTTTCACTTCTATTCCGGATGTCCCAAAAAGCAACTAGAAGAAATTCGCAGAAGTTACTCTACATCTCTGGAGTCTTAGTGATAAAACGCTCGCTCATTCTGGTTCAGAAATCCGGCACTACCTGGCTAATTTATCTTAACAGAATTGCAAAACCTGAAAAATTGAGAATTTGTTTCATCTACCTGTTCATTTCTCAACATGATGAATTTTTCCAACGCGGCTAACTGATGGTTTTATCGGTAATACTATTCATTCGTTATGCTCAATGCCTCTATCTGAACATAAATTTGTGCTTAGTATCGATACTTATACCGGTGGCTGGATGAAGCAATGCACAGCGGCACCCTAGGTTGTTTAAAGTAATCCGGTACTGGGTTGGCCCCATCACCGTTCAATTTTTTAAGATTAGCAATCATTTTAACTCAAGAGAAAGCCAGGATACTGCTAATCCGTTCCTTCGCTTAACGGCCAAACGTCACAGTGATTTTAAAGGATAGGTATGCGCGTGTTTGAAGCGTAAATGTGTTAATGTTTGTGCTTTTACTCATCATTCACTAGCAACCTTACATTCTCTCACACTCCGTTTGTTTTCTCCTTTTTAAAATAACAGATAAGAACTAGCGAACGCTACCAACACAAAGACATTAAGGATACTGACGACGCTGGGGATGGTTTTATAAAGTACCTGTAATCCCGAGAAGCTTCGAAACGTAGTAATGAGCTTTTTTATTGAGAGATCTAATTTGCTGCTGCCCTCCTATTGTTTGGTTCAGATTTTCATTCTGTCCATCACATCAAAATGTATCTGCATCTAAAGTTTTTGAACCATTTTCCAATATACTTCATTTCCTGATCTGCACTTGAAATTTAAGTTCAAATCTTTCTGTTAACCGGGTCAGATCTAGCAACGATCTATCCGTGAGCTGTCAGATTAGTCACGTAAACTTAACTTGAAATACTCGGTAAGGAAGCATTTTTTTCCAAGAGATTTTGTGAGAGCAGCGTTTTTATTCCACTCTAAGCCAAACACTGACGAAGCCCTATACATCGAAAATTAAATTTGAGTGGTTTTGTCTTGCAATCAGCTCGGACAGTCTCAGTACAGAACTACACCACTGATAGTCCTATTTGCACAAGGCGAATATTTGGATCTCCAAATATGATTTATTTCATAAATTCGCGGGTTCACATATCTGCAACAGAAGGGTTCAACCGTACTTGTTGGAACAAAAACAACAGCAAGTTTTTCATCCAGGAGTGAATTCATCTTTGCCTAAAATTCCAAAGTTTGATCAGAGGTCTGCACAAATGGTTTTTTGTTGGCCCTATTGTTTCTCGTAAAACTGATTGAAAGCCGGGCAAATTTTGAAGTCGATCACAAAACATCCGCTAACACGGAATCAGAAGTGAGTGATTTTGGTAAATCTTTCGATGTATGATGATATGCTCCATGAGAAATGTTTGGCGCTTGTTGGAATGCGCCAGTCAAGCTGTTGGTGTCAGAAAAGCAAGCCACTGTCGGGAGTAGACTTCTTAAGTTTACACAATTTATGATCCCATCCAACCATTTGCATACAAAACCACCAAAGTTTCAGATTTACGCATTGATATTATGATATCCTCCACAATAATCCAAGACAACTAAGGTCCTTCAGAATACACATTCGCTGAAGTTGAAAAGAAAGGGCTTAACCAAGGGTGAAATAGACAGTGAATAAAACCGCATGTAAAAGAGAGTCAAAGGATATGTTTGCAAACAGTCCCAGCAGCTACCAAGAAGCCCATATGACAGATCTCCCAACAACCAAGTGACGAGTGAAGAAAGTTCAAGCGGTGTTGAACATTTGATTAAAAGGTGAATTTATTATAAGGTGGTGAAAAGTGTCCCAACAACTGACCAAACATTTCCGTATAAATAAAATTACCACTTCAAATGTAAGATTGTTGGTTAATACCCACCATAGTTTCTAAGTATTAGTATTAGAGAGAAGCTAACCTATTAATTTACGCTAGTTTCAGTTTTTCAAAAGAACTAAATCATCTATTTAGGCCAAGTGGTTTTCCATTACACGAATGTGCAATTTGAATCAAAATTGTGCTCTGGGAAAATTTGTGTGATTGGTCCACAATGTGATGAAATTGATGAATAATGCGATGTTGAATCAACCTGCTTTGTGGGAGACCGCAAGCCCTCATTAGAATTCGAGTCATTCTGAGCAACAAAACTGAAAGAAGGGTTCTCTATCACCTTATAGACATAGCGCTTTAATGAATCTCACTCTCAATCGGGTGATTTCTTGGTAGAATGACGTCAAGCGGAGCAATAAACAGCACGCTTAGTCACACATTGCAGGACACTTACGCCAAAAAAGGGAAAATCCCCCAAAAAATGTAGGAAGTTCCCGATTGCACCAAATATAGTTAAGGTTAGACAATCACTTGTCGGTTTTGCTGTTGATATCGTGAAGGGCTCAGCATGTCCTAAACGACCTGGTGTTTGCCGAAGGTACTTAACTGGTGCGGAACGGAGTGGGAGAGGTGGTACATTGTTGACTGACAATAAAAAGCAGCAACAGAAGTTCGTTCATTTGGTCTAGTCATGTATCTATCTGCCTTCATCTTATAAGATTTTCGATAGAAATCACTGTTCACCCAGATAGCCAACCAGAACCTTCTCGTGGTATTTGTTAGAATTTACCTCAGGCGTTCATACTCAAGCGGTCCCAGTTCCAACAGATATTCTGCGCATGTGGTGTGTAGAGAAATTTACTTTGCCTGAGAGAGTTAATTAGATGGTCGAATCATCGTAGTTGAGGGTTAGTAGGCGATTAAAAGGCGATTCTGCGCACAGCTATTCTTAGTGCCTGTAAGGCAAATAGACTTGCAGTTTAGAGGCGTTGGGTCATTGCCCATTCCGTTGTTAGAATCATCCTTAGATAATCAGTAAAGGAAACGTCCATACTCTAAACATGGCAACATTACACATAAGGCTGATGCAGACGATTCAGTAGCTGGTCAGCGTTTTGCCCTTTCTGGGGTCAACTAAAGAGATCGAGTAAACCGAAGAACCACCACTGTCATAACCCAACTGGATATCAAATCAAACTTATGTGAGCAAAGACAGACTGTAAATTAAGTTGGTGTTAGGGGAAGCCCGCATGAGTTTTCTATTTCCTATATTCTTCAAATGAATGCACTAATTAGACGCAACCTTGACCAGAAAACATAAGGCGGATTTGTGCAGTACATGGGTTGGGAAATTTCTTTTCTTCTGAGTACATTATGGTAAGCCCCATGAATCAACACGTTTTCAAAAGTTGCGAGCTCTGATTCTTTTTAGCTTGGAGGCTACCAAGTTATCTTACTCACCTCTGTAAGTTTGTGTTCTCACCAGAATTCAGACCACCTGGGTTGGAAGCTCGTTGGAAGCTGGATGCACCCTTAAGTCAACGATGCTGGCTAACCGCTTCATTTTAGCAGACACTTCGTTCACAGTCGACCTTAGTAAATGATAAAGCTTTCATCCTCAACAGCTCCAATGGCTCGACGGAACATTTAGCACATCATCCTTAACAAGGACCGAGAGCCAAGGAACTCCAGTCTCTCTGACGTGTCAACCGAATAACACACTGCAGGCGCTATAGTGTTGCGTTTTTTAATCGTCCTTTGGGATTTCTACAGGTTGATCTTAACTAGCCAGCAAGTTGTGCGCACAAAACCGCTCACCGTGTCCAATTAGTGCAGCTTACTTCTGCTTCAAGGGGACACACATAGTTGACTGAGAAGCTATGAGGTCTGGATCTACGAGTCCACAGAACTGTAGCATTCATGGGAGTTGGTACGCTCTAAAAAACATTATATGGCGGGTTTTGTATGCTGACTTGGGAACACCACACACACCCCAAGTTTGCACAATTGCATCTCTCAATAATGGGGAAATGGGAAGGATATAGTATGTGGGACGCCGTAGTTTTGCCACTTCAGCGCGTTTGAGATATTCAACAAATTGATGGGCTTCTACACACGTGACTTTCCCAGGGTTGCTTAGTCACCTTTTGAAGGTGGACCTTTGAACAGGCATATGAGAACTGCATGATAGCAACGAACCTTCCGATGCCAATAGAGTAACACCATCGGTATAGATTTTGGGGTTCAAAGGATAAATGATTTGGCAGGTGCATCAGAGATAAGTTGTATGTTTGCTGTTGTCGTTCTGGACCTTTTACACGAGACGAAGGACTGGCAGACCACCAGCCAGACTGTAACTTCACTTTACTATAACCACTGTCACCGACAGATAGAAGTGTACCGGACGCATTCAGTAAACGTTTGGTTTTAGTAGTTGGCCTGAGAACTGTGTGTGTGACGATCGTTGAATTGTACTTTCACCTTGACGTTCTTAGCAGAGAACTGTTGGCTACTTTCTAGTGTGTCTGTTCTAACACAATTTTACTAAGTAATTCATCTAAGAGCGGAGCTTTCTACCTGGTGAGAGAAAAATTCATTGCCTGCCTAATACCCCAGTTATACTATCTTTCTTGCACCCGTTGTAGAGTTATCGCTGGACCATCCTTCTTCTGATACTTACTCCATGCTGTATAGAGCCAAGTCATATCAAGTGAAAACTGAGACACCTAGGCAACAGTGAGACCTAGTCCCAGAAAATGGTTAGTGGAAAGTTTATTAGGGCTGTAATCACTTATCAAGCACTCAGTCGACCTTCCTGCTCTATCCGGCCACAGTGTATTGTATCACACATACAACTGCTCACTCCGTAATCACCCGCAGTGTGGATGACTGAGAGGAGACAACTGTCCCCAAAACCGTACGTCGAGACCCTATCTAAAGCTGTCTGCTTGTCGTGGCAGTCTGGCTTCTGTACTGCAATGATTCAGCGGGCCATACTGGATGAAACCGAGTTCCAAAAGGTTCGTCCACGCCAACCAACTTGACCAACGTGGAGTGGCCCGGCGAAGAACAGCGAGTCCCCGTACTGGGAGAAGTCATATAACGAGATAGCCCCGAGCTAAATACGTACTGTCCTCTGCGACGAGAGGGTGAAGGCAGTAAGGCGTTTCACCCAGGCAACCAGAATGTCCACATTCATGGAAGCAGAGACGCCGGCTTCCCCAGAAGATGGATGAATTAGAAAAGATCGGACGTATAAACTGCACACTCGCCAAGCGGTTGGCTATGACCGCCGGCGCATTATTCAGTACGGTGGAAACGCTTTTCAAACGTCCCTTGCAGTGCGCAGCCACATTAGAATTAAGACAATAATGCATTACTTTCTGCGTCCTCGGGGCCGGGCTGATCCTCTGAAGCAAAATAAGCGAGAGTGTCCAGCCAATACTTCCGAGAAGGGTCCGTCAAGTTTACCCTAACAACTGCTGCATCAAAGTTCAAAATTTGAGTGACAGGCTAGAGGAAAGGACACAGCACAAAACCCTAATTCAGCCCACTACCTTGTGGGTCAGACTTTTGGAGTCAAAGTCTCAAAATGGGATACCTCAGCCCAACCTCCTTCTTAGGCCTGAACAACTTAGAAGTATCATTCGCCCATGCAGCTTTCCGCTCACCAGGCCCTCCTTGACACCCTCTCCCCACCCATCGAATGATGCAGTTCGATCGACCCATCTGCTAGTTCTAGCGCCCAAACTATCGCCAGAAAAATAAACCAAACTAATCAATTGTTAGGCTTAAAAGATTTGATCCACGTTGTAGACTTAAATGTCCGTATTCTATTTTAAATTGGGCAACAGGTATCCTATGCTGAGAACTTTTCCTATGTATCGATGTGCGCTGTGTCACCGAAACATACATACAAGACCCCACTCTTGGTCGTGCTCTCCAAGCCGCTTAGAACGAGCTCAGATTTTCCACATTTTACTCTTCGGGTATCTAGTGTTCTGACGCAATGGCTCGTGTTATCTACGGTGTGGGAATTGCACTCAGCCACAAAACTGAAAGCGCTTTTCTAGACTGGATCCCGTTAACCAGTCATCTTTGCGCTGTGCGGTCGTCTGGCTCAATTAGGATTAATGCAGTTCGATGCGGTAAACGGTGTTAATTTGTCGTATCAGCGTACGCCCCGACGAGCTGGAGTTCTGAGACTGAGAAGAACAGGTTTTATCAACATCCGTTACGACTGCTTCGGTCAGCAAGAAGGATGGATATAGTAATCCTGGCAGGTGATGTGAATTCGAAGGTTGGACGACCAAGTCCGAAAGTAGCACAATTAGGTAGCAGATTTGTGGTCGATGCTCAGCGTGCTGATAATGGGGAGCGACTTCTTTAATTGTGTGCTGACCATCGTCTGTACTTGGCCAGTACGAACTTTGAACACAAACACACATCGGGGCACTTGGAGGCCGCCAACCGCAAGGGAGTCATAGACTCCATTGGACCATGTCGCTATCGGTTACCGACGGAGGGGCTCTAGTGAAGATTACCGTTCCTTCATGCGGGCTTGGATATCATTTCGCCTTTCTTCAGCATTGCGCGTGCCAAAGCAGAGCAACTCCGCTCGTCAACTTCGGCAAGTTTCAGTAGCTCTGGTTAGGCGGCTACTGGAAATGCAGTCTTGCGGGTGACGAAGATTGCTTGGAAGTTGAATGGAAGCGGGTTAAAGATGATATGCTCTCAGCTTTCAGTACTGTTTGTCCAAGCCATCAGACCCGCCTAAATAAAAACCGGATATCGTCGAGATCAGCAGATCTGGTTGCTGTCAGAAAGACCATACCAGCAACTAGCGACTATGATGGCGTGCGCAGAACCTTCAAGCACCGGAAAATCAGGAGCTTGAACAATGGCAGAGAAAACCGGTGGATTTCGAAGGTCCAGGAGATGGAGAAGGCTTTTGCTGACAATAGCGACACCCTATGTCATATGATTCGATCAGCCGGTCAAAATAAGTCAAGCGTCAGTAAAACAATATGCGAAAAAGACGGAATGGCAATTCACTCCCTCAATAGTCGTTTTGAGAGATGGACTGAGCACTTCAAAGAATAGGTCAACTGGTCACCTTCAACAAAACCTCTGGAAGAACCCAGCGGTCCTGAATGGAACATCGACACTAGCCGCCATCAACAAAAAAATCCAGCGTAAGATATCAATCCGCCAATGTGGCAACGCACCTGGCCCGGATGGTCTGTACTCCGTGATCTTAAAGATAGGTGGTTAGGTCCTGGTGAACAGTCTGATGACCACGCTTCAGAAGATTTGGAACGAAAACACAATACCAGTGGAAAGGAGTTCCTTGGCCGTCACTCAAGTGTTAAAACAGGCGAAAGAATTTCATGCAAAAACCATCGTGACATCATTCCGGTATCTATCGCAGTTAAGGTGCTCTTTGAAATTATTTTGTGCAGGTTGGTAGATTGTCGGAAGAGGCATATTCATGAAAATCAAACTGGGTTTCTCCCCTACCGAGGATGCATTGACCATATCTTAACAGTTAGACAACTTCTTGAATAGCGCCCCACTTTCTAACGTTCCAGGTTTTTCCCAAACTGGATGCGGCTTTTGACTCTGTCTAGTGAGAAAAAATGTGGAGGTGTCTGGCGATCAAGGGTGTCCCTTCCAAATATATATCGTATCGGAATCGTATAGCATGGGGCGATCGCCTAAGATCCACACAGGGCTGACTGCCAATTTCGCCTTTTTGGGGCTTTTGTACCGAGACTTAATCTGTGTTCTCAACTTATTTTTGTTTCACGATAGGGATACTAACTAATCAAGTTCTATATGAGCGACGCAAAGCGTGCATTTTTTCGGTTTGCAAAGAGAACCAAAAGCGGTGGATAACATCCTAAAGGGAGAAATATATGTGGGTAGTGACCCACAAACGGACGCTGTAAGCATTTGAAAACCGGCGAAAATTTGTTAATTTTCAACCATCTACATTAACGTAGGCTATTTGAAATGGTAGGTAAATATGTTGCACACGCCAAAACTGATCTACCTAGGGCACCGGAAGTCAAGAAGTAACGCTTTGTGAACAATGGCCTTCTGTTTGATCCAGTTTCGAACAAAATGTTTAGTTTACATGGACTATGTCAGTGTGTAACCGATCGAATCGATTGTGGCTGATTCGTAAGCTGCTTTACGCAGTGTGGGGATGCGTGATGAACAGCGTGTGTGAATTTCTTTGAAAGGCTCTAGCACGCGGGTTGGTTTAGTGGAGCGCCGTAAGCCTTAATCACTAGTAATGCAATGCATGGATCTTACCTATGGTTACAGCAATAGGAGCTCGATGAAATATTATATGGTTTCGGAAATAGGCGCTCAGTGAATAATCGTGTGGCTTGTTGTTCCAATTCCTCCATATTCTCACAAATTTGCCCTGACTACCAACTCAGGGAAGTCAACGAAAGGTTGTTTTCACTTTGGCATAGTGGAAATGTCTTACTTTTTCAAGGCTGATTTCGTTCACTACTGAGTTTTTGGGTCGAAGTGTGATACAATCGGATGCTTCTAATTGGTTAGAATTGCGAATAAAGGTCTGATTGGCCACGAGAACTATTTCTCACTCTATCATCTAAGCACGCTCCTATGGTTACTCATACTCAACGTATATTTAAGCCGGTAAAACTCGTTTGCATAATCCTTTATGAGGAAAATATGAACTAAGCAGACTGGGTTCAGACAAACATATGGCAGTGGTTCGCATGGATTCACGAGTAGACTGCCAAAACTAAAGGTCCCTGCCACATGTGAAAATTATTAAAATTATCAACTTATGTATTGAGCACTAAGAAGGTGGAAACAAATCGCACTGCCAATCGAGGCCGAGCCATTGGCCGAAAGATCGCGTGTTCGCCACTAATCTTCTTGAAATACGCACTACTGATGAGTCCTAGTGAGGATGAAATAGCTCTAGAGTGCCTCTTGTTTCCCCGGTAAAGATTAGCTTCACTGGCAGGACAGTCTCATTGGAAAATTATAAAACTTACTGATACTTCAGTCAATGAGAAATTTAGTGCAAAGTCACTTCTACCGAGGCGAGTCAACTTCGTAACTGAATGTTCTGCATTTTTACAGCGAATACCAATATCCGAGTGTATCGCCCCAAATGATCCCAAACGGTATGGGTTATTGCCAAAGAAATCATGATAATAATTCAGCGAAAAGAATAAAAGTCTGCAAAAATGACGACATAGAATCAACTTCCTGTGTGCTGGGTAAACAGATCTCCTAACTAAATTCTCTTTAAGTAAACAGCCATTTGTAAAAATACCCAGTGGTTCACTACTTCTGTCACATTTTCTTTGCTTTTTCCTTACGAGCATCGTATGTTCAGCTTGGTTCATAAGTATCGACGAATAAATAAAAGATAATTAAAGGAGTGTGGCTAATCGTCCAGCTGTAGCACCCTTTCGGTGCCTAGCTGCCATGCCACCCGAAGGAAACACGAGGGCTGGGATACTGCCAGGTTGCCCAAGCCTAGACAGGGGAAGTCGAGAGGCGGAGGTCGGGTTCGAACCACGGACCTTCCGGTCAGTAGATTCGCGCTCTAACCACTTGAGCCATCTCGCTCCATGGCCAATACGGACACGGTTACGGGTATGATGACATATACATATTTGACCGAGAGAAAATCATATTCCTATGTCTTCTTTCAACACCACTGCATCATGTCGTGAGGGTATTCCCAGTTTACGCAAAGGTACTTTAGTGTGACAAGTTAGGAGAAGATGCCAATTTTCGCCATCTATATCAACGCACATACAATGGACATTTTCACGAAATTCGGTTGAATTGATTTGTTATTGTACCTCGAAGCGCCGTCGACTACAATTATATCAGATTTTTCCGGTGCTCCGCACTCGACATTAGCTCTTCAAACTAGTTCGACACCCAAACATCTATTGCTCAATTACATAAAAACGTGAAATTCTCTGCCCCAACATCCGATTTATCTATCCAATGTCTGTGGTATTCAAGGTGGACTAAGTTTACCATGTTTATGTAGCTATGCGACATCATCAACTAAACTACAATCACTACTATTCAAGCAGAAGCATTTTGGTAGCTGAGGTAGCTTACTGATGATAGACTTCCACCGTGCTTCAGTTGCGCCCGTTTTCGTTAGTCAGGTAGACTACGTAAGAACTGTCGAAGATAGGCCCACGTCTGAAGCACCTATAGGTTTCTTTAAAGCTGTGCTCTTTTGTGAAAAAAGCCACATTCAATCGCACTTCTCGATCACAACCATAAAGCACATGTTTCAAAGATATATACTTTTCACCTGACTCAATCACTCCTGAACTAAGAAAAATATATTAGAATTCAATAATTACAATCATAGTCTACAAACGTTTGTAACTACGGAAGAACTATCTTCGGTTTGAGAATCTGGTGAATAAAATTCAGTTGACGGGAGGCAAGAAGACGGGATCAGTGGACTGCTGTGAAACACTGAATAAGGTTGGGCGGAAAGAGAAGGCTTATATACATGAATTGTACTTGGTTGTTCGCTGCATGAATTCATAGTCATGTAAGCAGAGTCCGGTACTCCACAGATTGGGCCTAAGTACGCATCACCACGCAAGGTTGCATCATCCAACTTGGTGTTGCATTTAGCAAGCATCCTTAACATGGACAGTTGCAAATCCTTTTGGCGATCTGCAACGGCAGGGCTTCCAATGTGGGTGGTTGGAACGCTCACCTGTCGTCCTGCGCGTTTGCAGCACCAAACAATGAAGATCAATACGACGACAGAGCTGGTGAGGAGGATGCAGGCATATATTGTGCCAATAAGAAATTTTGAATGTCGGTAGACAGAGAACGGTGTAAGTGGCGCTCCAGTTTCCGACCATGTGGACTGGGGACGGCTGGAATCCAGTATGTGGATGACTTTACTTGGACTAACCATGGACTGACCCGTCATTTTGACAAGAACCACACGAAACTCATACTTCTGATCTGCAAGAACACAATGGGGAAAGGGCAATGTTTATGGGCTATACAAATGTGAATGTACTTGAGATCGAATATACTTGTTTCCATCAGCAATGGACACCGTCGAAGCAGAACACTTTCCAGAATGTGTAGCTATTTTCGTCATCCAAAGGCTGTTCACAAATTGGGTTCAGTTTTGGATAATCCATTTAGATGCTCGTCAACAGTAGATTATTTATGCTGGGTTAGTTTTTTATAACTGAGTTGCACCGTTATGTGCTGAACATACTCGCCAATATGGGGCAAGGACGGCCTTTAGCTGCTTTTCAATGCAAATGACATCTGAATGTGCAATGGTAGACTAGATTCTCACTCTCCTACTAAGCTTGAGCGCAGGAGCTTGCCCAGTTCAATTTCACCAATGTTATTATTGCGTAGCCCGGTTATTGGAGAAATTCTCTTCGATGGCGCGCGTACATGTTTTACTGATTACTACATAAAAAGTCAGTATCATTAACCTGCGAAACCACGGTGTGTCATAAACAGCAGTGGCTGTTCTAGGAGGCACTCATAATTTCCACACACACACACACCAACCAATGATCTCACAAATTTTTCTTCTGTACTCGATCCCCAGCTCCACCCAAAACTATACTACCAGTGTTCGTGTATTGCATGAGTGCTTCCGCTTAGATTAATATGGGCGCACTTTTTGTTCTAAAACATTAGGAAAATTCTGCGTCAGTGCTAGGATGTTTTTTCCTATTCGGTAGCCCCGACTGCAAAGGCAGTATACTCCTGAACTGACATCACATATACTTTGAAACGGAAGTGCACCTCGCGGTGCAGGTGTTAGTTAAACTGTCTCAGAATTCTTTTTTTTATTCCTTTATTTCTTTCCTCATGTCCCGAAATGTTAGCCGCTCTAGGTCACCCGCGAACACTCGGAATCTTCAGACGGTTCATAGTTATCCCAGTTAATAAAACACAATACAAGAGGCCTACCGTCTGTGGTGCAGATTTTTCTATACGGTAACGGCAAATGTTGCCATTCAGTGATAGCTCTCGATTTAGCAATCAAGTGGTCTCAGTGAAGACCGATGACTAATGAGTTCATTGGTATTCCAATTCTCCAGATCATTACACTTATGGTTACGTTTGGACGTTGCTATCAACCCCGTACCGTTTCTTATGGATTTTATAGACAGCAAAAATCTGGGGACAAGCAGATTAACGCAGTGTTCCACACATCAATTCGAAATATTATATGTTTGGTATACCGTCGTTTACAAACAACAGCCGATTGAATGTCTGATTTTGCGGACTGATCGCCAAGTGCGGAAATACTGTATGGCCTTCATAACGATAAATTCCGGTTCAGTATGACCTTTATAAAAGGAGCAAAAATGACACAAATGCAGAAACCATAGTTTGATTCAACATTTTGGAATCTTTTTCGAGAATTATTCCACTCAACCACAGTTTTTCATGGAGCTTGTCCCGCCTGTTGCTGATTATATTCCATGGTAGTGCAGTTGATAAGGTCATTTTAAGGTCTACATTGGGAAAACTATGTTCAAAATCCTTTCAACCTAAGAAAACATGAACTGTAGAGGGCGTGGGTGCCTAAACTGAAATGCTCGTTGCCTAAGTTGTCTATCCCCGAGGGTTTTTGGCATGGGTTTCTCCTCAACATAACCCCAGTATTTCACATGAACAGTTAGGTTTCACGTGCCTATACCCAACGCACTGGGTGAAAATGCATACAGACGGTGCATATAGACGGTGATTATTCAGTGACGGTTGCAGGGAATCTGTATACATGTCAAGCCGAATGGGTATCACGCTTAAATATGTTGAACTGATTTACTCTACCGCTTTTCTGCAGTTTGATTCTCACAGACTTCGATTCGTGCCTCAGCCAAACCTCCGGTTATTCCGCGGAGGAAACTGGTACACGATTCTTACGAACTGGTCGGTGGGTGCGTGTTTCAGAGTAAGGGGTTTCATACATGTTATTCAGATAAGGCGTGGCACATTCTGCACTCGTCCACTCTCCCGTCATATCAATGCAGTGAGGCTAGTCGACGTCCAATTACAATTTAGTTGTAAACGCTCAGCGAAATTCCAAAAAAATCGCTTTGTATTGGTTGGTTCCCCATGAAACTTGTCAGTGAAATTTCGATGACCCCCCTCCCCCAAAAACTCAAACACAAAGCTCTTCGTTTTGACAGTAGTTAAGCTTGTTGAGTTACGCATTAACGAAAAGCATAAACACTTGACGTCTATTGTGTGACAGGTAGCATTTACTCTAACCAGGACGAAATAACGTGTGCTACATGTGACGTAGACTTTTTGTGTTCCCTATCCCGTAAACCTCAACGATTTATACTCAGGAAGACCACTACTACTCCGTGATGCATGGCGCTTCATACTTTTGGGCTCAGAAAAAATGTTTGGTAAACAACCGAAACTCGAATCTTTTTTGTCTCATTTCGCTGTTGTACGTATTTTTTAAGGGAAAAATTGTTGCAGAAAAGTTTGGGCAATCAATCAGTCAATCAAAACATGTATTCAAACAAGCCGTTCCAACCACATGTGTATAAGTCTCACGTCTAAATTTATAGCTTCTAACTTTGAGATATAAAAGATAAGTCTAGAGCCATCAAGCGGAAGTTTGACCACGCACTAACCGTGCCTTCAAAGTACTTCAAGTGCATCAGCAGCACCAAGCCCACCACCGACCAGCTGTCTCGACCGTCCTCAACTTTAAAAGAGACTTCTTTTCTGTAGACAGGTTCGCTTATCCAAGTGTACTTGGCAATTGATGGACCCCGACTGGATTGGGTTGTAAAATATAGCAGACCGGCCCACATGTCTTGACAGTTGCATAAACCGCGATTTTACTGTAGCATATTGAACAAATGAAACCGCTGGAATTTCGTGAGATGCACACTGCTGGTGATTCCCAATAAGGAGGAAACAGCTATATAGTGCTTCGCGGCCTTTCGGCATAGACTGGCTTCACCTTCATGAAAAATCCTCACTGAAAATTTCCAAATTTCCATAGCGTACCAATAAACCTTAGCGACCAATGCGGTTTACGCCGCATAAACTAGTTGAACACACACAGCGAACACCTATCATCGAAGCCGATTAAAGACGATTAGAAAACACCCCGACGATTAGATTGCACTCAACCAGGTATCATTTAGTTTTGTGAATAACAGATAATATTGCGCGAGGGCCTAAGTATCTGCGGCGAGAGCCTTCAGGCAATTGTTTCAATGAAAAGTAGAGTGCTGACCATCCATCCATATAAATTACATCTGCCCACCGCGGGCCGCTTCATAATAACCAACACGTGCATCGTATATCAAACATGCCATCACGATGCTGTGCACTGGGTTAAAAGACATGCCCAGTCTGTGCGCCAGTTTGACGTGCACATCCAAACTCCCCGAGATAATCTGCACCTATCCAATCTAACCTGCTTTCACACGTTCACCATTTGCTATTTTGACGATCGTTTTATATCCCCTTGTTATTATTGAACAAGGCCAAAATCGGGTAGCCATAATGTCAGATCACAAAATTTCTAAGTCCACACTGTTCTCTTTTCCCAAACCATTTGGAACAGTAAGCATGGGCCGATCAAGCTGTCTGTCGGTATAACTACTACCTTGGAAGTTATTCAAAGTCCTAGATTTGAGATAGCAACTCTTTGGTGCTTTCAACCATTTGATCACTAATGCTTTCGCAGTGTTACAAGAGACACCTGACTTCATTGTGTTCGCAGCGATGTAATGCGTGAGCGGTGACTAGCTAACAAAGCAGATCCCTTAAAGCAGCAGATTACCGTTAGCAGGATATGGTGGCTTTGGCACCTATTGACCTTTTCCAACCACATTCTACCCAAGAAAATGATGTTTCCTCATCCAAACGATTGTAAGACAAAGGTTGTTTGTGACATGGCAGATTGGACTGAAATCAGCTACAGCTGACTTTAATGCTGCAGAATCTTGGTCTCTTCCTGGATGGTGCCCACGTCATCCTTTTTGCAAGCTTTTGAAGGAAGTTGAAGGCAACCAAATTCACTAAAATCTATGCTGCAGCTTCGTAGCCCATCTACCTGGCCATGGCTCGCCTGTCGTTGAACATGGGGCTTATCATGGTGAGATTCGTTAAGGTTAATTGCGCTGACGGCTCCCGATTCTAGCATGAGGATTAGATGTACTTAGTTCAACAGCTTTAAAAGATATGGACAATTTGGCATAAAACTACTTATGAAGAAGTTGAATAAACTTCCACGACTCACTACCTGTTCTATCCCAATCAGAGAGATGGAGTCTTCGACCTTCCATCAACCGTGTGTTTTACATGAACAAACAGCTCCACGCGACCTGTAAATTATACTCAAATGCACATGGAGTTGGTGTTTACGAGAAACTTAACTATTTCTTATCTATCCTACTCTACAGCAAACGTATGATTGTTGATATCCCTACAAAATGTACTTCAATATCGCAAACTTAAGGTGACCTTGTGTGTCACATTTCATTTAAGCACATCATAAAATACCGGTTCGATAGGAGTTAGTTACGTCTCTCATCAACACCAATTTAACGGTTTGTCCTACATTATACTAACTGTATAACGGACAGTGAGTCACGTTTCCAGGTCACCAGCAAACTCGGTCATCCGAAATGAGCGGAATGCAATTTTTGACCACCGTCAAATACCGATTTTATCCATTTGTGGTTCCTTAGAAAACGGCATGTTCGCTCGATCATAACTCTAGTACACCAAGGTAGCCTCAGACCTCTCAAGTTCAATGACGTCAGATCTCTTGTCGGATGCACCTTGTTGATTATGAAATCTGTTTACGTGTTTTAAGGTACCATTTTTCTGGTTATGCACAGCGTTCAGCAGACTTTACTTTGCATTGTCGTAAACTTTTGAGGATGAATCCTCGTCTTTCTCGGCGACGCGTCTGGAGGTACTGAAAGAAATATTCAGCAAAATGTTGGACTGAGTGAACTACTTTGCAAAGTATCAGTCGCTTTTTCGTGCGTTTTAAACGTACGCAGTTCGTTCACTTACATATGGTACAAATAATTCAAGCGCTAGCAAACTGTTAGGTTAGTCAAAATAACTCAGTAATCATAGCAGAAGCGGAACGCGGCCATGGCCGCTAAATACTACCTGGCGACCTGAGTAATAGGATTCATTAGCCTACAAAAGTACACCAGGTTGTTTGAATCAATGAAGCAGTTTGCGCTTTCTCAACACAGCAAAATCTGTCAAGAGTTTTGTGAAGTAAATTCCATGGACAACTGGCTACAAGTTAGGTTTCCGAAATCTGACTATGCTTGATTCATTATCGGCCGTCTGAAAAACGGTTATCTTGCTGGCAAATTACACAATGATGATGATGGTTAATCAGCAACAAGAGTAATCCCTCAAGTGTTCTGACTGGGTTGGTTTGGCGACATACCGTCCTGCAGGTTACTCAAAACAATCCATGGCCTTCTAAATTCCCTCTGAGTTTCCTCCCAAATTTTTCGTCCCGCCTTTCGAAATTGGGCATAAAACGTGTCTGTATTTCGCCGAGTCGAGATTCCGCTCTGCACTTTATAGAATGTTGTTTGAACCTGATCATGAAGCCATCGATCCGGGGGATTGGTACCGGTGCCAAAAACAGTGTCTTGTAACGTTATAGGACCCTGATTATCATCGGGTTTACTGCTCACGCTGAGTGCTAGTTGACTTCGTGATTCCATTGTCTTCCGCAGTAGATGTGTATTCACACTGATGTTCACAGTGTGAGCTTTCCCGGAAATAAGACTGATCTGGAAGTACGATGCATTGTCATCTGGAATGAAAAAATACAGGATATTGTGGGTTGGCAAAGCCGAAGAGTGAATTCGAAGTACTTTTGTGAACACCTAATTTCATTCTCTCTACCAAGCATTATAAGCAGCAATTAGCCTGAGGTGCAAGATTGTCTAGGCGCTAAGGCAAAATATTCCAGGTGAAAAAATAAGCTGTGCACATGTTAGAGCTAGGAAATATTCGTGATACGTCATTGCAAGCCGGTAAGTCAATTTTGACTGCATTGCACAACATCTAACCACTATAGAATTAAGTAGGCTCATGTTTAGACTCATAACTAAGGCATAGTGACTCTATTATATACAATGTCAAGGATCACCTTTGCGGTTCATTGCCTTACATGTTTTAGTTAACTTGCATTTATCTGTGACCAAACGGTATTATGCACATGACTCGTTATGATACAGATGAAAAATGTGCAGTGAACGTTCTGCTTAATAAATCTAACTATGAAATAATCGGTTTTCAGAGGAAAGCTTGAAATTCGGTACAAAAATAGACATGATGAAGGATAACCAATTAACAAAGGCCAACCAACATGTATCGAAATGAATATTTTCACTATAAGTAAAGTAAAAGTAAGTAAGTAAATTTAGCGGACACGAGTGGACTGCATTTGGCGACAAACCACAAAAAGTTTGATTGGTTTTCACGCTCACTCCGTTTGGGCTGTTGATCTTCAACATAATCATGAATTTGGTACTGCCTATGAACATGCACGCCAGCGCTATCCCTGTCAAACATTTACGAATTCACCTATTTTTCATCAGATCGAAGTTTTGTAAAATTCACGGAATCTGATAACACACTAATTCGCCAGGAGTATTGTGCAAAAAGTAAACAATACTACTTACCGACGATTACAGTTCAACAGTTAGACTTCCGTCCAAATACTTATGTCAGATCAAATCTATCTAAAGAGGTTTTACCTACGTCATTCCAGTTTTTATTGGTTTCAGCAGTGAAATCGTAACTGGCATGCAGAATTGGGTGAATCGAGCGAGCAAAATGACACCAAAACAATCACTGCATTTTGTACATTACATCGAACATATCAGTATTCACCCTCTAGAGGAACGGAACTTAAAATTTTGATCGAAGAAGGACCATTACTGTTTATTCAATGAGTGAAATTTGAGTAAACGAAAGGAGAAAGAGCAAATAAAAAATCAGCGGGAAACATACACCAGTGTAATCGGATGCCTCGAAATTGAAAGCGTGATTACAAGAACATGACTATAAACCATTGCTTCGGGGGCTACCAAAGCTTCAAGAATGTGCAGGGTTTAAACTAATCGGAAGGGACTGTGTTCTTGAATATACGGATTGTTTTAGCAGTGCATAGGGTTTTCGTCTTTATATCTGTGCACACAACACACAAACAACCACCAACTATCACTGCAGTCTCGAAGCTGAGGGTGGACATTGTTATCCCATGAAATACACGACACCTGAAGTGTAGCACTGAAGTTCACCGGCGGATTCACTAGTATACTTGAAGTGGCGGTCGTTCGGATGTAAAATCACCACGCCTAGACGAGAACGCTGATAGTTTAATTTCGCTCAGGACAATGCCTGAGAGAATCATCTCAAACCAGAGGATTCCATTTGGTGGTAAGTGCGCCGATTTCGGTCACTGGCTATTGGCTCAAAGCCTTAAGCATATTAATGCCACAGTGAGGTTACATTTCACCTAGTGGTACAAAACTACATCCTGAGAGACATGTTTGGTTTGTAATGAGCGGTATAAATCGGGCTTATTGAGTGCTATAAAGATCACAATTTCCACGGATCCTGATACTGAGCTTTAGTGATGGTAAATAAGGCCTTGCAGATTCACTAGTAAGGTAGCTCCGGCCCGTAGCATACATAATTCTAAATCTCGGAAAATGGTCACCCGAAAGGAGAGGCACGTTATTTGTTTGTTGCGGAACAAACGTGTTTTCGCAGAAGTGGTGCTGATACTGCCTTTCAAATCAACAATCAATAAATGAAAATAGCCGTTTTATTCTTCCAGGCCTGAGAAGGAAAACTTTCAGCTCTGGCCCTAATTTTCTTATAGGAAGTACCAGGTGAGATATTTTGGCGTAAGATTCTGTGAAGTCGACAGCATTTTACATCGAAATTACCAGTGCTGGTCCAAGTGCTTTCTTAGTCCTTTCGTGACATCAAGAATTTTTGTGAAGCCTACATTTTCTCGTAGGAATAGCACCCAGCGACAATTAACACTTATCAAATTGAATGATAAAATTCTGGCCGCACATTCTAAAATCGTACCTTTGATCATCCGAGCCGTATGGAATTTGACACTTTTAGGATGGCCGCGGCCTGATCGAGTTCGGGGCCAGAGATAAACCATATAGCATGAATCCATATGGAGTTCCGATATTCGAGTGGCCAACTGTGACGGATCCTGGATGGTTATATATTTAATGAGTTTCTCCTTTGGCTCAGAACTTGACACTTGAGTGGCATCTGTGTTGGAGGTTTGGTTATCTATAACTGTTGGGTATATATCAATATAAATGTTTAAATGACAATATTTGCCGCATTCATATAGCATATGGACACTACTAAGCAATGTGGGCCGGAAGAACATAAGTTTCACCTTGGATTCACTGATAGTTGAATCAGTAGTTGAGCGAAGTAAATGGGAAACCACCGCGTGTATTACGCTTCCAAACACTGAACATTTTTAAATATACTGAGCCAAGTTATTGTAAGAATACTAAGGAACCAAGACACATTAACGCAATCACATATATCACGTTGTTAAAGAAAAAGCAATTTAACCACTTGCTCTTGTGAAATTCAAATGGATCAAGCAACTTGAGTTAGTGTGGACTGCCTTTGATCGAATTCTTCGTAAACGTACACCTTGTAAACGCACTCACACCCAGGTTGAGGCTTTTGCATATATGCAGCAGAAGAGCACCTGTAGAAACATAAACTTGTCTGCTCTCATTCAAGTGTTTTTCGTCTACTAAAATGGAAGCAGGTTCGGCTCAGATGAATGGGTTCTCGAACTTCAGCGCGATCGCTTATGCACTGGTCTGTCACCTGCGACAATTTTGCAAACCCATACAATTGTATTGAAAATGTTTGTCGCACCAAAGATCGATTTATTAAACTCGTGAAAGCCAAGGATGGGTCCGAGTAATGTTTCTAAAGCAAAATGGCAGTCACTTCTTCTTAAAAATCTCAAACTTCGGAATAGTGATATAATCTCTCCCTTTATCTTCGCAGCTCCTGAGAATCTTACCTTCAAGTTGTTTCAAAACACAGGCGCGGCGAACGATTGCTCCAACTACGTATCAATTAGCAAGCATCGCTGTCTCCGTGCAAGGATGTTCAAGCGACTCCTGTGTTTTGTCGACGGAATTATTGTCATGCTAGAAACATAAAAGTGACTCAAGCCAAGTGAATGCCAAGTTAGGGAAGGTATCATATTTGTTTTCTGCATTTTTGGTACAATCGAAATGGTTTGACTGGTGTCAATAAAATTATTTTCTCCGCTTGTTCGGTGATTCCCCCCGGCCACTGACTATTTCCGGTATATCTCACTTAAAACTTCTGTCGGGCGACGCGATTGCATATGAGGTGCAACATAACTGATTGGAAGGCAAGTTCCTCTGTCAACCGGCCACAATGTGAGTCAACCGATCAGGAAAAGAGGGCCCGGCTGAGCCCATTCAGTGCAGACACAGTATCTGTCCACCAGCGAATCATAACCTGCAGTTTTCGCGGCGGTGTAAACAGTGCAGTTTTGAATCCAGGAGGATCATCAAGCAATTAGAAGCTCAACAAAGGATGCAACCCGACCGGTTCGTGACACCATGCTAAATAATATCCATTGGCAAATACTTTATTTTCAACTGAGGTTTCGTTTCGCCATTGATATCAATCTACGTTGAAAAGTCGAGAAGCAATGTAAAACCGTCTCATCCCCATTCAGAGTCACCAGCGAGGCACAGCTCATGAACATCAGAAAGTTTCGGTGGGTGACTGGGTAGTTAACCGTTTGATCACGAGCGCCCGAGCAGCAGTACGATTAGCTCTTAGACAGGATATAGCGTCGCTCACCTCTCAATCACATGAATTATGTCGCGTGGTCCCTTATTGACTGGGTCCCCGAACGTTCCGCAAGCACCAGACCTCAGCGGTAACTGACGTGATCGTTACTGCCATTAGACTGAATTCACTCGACTAAAATGTGATTGGGTGCATTTTGATTCCAGTAACTGCAAGGTTACCGTCAACACCTGATTAGTCGACCGGTGATAAAGCCAAATATCTTATAGGATGTGCATTACTTGTTGTGCCGTTCCATTTTGAATGAGCGCAAATGTAGCATCTGGCTCTAACTTTGATAATCATGGACTACGATGATTTAGCGCAAGGTGTAATGCACGCTTACTTGGTTGTTCAACTTCCTGGCGATGGTCCCTTAAATAGGTAAGTTTGGTAAGCCCTATGCAAAGCCTAACTTTGTAACGCATTCGCCTCGGTCGACTGTTTTAGAACTTAAAAAAAACTTTACGAACGGGGCTTCAGGAGGACGGTGATTTCAAGATCCGTCACTGCCTTATCAGGCCAGGGGGTACAACAGTATTTGGTCACATCAATGGTTGTAACTTCATTGTGAGTCCTGAGAAAGCAGCATCATGCGGCGTCATCAAAATCGGCCTTTCATGAAAGGAGTAACTGACAGTTAATGAGGATGTCAAGGTAAGCCAATTTTCGCACTCACAAGCAAGACTCCTTCAATGTACATCTAATTAAGGACCCTAAGTCGGCAAGATGTGTGAAATTCGGTTAGTTTGAACATATCGATCAGAAACCAGATGATTGTTCGTGGTGAGTCCAAAGTCATTTCACTGGAAAGAATGCTACGACGTACATTTGCATGTGACCTATCTAAAACGTTGTGTTCTTGATCATTTCTCCTGCAAGTCACACTTTCCAGTTCTATCCAAGTGTTTGTTTTGTGGTAAAATGCACCATGTGAAACGCTCTTCGTTACGTTTGCCCAGGGGTATGGCGGGCAGTAGGCCATAATAGAGGGCGAAAAAATCTGGTGTACCCAAATCCGTCTTTGAAAGTTTTCGGAAGCCGCACAATAGATTGGAAATATGTGCTTACCTCAAGAAAATTAAACAGCCACTCCTAATTGCTCACTAGCAGCTCCTCATCGTCTGAAAGTTGCGTCCGCTCAGGTGGTGGCACGTGGTGATAAAGATGCTTAATTTGGGAAACTCCTTTGTTTTGGTGTGATATCTATAGGTAGACACATTTACATACACGTTTCTACCCTGCGAGATTCTCCTATATGTTGTTTCCCAAAGGTTGCGGGATAGCTCTGAACGACCAGTACTGTCTTCGCTGTGGCAATTTTCTAAAGGTTTATTAGTATGTACTTAGAAGTAGCGTTACTTTTATCCTCACTTGTGACTAAAACTCCTTTATAATGTATCGATGCCAAAGTCCCGAGAATGCTCTACTCTTCGCGGAAGGAAAATGATGGCACCTGTAGTATTGTCGGCTTGTCTGCAGAATATTCTGCGCGCGAAATTGTGGCTGATATCGATGGGTCGTAATCATTTTAACCCTTTTTCTGGGGCCATTTAGGAGAAGGTTTGTTCCAAATGAGCTGCCACTTCCTTTTCGTCGAAACAACCCAAATTTAGACGTGAAATAAACTACTCTAGTGCTCGACTACTGTCTGTATTCGAGTAGCACAGTGATAGGGTGATTTCTTCTGTTACCATTGATCGATGTTTGCTGAATGCTGAAAAACCAAAAAAAATTCTGACAGTTTTGTGCCACGCCTATGGTCTTGTAGTCAGCGGGCACATTTTTCACCAGTTTATTTGCAAAATTAATCCAACTAAACTAAACTTGGTTGTCAATGATATATTACATGAAGCCCGAGTGCGGAATGCGATAGGGGTTGGACCAGTTTTAAGGAGATGTATGATAATCGAGATTATTGAAACTCACACTGTCGTCTCTGTACTTTTTTTCTGCGGAAGAGCGAGATCCTTTAATCTTTGGTTGGGCTTCTCTTGTCCTACCCAAATTACAATGTACCTCAAATGCAAACGAGACCATGAATAAAATGTGATATTTAGAAGAGGGGGAGAAAATTTTCTAATGACAGGAATGCGATGTTCTGCGTACGTGGAAGCTTTGATTTAAGAGGAATCTTCTTTGCGAAACTTTTTGTGGAAGAGCTTTTGGAGTGCTCTTCACAACCTTGCGAGCCTGCGAACATATAGCTCCAAGCTTCATGTGCATTCCTTGGCGATCAAGTGTGTTAAGGAGAATAGACCGGACGGGGCCACAGTCATTTAGTATCAAAGGTATGGATCGGTTAAACCATGATTTTTTTTAACCAAATGACGGAGTGGGAAGATTTCTTTAAAGCAACAATAAGTAGGCCTAAACCCCGCTTGCTGTTTCCCAGTCAATGTCTTACGGGCTATCATAAGGCGACAAAGTCCAAATGATGCCAATAATCCCCCGAAACTAGGGTGAATAGGAGTCCCATTTGATTAACACATTCACCGCGATACCACAATTGGGAAATAGTTACCAATATTGTTTCACTCAGGTTTCTGAGACGGTGTGTCCTCAATTAATTAGACAAACGCTGATTCTGAGTTGTACCCCATCGTGGAACAATGAGTGTAGTAGGTCAACTGAACCGGAAGAATAGTGGAGCTTGAGAGATGATGTACATTCACAAAATTGGGAAACCTAAGAGCTATTCAGGTTCACCTTCCATTGTTGTCATGACGCTCTAAATGCCAAATGTGAAGCAGACGAAAATTATTATTCAAATTGGTCGGCCCAGCTTCTTTACAAAATGTGGTTGTTTAGTTCACAGGTGGTTTTCTGGACACCCCGCACTGACCACCACTTCCACTTCATCATACTTTTGTGTCCACCAGGCCTCATGATAGACGCTCACTCCAATGTGACATCTGTTGATTCGCTGTCAAGGCATTTAACCAGGAACATTTAACCGAGGCACGAGTAAGGCTGTATCGTTCTGTTTAAATAAAACGCGGCGGTAATATATCAGTCCAAAATGTCATCCGATCGTAGGGCAGTTTCAACAAATCCGGTTCTGCTGAATAATTTCTATTTATGGGCCTGTGAGGCTTTTACTGATCAAGCCAATTTCGCGGCCTGATAAGCAGCCAGAAGAGCAGAGCCAAAAAAGTGCACGATCTTAATCCACAGGAGTGTTCCAAGCTATTGATAGTCATTGATTGCTTCATTCTATCGGTAACTAATAGCTGTATAATAAACTTGATACCGTGGTCGGGACGGGAATGGAGGGAACGATGTAGCCGGATGACTCCGGTTACTCCGAAGGTTAGTGTTGCATAAAAGCGGTTTAGTGAACCTATAGCACAAGAAGTTATTTGTCCTCATTTATAAATACCGAGTCCAGTCTAAGTCGAACACCCAAGCAAGCCCCCGATCGGCTAGCTCTGCCTAATTATGAATGAAATCCCAGGTGACCGCAACTATATCTTAGCTTTAAACTGAAGCAACGGAGCACGCAAGGCGTCATAATGGTCACTTTTAATAACATCAAGACCAAATATTTTTAGATGGAAACAGACACGCTAAAAAACAGCGATTTACTTTTCGCTTTTGGGATAATTTTGCAGATCCAGCTGAAGGAACCTTACCTGATTGACCTTCAATGAGTGTACATTTGCGTGCATCTGACTGCACCTCGTAATAAGATCCAAAGAAAAACTTCCCTGTAGTCATTCGTTCACATGAGAAAACTATTGATTTTTATTCGCTCCCTTTAAATGTTCTGTTCAGATGAAAAATATCCATATAAGAAAGGTCTTTGCACTCCTGATCACCTTACCTGCTTAAACCGATGACCTGATTAGCGTCTCTGCGCACTCTTATCCCTTCTCGGATACCTGGAACATACCTAACGAAATAAAACTGGTGCCATCTCTGATGGTGCAGCTTAAATCAAATCGACTGGATACTGAACAGATCACTGCCTTAGAGAAATTTACGCTTACCACAGCTACATGATTTCAAGGGTTACTATTTAGTCTCCTTTCCATTGTCATCCGGTGAGATATCTGAGATTCAAACGCTGTAAATGTTAAAATGGGCAATCTTTTATGATCACTAAACGAGGTGGATTGTGAGAGATATGACCGCTAGTGAAGCTTACATGTGTGTACCTGCGCTAGGGGCCTTGGTATCGCTTTGTGTGTTAGTTACTGGTACTACACTAAATTTAACATCAGTAGCCACCAACTTGGTAGGCTGCTTGGTTTGCGAGTGTACCCTCGTTTAGGCTTATGCCTATTCACTCGGGTTCATAGTTTAATTATGGTCCCAACACCAACTCTGAACAGACCGGTTTTATTGTAACCTCTCCTGTATGAAGTTCCTTGAACAAGACCGTACTGTTGCGTTTATTTGGAAATGAGCCTGCATAACATCTGGAAAACTACTGGCCTGGATAGCCATATTCCTACGTACAAGGCCAAACAACTCCCCAATATCTTGTTGACGGTGTAGGAGAAAAGCATTCTAGCTATGTAATAGACCAAGCGGAGGTCTATTCGCAACAACTCAGTGTCAATGTTGAATGCAGAAATGGGTCGTGAGGCATACCAGTTCACTGAGAAAGGTCTATAGTGAGCGGTTGGACAGAATGTAAAACGCTAGTAAAATGAAACACAAAAAACAGTATTTTTTACTCCACATATTCATTTCTGGCTTCAGCCAGGTTGAATTGCCCAATGTTTGGATTGACTAATCGGTTTACATTTTATTACCAGGTGCAGTTATGCAAAGCCCCACTTCAAATCACTTTCCAATCCGATAGAGGCAGCATTCTCACTTAAATTTTATGGAAGCTACAGTGGGAGAATCGACATGGCCTAAGTTGAATGCCACAGAAAAAAGCAAACTCCTTTCAAACAGATAGCTTATGTTTGGTATCGATCGTTAAAAAGTGTAATTGGTAAAATTAATACAGTATTAGTTAATGAATTGAAAACTGCTTTTTATTTACGATGCATATGTTCCCATACTGATCCAAAGTATATAGGATTACGCCACTCTTAAGCTTAGTGCACTTAACGCTTAGCTCACAGGTGCAAAAATGTAAAACAGTCCAGTTTTCTCACCTCATCTTACTTCTATATAAAACGCGACCGTTTTAATTAGTCAGCTTCACCTTCAACCAGATGCGAAAATGAGTTCAGTTGTGCCTTAGACACACAGCTTGACTTTGTTTCTCTCCTGACTCCAAAATAGGGTTTATGAATTTTTTTCGGTTTGTTTCAGTTTGGCGATTTGTAATTCATATTGTCTGCCCCATCAAAATTTATGTGTAAAACTGGATTACACCTCAACAGAGCATAAAACTGGCACATCTTCAGGCACTCAATGAACATACGTTCGTTAGTGTACCGAGAGCAACTACACTGTGACTCCAGTCCGTCCCAGCAATTTATGAAATATCTTACCAATACACATTAGGAATTACACAAAGATTGTTTGAGAATGGGTGCGAGTCTGCTTTTGGAAGAACACACTGGCGCTGCCAACGAAAGGCTGCAAAAATCGCTCATTTTTAGTGTCTGAGAGTTGATTCATCTGCTCTGATGTTGTGAGTTTTTTGGTTAGCATAAACGGATTTATTTATAAATTTTTGAGGTACTAATGCTTCAAAAGCCCTAATGGCCTACCGTTCCACTTTCAGCTTACGGAAGTGTTTCTTAACTTATTTGCGACTCAGAATCCGACAACTGTCTGAGTAACCCGAACACCTCGGACGACGGAATTACTCTTACCCAGGGATTTTATCAACGCTTCTTCAGGTAACGTAATGCGAAAGCTTCTTTTATTTACTTATTCTCGTTCGGAATCGACCTCCGTAATGTTGGAATTTCCTTTGCAGCAGTTAGAACATATCATGATGAGCAAATCATCTTACTCTAGAACTTTGCCGAAAGCAAGGCGAACAAATGCAGAATGTATAGTACAATACTACTGACCTTGAAATATTTCCAGATCGTAGGCTGTCAGCACGCCGTCATTCTGCGTAGGCTGAACCCATGATAGTTCTGCGTGATTAACGCCAACAAAGGTAACAACGAATTCGGGAACTGCTTCCGATACACCCTCTTTTGTCAGTATGTAGATTGGATGGCTGTAGACAAGTAAGAAATTTGAGAACCTTAGGGACTAATTTCAGTCAACAATTCTAAGACCAAGATTCTCCTGCAATCAAAGTACGGGAATCCTCCGGAATTATTGTGCAATGCTACTGAACGAGCGTATTGCCACCCATCTGTTAGACTGTCTTATAATGAGCTCTCCTATGTGAATGAAGAACTTCCTGTAGACAGAGTTGGATTATCTAACAATTAGGTTATTAGGAACACAGTTAGTTTTCAGGAAGTGAAATAGCTCCCAATGAGAGAGATTACTCCAATTGATTCAAGACACGGCTGGCCGGAGTATTTGGTAACGATGTTTAGTGATATTAGCACAAGAGCTTCAGTATTCGGACCAGCTCATATCAGAACTCTACGCCTGACAGCCTAATTTGAGCAGCAGGTGTATACAGTAAAGTTTATTTCAGATGTCCTGGAATATGCAAAAAAGGCAAACAAAGAAATTTACATTTTTTCGCTCCGGTAAGAAAAAGCCTGCCTACTTGAGGCACCATTCAAATGTGAATTGTGTGTAGAGCTAGTTAACAGAAGGCTTAGAAATTCTGCTTATACGAGATGCATGACCGCAAATCTGTGCTTGAGCCTTAGTTGCAGCCTGCCCATCATCTTTTGTCTAAAAAACAAAGTACCACCTCTTACCGCAAGCTTCTGTTTGTGCTCGTTTGTATACTGACGTCATGTCATACGTTGGTTGTCCGGAAAGTCGTTTGTCTAACAGACTTAGGGAACACGATCCCGTGTCTTTGAGTAGTAGTTGGAAGAAAACGGGCGGAAGTGCAATGGCATCACACCTGCCCGAAACAAATCACGTCATCGGCAAAAAGCACGCCTTCGAAGTCATCTACAAGTTACCTCTAAACCAATCACGACTGGTACGATCCAGTCTATTGTTGACCTCAGCGATGATTGAAATTCGACTGCTGGACCCACATATTTGCGTCGCCAGGAAACTTGTGTGACCTCTGAACTTAAGCTGGCCCACGAAAAATCCGGTTCCATAAACTTGGCTGACACTGACTTTGCTCACTTAACTGGGTAACCCACTGACCCATTTCCTTCCCGTTCAACCCCGTTCTTTCATTTCACTTTTTCTTCCACCAAAGATTATGTGCTTTTGGTCTCCACATAAACTTTTCTCATGATTTCTGGTATACCATAAATCTGTGATGTATTATTTAAGAGGTACAACAACAGAAAACAAGTGATGTACGCTGTCTTTGTTCATATCATGACTTTCAAGGATATATTGAATCACTATTTTGTATACATTATATGCTATTTTGTATAACCTTACTCGATCATTTTTGTGTGTTGTATTGATTCCAAGATCAATGGATATTTCAACCAAGCAAACTCACCAAGGCATTCCAGCATACTGAATGTTCAATATGCTGATTGTAATTTTGAGTCTTGTTCGTCCCGGCAAACTTCCTAATTTCGCAGTGTAGGTATTGTTAGATAGCACAATTTCCGCATATTTATCTTGCAGTTTGTCGATGTCCTGTGGAGCAAACCAAGTTTGGCTGGATGTTGCATTGATAATTTGAATTCCTGTGCCAGATTCCCTGAAGCTTTCCAATTCGCTCTCCTCGTGTGAAGTTCGAAGATTGGCAAACATTGATTGTGGGGGTTCTCTAACAATATAATCCTAAATGAAGTACAGTTTTACAACAGTAGCACTCCCATTAGAATGGGGTGTATAGTTCACATAGATAATGCTGTTGTACTCACCTGACGTAGTTTATAGTATTCACAAAGCTCATTGGTTAATATGGCCTCACACCATTCAATTCGGAATCCCCGGAAATAACCATGAACCTTCTGGTCCAAACCAGACAGCGGAAATGCCGCCCAACTTAGGATAACTTCTTTGGATCCTATATATTGAACTTCCGGTGGTTCCAGTCGAAGCTGTGGAATGCCCTCTCCAGAATGACCAGTTGTGATCAACGGTTTTAGTACTCTGGTGCCCATAACATTTTCAGTCATCAGGGAAACCTGAAAAGAATTATTTTCATCACAATAAATCTGTTCCATTTCACTACTACTCTGGTTTAAAATAATCAAAATCGATAGCCATTTTTACGTCATATACGTTACATGAGAAGCTTACGTCCCCCACTAGTCCACTTATCACTCTGTACACTTATGGAAAAGTTTGAGGCCCGATGATTTATGAGGCACCCAAGGATCAAACGCATTATCGTCTAGGATACAACACCGGTAAAATAAGTAGTTTGTTGGGCGCTGTGATAAGAATATGTCAGTTTGTCGCTGATAAAACACCCCTTACAAAGCAATTAGATTCTTTTTAGCACGGCTCTGACCAGAGACTACTCATATTTCTATTATAACTGAGCATCGCAATACAGTTCAGTTACAAGTGTGAATTTAGTTGCATATAAGAAACCCTCATAGGAGATCAGCGTGCCACCTTTATGTTCGAAGGTCATCAACCACATGGAAAAAGGGTGGATGATCTGAACGTCAGGTTGTAAAAAATGGGTAGAAAGTCAACTCACCTCATAAGTACGGAAAGTTTCAATAGTCCATGTACGTACGTCCGGCATGTAGCTCTTTCTTGCCTCCATAACTGTGGTGAGACGATCGAGAATCAGTTCTCCTGTGGACCAGTCACTGACAACGGTCGTGTTTGTCGATGGAATGTTTGGTCCAAATCGGCAGTCAATGCATGCCACCGTTATTCGATAAACCAGTCCTGGCCCATTGTGTTCTATTGGGGGAAGTGGCTAACAATGTGGATGGAAGCATATGGAGATTCGGGCGCGCAACTGATTATAACAGATTTATGAAATGCCCGTACTTACCACCGGGATCTTGGACGAAGGAAACTTACATAGCATACGGTACAGAGGGATCAAAGATATCAGGAATTGAAACTAAAGTAAAGCCCAACTTACGTCAACGGGGTATTTTTTATTGTCAATTATTTATGTATTTTCATCCCCTATGTCTGCTGTGACCTCAGCTATAGTCTGTACCAAGGTCTGGGCTTACTTTGGATTAGCTAACATCATCGAAGAGTCGAAAAGCTTTTCACTCACCAGCAGAAAAAAACAATTCAAAATGTGCTACAAAATATTACGAATTTAAACGAACTCATCGGACAGTGAAGACAACTTTTAATGTGCAACGAAGCCCAAAATACATCCTTATTTCGGTGGTTCAATTATATCGAATAAAAGAAACTATAATCCCATGGATGCCCAAATACGTGATTCTTTCATTCGCCGTCGTCAGCAATTTTTTTTCCAACAAAAGGTATTGAGGAGTAAGGGAATGTTTTTAGTGTGGATAAATCATCGTTAGGGTTTTGGAGCAAGAGTTTTTTTCCACACCTGAAATGGGACGTATGAAACATGAAAATTAAACTTGGCACTTCCAAAAACTAGATAAATTCAGCAAAGATATTCGGCTTTGCAGCAGTGATAGATTTGAATGAAGTAAATTAGATACAACGTGTCCAAATTCACAACTTTGCTCAAATTGACCATTAGAAGTAATCATTACCATATTTTCGAGGTTTGGAGGTCACGTGGTGACAGAAATGTGGTGATCAGTCTCACCGGTTCTCTTTTCACTGGCTACCTGGAGAACAACTATGTGTACTAAGCAGATGGGTTTTTGGTTCCAAGTAGAACCTGTTTACGTTGCTGTGTTTATCTTGCTTGGATGTCCTACCATCAGATGTTGTGTTGAATTAACAGATTATGCCACTGATGTAGGAGTTTATATGCACTCACCAAACGTAGTCATCGCTACGGTGATATAGTACACAAAACGTCAATTTCAGACTTCCACAGTCATAGTAAACCGACTAACTTGCTTTCTGCATGTTCCTTGTCATTAATTGATTCTTACTATGAGTGTCGTACGAATATGTCCAATTTGAGGCGAACCAGCAGTTTTATTACTAAGGCAACCGCTCCTAGGTGGATAGTGGGAACCACTGATTTATATTCTTTCAAATGATGTCGGGTGGATGGTGAACGTTGCGCTGATTTTCTGGCTTACGAAAGTGGGACACCGTTCTTGAATACATGGATGCAACCATAAAATGACCGCAGCAAGTGTCATAGGATTTTCTATACAGCCGGGCTATAACTGGGACGCTGAGGGTTTCTCTATTGATAATGTTGATAAAATTTAACTTCTTCCTAAATGATGGTGGTGGGATTGTTTACAAGCGCCACAGGCTTTTTGAGAAACATGATTATCAGCAGGCGCTTTCATTAGCGAAATACGGAAGATTCTGACAGTAGATTTTATTCGGGGCAAAGTGCTTACCACGTAGCACCTTCAAGGCTGAAATATTGCGCACATGATCCTCAGTGAGGATCGTGAAAGGTTGGAAAAACCAGTTCCGTACACAAATGAACCGTCACACATGTAGTTCAACTCTTGCGTTGAGATCATTCTGTTGACATTGGTTGGAATTTTGGTGACCGTATCCTATTCATACGACATGTTCATGAACTGCGTTATAATGTACAAATGACTGGATCCGAGGTGAAATAAGTTTAAGCGTATCAGCTGGGGTTGGGCTTTTGTTGTGAAAGAAACCACGTTCAGATGGTCCCTTCATACATACAATCATGTTTTACCTGTGTAAGTTATGACTGTCTCAACAGAAATCCACTGGAGATCAGAGGTTCTTTTTGACATACTTTAATCTATGTGTGAACAAAAATGCCCATTAATCCAAACGGATGATGGGATTGATGAACATCGGGTCTCTTTTTCCATTATTTCATTGTTGGTTGGAAACTCGATTGCTGCATGCGCGGAATATTTTTCAAAAGTATGCGTAATCCAAGGAAACAAACCAAAATATTCGACGTGTTCTACTGAAATATGGGATAATTTTCTGGCAGTTCTGATGATAACTGGCTAGTAATAATATTCTTGTTAGCTGAATGTTAGCACAACATACATTAGCAGATTGACTGGTAATTGGTGGGGCCGGGATTTTTGCATATTTTTACATAAGCCTATTTTAATCCGGTAGATGACAACATGTAGGCCCACTGGACCCCTTTATCACTCACCACAACTAAACGTTGTTCTCATAGGTCACCTCCCGTAAAGTTCTATGGCTGGTCACCCAAGCCATTCTCCCATATAAAACAATTTATCAGAAACATCCCATGAACATCCTGTTTAGATAAAAAGTGATGCCTGGAATGCAAACACAAAAACAGAGGCGATAAACTGCATACCTGTATTATCCTCGAAGCTGCTTGTAGAGGGCCTCTGTCCTAAACTAAGTTATCGTAAGCAAGTCACTAAGTAATCGTATGGCTACCCGTGTTTTAAGTTTTGGTTCACCAGTTGCGGTGGAAGTTGGAATCAGTTTGTTTAGCGCACATATGACCAATCTGTGAAACACAACTTCGAATTCAAGAGGATTTGCCAAAAAAAAATGCCAAAATGTGACCAACAGATTCGCGCCCGGATAACGATTTTGGTATTCCGGATGCTCCGCATCAACGCCATTACGGGAAACCTAGTGGTATCTTTCTTTGGTGACTGGAGTAAGCCATTCTAAATGATTCTCTATTATTGTTTTGTAAAAGCCTTACTATGGTAAATTAGTCACGGACTTTTGGACCTGCATTCCCATGAGTTCTTTTTTGGGCTGAAATTGTGATTCATATTTGGCCGATTAAACAGCTTCTTGGGGAGAATAGAGCCTATGTCATTAGCTACAGTTTTGCCCTCTTCAACAATGCATCCCGTTTCCCAGTCAGAGGAATGCTTGATAAATACGGTTGGTTAAATTTTGTACGTGACAGAACCTAATACAAATTTTGTTCATCCGTTTATTATTCAGGTTGGGGTGTTTCGGGATTTGGAATTAGAAAAGGAATTAAGAGGGCTGTGTTCGGCATCAGGTAAGTTTTCAGATGCGTTTATAAGCTCCAAAAGACTCAGTTTGGGAGATGAAACCCACAGCCTTGCAAACTGTACAAAATTCCTGCCTTTATTATGAAAACGATGTTTTATTGATATAATAGACTTTTGAAATTACTCCTGATTGACCGGTTCTAACTGTTTTTTTCTCAGCTGTGGATTTCCGGCTTGACATAACTTTTTAACCGTGGGTTGAACACCTCGCTCCAATTACCCACGATGTTAGGCTTTACAGAATAGCACGGCGTGTCCTCTTGCGTGATCCGTTAGGCCTGGGCAAATGGGGACTCGAGTAAGAAGGCTTCATTGGAGGAACTTATCCTTTTGTTCTGGGACTCACACTAGCCTGGTCCAATAAAATCGTGTGAGCCGTCAAATCTTCCAACCCGCATGGATTACTACCAGCCGCACACGAGTTCCTGGAATACTTGTCATACAAATTGACGAATGACGATATACAGATGTGAAGTTGATCAAAAACTTGGTTGCCTTTTTTTCTGAAAAATACTTTGCTATCATTGAAACCAACCGAAAAAAAAATCAAGTGGACTCATAATAGATTTCTGGTTTGCAGGCACATCTCCGTAAATTTCATGGATACAAACTAGATTTTTTGTTTTTATTAGTGCCGGAACTTTAGCATGGTTGTCCGTTGACTGTGCGACTGATGGGAATTTAGCAGCTTCACCAGTCTTGGGAAAAACAAATCGGACAAAACAGGGTATCTGGTATTGTATTCACTCATTACAAGCAATCTCCTTTAGGTATTCCAACAAACTGTCTGTTATGATTGCAGTTGATTATGTCACTTGAGTACATTCATTATTTTGCAGAACACTAGATGTGAAATGGCTTAGGTATTCGGTTTTGTAAAGTCTTCCCGAAACACACACACAGACTGCTTTCTAAAGGAATCGTCAAAACAGTTGTCATTGTTTACATACCGGGCGTTCCGACAGAAAGCTTGCGTTTAATCTGCTTTGAAACTGTTAGGCGTCAGCTTGGGGGACGTTGCACTATCCACTAACTTCTGGAATAATGTAACCCTAAACGCAGATGGTCCTATTGCCCCACATCTAAATGTCGAACTAATGTTAAAAAACAACATTGATAAATGTAAGGCGAGCGAATAACTATGCAGACCTACCTGTCTGTCGAGAAGGTTTTGAGCCTTGCCAACCAGCAGTACCTCCGAGTGCACGACTACTGATTAAATTGCCAAACGTGTAATATCACCGTCTGTATAGAGTCTCCGAAGGGGATAACTGCATCATTCAAATACTGACACGTAGGGTACGGTATGGCTGATAGTAAAACGGGTCCCAACTCCTGCTTAAGGATGATAGTTCAGTTGTCCGAGCCACTCAATGTTTCGGCATCTGAACCCGGAGTAGAATCGATCCTCGCAGTTTTTTTAAACTGTGCAGTCCATCAAATTCAGCGCTAAGATTTTCTCATGAATTCGTCCGTTTGGTGGTGGGAACGACAAATATCTAACATGCTGCGGCACACTAAATTGAGTTCACTGCTGGCTCTTTTCGGTTTAGCGCTGTGAAATTTCTCGACGATCATCTAAATCCCTCTGGTTACAAAAGGATTTAACGAGGCACCCTCACTTATGTCTGACCTCCAGTAAATCTCATGAAGCCAGTTCAAAGCTTTGAGATAAATACAAGACGAAACTGTCTGACTGTAACCATGTCACATTTTGGGCGAACGTAGGGACGCATTAGATAAACTTGGCTACCCGATTTTTCGATCTCACTTCGCTGAGGGTGAAACCACACAACATGATATAGGTCATTAAAACCAATAATGACAATAAATGTTTACATAACACTCACGTTCCAAGCAGCTCACTGACCTAAGTTCCAGTTTGTATTGCTTCATGCTACATAAGTAGAGGTAAAAAAATCTACCTAAAAATTCCTTTAGTCATCTTAAGTTCGACTGGAACAGTTGGTGAAATCAACGCAGTGTCTTTATGCAGGTTACATCCATTTGTCCCAGGCCGATTGACATCTGATGAGTTGAGAATTTCTTGATAAAAGGTAGTTTCAGTAATACCTGTTGTAAAAACAGTTGTCAGGCAATTGTGAGGCATAATATATAATAAAGTAGCTAAGAGTTTTGGGCAGGTATCACTGTCATGTATACGGCCACATCTGTGGTAATCGCAATATACCAGAAAATATCTTTTCCGGTAAATAAGCACATCAGTATTTTCGAGGCTCTCATCTGACGAAATGAAGGAGTCTAGCGAAATCAGTAGGACAGATGTGTACTTTCGGCGTATGGTCTAAATAAATTAAGAGAAACCAACTTTTGATCTTACTGTCCATCTAATGACCAAATTGTTTGGCTTCGTTCCGTAGACAAACAGTGTTTTCGGGAGGGACTGAACCGGCTCCGGTGGGACGTAACACAACTCTTCCGTTTGACCATCAAGCGGTGGTGCGACCGCACTGCATTCCGATAAACCCACTTGATTTTGTAGACGGATACGAAAATAGTAAATGACGTCGGCGTACAGGTGGATGAATGCAGTGCTGAGCTTTGGGTTGAAGGTTTGGTTGAATTCTCTCTGTGTGCGAATAATCTTTTCAATGAGGTTCATCAAGGTTGCGTTGGATACGGCACCAACTGTAGACCAGCGGTTGGAATAGACAAGTATCTTGGCCTCATTTATCGCAGCATCCAACATATCGTGATTTGATTTGCCGAGGAAATAGTTATCTCTGGTAGAACGCCGGGTTTCACTTGTTGGCAAAGGTGTGAAATATCCCACTGGCCTAAATGTCCCGGTCACCATTTCTATATGTGTGTTTTCAATGGGCGCGTTGTTGGCTGCTCCTGGAAGCCAACTGATCATAGCAAAAGAACCATCAGCTCTTGTGTTCACACACTTAACCGTCACTTGCGTAGGTGGGCCAGGTTTGCCTAGAGTTAGAAATCGTACAAATTACCAATTGGGATACTCAGTAAGCAGATTTTTCGGTTTAAAGACGAATTCATGGACTGTATTATCATGGGTTTTGATATCGCAGGTAACCCTGCAGTGGTATCGTGTATTCAAGTACCTCAATCTCAAAATCTACGTCGTATCTGACCAGAAACCGGCTTCTCATGCCTGTGAATGTCACTGAAAGTAGTAACAAAGGCAACAAGAATAGTAATTAGCAAGAGACCCATCACGAAAGTGTCAAAAGTGTTAAAAGCACTTAAAAACATGTCGGTTTTGTTTATTTCAAATTTCAAAGCATGCCCAAAAATAGTTTGCACTTGAGGAGGGCATATCTTAGGAGCGTCTTCTTAGTGAATGCTCTACTGGTCCCCGGTAGAAACTAGTCTACTTTGCGGATGAACCTGCCCGCCCGCACGACAATATTCCGTACACCGAATCATGGTCAAATATCCTATCTGTATAAAGGCGTTCTATCACTATCGTGTGCGTTGTCGAAGACGCGTCCACTATCTTAGTACCAGTCAGAGCGGTTTTTGCCGTGAGTACATTTGCGTTTCGATTAAGCCATGTTGATACCACACTGATGGACCACTGCACGGCATAAGCCCACGTATCGCCGAGCAGTGCTAATTTGTTACATCAGTTAGTCAACTGTTATTCTTATCATAACTGCTTAGCGAATGATATACGGGATGGTTGGAGACTAAAACGGTGTGGTTATTCATACATAGAGGAAACAAAAATGGCTCATCAACCTGTAACTCATTGTTTTACTTTAAGTAATGCTCATGCAACTTTCAACGGACTCACTTATCTTGACAGTCGTAATAATGAAAGGCAGCCCCTTACGTATTGCCATCTTTGGATACCCGAGAAGGATATTAAAACTGATTTACCTTCAAGGATTATCATCTGAGTTGAATACAAGTTGGATTATATCAAGTGATTAGTACGAGAATGCCGTGCTTTATTATCATCACCACTTGTCAGGTAATTTCTCGTGTACACCCTAAAAAACTATTTTCTTCTCAAATAAATGATTCCCCACTTATGTAGTTAACCATAAAAAAATAACCAAACGGGCTTGTTTCGTTTCACCCATATGTTAGCGTACATCTCAACCATGAGACAAGCCACGCCATAAGATACTGCAGAGTACTACATCAAATCACAATGTAGACTTAGGGCGAAACCATCTTTTTGTCATACGTGGGCGATTCTAAAAGTCATTACGAATAGCTGGCAAAGATACTTTGTCAAACTATACGCTGATTAGTGAATATAAGATAGGCAAAATTCTTCCGTCCATTTTTGCTGGATATTGAGTTAAGCCACAGATTTCGGATCAGATGTGATGTTTAATGATGTACAAATGAGGACGCTTCAAATGGTGGCCCGCAGGCCAAATGGCATTACATGTAGTACCTGGATTGGGTTGACGACTGGTTGTTGCGGAAAAATCTGTTAACGGACATTGTGTCCTCACTGACTTTACGCGGAAACTACGCAGAAATTAGGTCAAATGATGTCTGTCGCGTCTGCTAAATGCCGTTTATAGTGCCCCAGTGAACAGTTTATCGGCTTAGTGTTCAAACGTTCCGGTAATTCTACCTCATTTTCATTGTTTGCAAGAGGGGTAAAAAGTATGGCTTCATACCTTGCGAACGTAAATAAGTTAAATGAAGAACAAAAACACTCAAATTGAAAGGTTTGCGATAAACTATAAGGAGGATTTCGTTTAGGTCAGTCACTCTCCCGCCCAAAACTCAGTAATATGTGTGTAATTCCCGAGGCTCGAATATCTTGCTTAATAAAATAACGACACTTTTCTTCATTCTAAACTTTTTTCACAAAACGCGTCTCAAATGCGGCGCATTTTCTCTTTCGCAAGTTAAACTGCGTCTGACAGGTACACATAACTGACATTTACGAGTTTGTTTTTCTGTAACTTTTCCAATCTGTATGCCATATCTCGAATCACCAGAATGATAACCAAGAGAACCTATATAGCCCCTTTGAGTAACAGCCCTATAGGGGTGCGGTCGAGCTCAAGATAACATTATGAGAACGGTTTTCTTCAAGAAAAAACGTATTTGCGCCTGACAAAGCCACACTGCTAACCTAATACAGCCGAGCAACATGATGGTTGAGGTCATATGTGTCGAATTCATAAACTACAGATGAAGGCAAGTAGTATCAGTTACGCGTTTTTAGTGTGTCAAAAGTGCTGTCATACGTATGCGCATTTACACAATTTGCTGGTGAGTCCGCGTGACCTAGAAGCTGGCCAAATTGATCACACCAAATGACTTCCTCAGATAGTCCGCTAATGTTAGTTGCCGAAAAGGCAAGTCTTTGTGCTTACTGGTCGCGTACGCAGGTAGAAATATGTTGCCGACTGATTGCAAAACACTTCCGGAATCAAATCCAGTTTGTTGAATAAGCTAATCATCCAAACCTTGAGAAAAAGAAAAGATACTACACGGTTTTGACTAAATCACGGTGGTCATTATGAAATGTGCACAGTAACTATGAATAAGCGTTTAATCTCCGTCTTATCACTTTGGTATATACGGTTGAGTGAACAGAAACTCAGCCATCTGAGTTTGAGGGAAGTTTCAGGAAGCTAAGTTGCAAGGTTACTTGGGGAAGCTTTTTTCAGATCCGCAAAGCCTATAACAGCGTTATTACGAATTCTTTACATCCGCACCGAGGCGGGAGCCTGACCTTTATAATTAAATAGTGTTTGTTACCTTATGTCTGTCCTTTGGTGTGTCATTTGCTTACAGAGGGCCAAAGCCTGGATTACGTTGTGTTCGTTACAAAACATCTCACCCACTTCTTCAAGAGGAAAGTATCACATGCTCAGTGCCGAATTCAGTTAAAGCACGTATAATGTCATTTATTAGGCCTTATTTCCCATCATCAAAGAAAGATCACTGGAGCAAACCTGGGCGAATGGCATTGGTCTATACGGATGAATTTGATTCTTATATAAATGTTACATCCAGATGCGAGTTATTACGGCCGGCGTGGGATGGCATTTTGGTGGTGTGAGTGACTGTCTTTCCACACTTGAAAATTGTGCCATAGAATATTTAGGCCCACTTAGAGGAGTGAAACCAAATTGAGGATATCTTATTCTTTTAAGCTCTGGTTTTTAAGTCGATCCATTCGAATGCAATTGTATTACGAATATTCCACCCACTAGTTATCGGTGTTGTTTTTGGTAAAGATGGATTAGTAAAGTAACATCTGTAAAAATTAAAATGACTATGAACCACTGTAACGCACATTTCACCCAAACTCGCGCCACAAACGGCCCCGAAATTCACCACTCTTGCATACGAAGATAAGATGAAGATGCATGAATTGTGGAATGAGATGAATAGTTGTAATTATTTCGTCAAGAATTAGTCAGAATTAGTCGGAAAACCACAAAATAATTTGTGTGTTGTTGTTTTAACGGATCCACAGAAATCGTCAGAAATGAAAGAGTGTGTAAGCTGTGTAAAAGTTCTGTTTGGCTTCAAGGATACTTCGATAAATGAGTAGGTTGGAGACCCCAAATGTCATTTGGCATTCTTATATGCAAACAGTGGCCGCGCCTGGTCCACATTTTAAGCACCCTTACTTTTCTTGTCTTTCTTCGCCTAGGTGGTTTGTTCTGGCAGCGAAAGTTGGTCCAGTCGACTAGGTTTTCCTATAGATGGGTACTGACCTCCGGTAATCACTCAAGCCCAGTTTTTGGAAAGAATTGAAAGTCTCTCTCTGAAAAGAGGGTATACATTTTGGGCAGATATACGCCATATTGGATCTTAATAAATGAAATGAGCCGCCTAATTTTTCAGCATGAAATTACCCTTTACTTCATGGTCAGACATGCTGAGTCATAAGCGACCGGCTTAGTCAGGATCAGTGAGACGGTCACGTTCTGTCAGTAACGACTTCGCTAATCATAGCAATAATGTTCCCTCTACTTGTAAGGACCTGATGTAGCTCATGATTCCGGTTGCAAAACTGCTGAAACCGCCGTCAAAATAACATCAGAAAAATTAGAAGTTTCACAGGCATAGAAGCATTCTTCGAATCGCTTGCCCTCTATTTTCGGGTAAGAGCGCCCATGAATAGGAACCCGCTATCAGGTGGCTGCTGGACTGCTGGGGAGCCTGTAAGGGATCAGCTCAATATTATCGGTTTTCTGTAACCATTTTCAAGTATTTAGGATAATGTTAGGCAGACAAAGACAAAGTAAACAGAAGCATATCTTATAAAAATACTGAATGGATGGACATAAGACTGGGGCGATATAATTTTAGTTTCCTAGACACTCCTCTAGTTATGTAGCAACCCAGGTTGGATTTGACGGCAACTGAAGCTTGTTTGTGTTCAAGGTTATTTTAACAGTGGTATTAAGCAACCATGATGCTGAGTAATGAAATTTCAAGAAATTAGTTAATGATTCTTTCCTTGGCGAAGCTGAGCAGCTAGTATTCTGGAATATTCGGAACGTAAGGACCGTGCTCCACTTTGGTTTGCTATGACTGCATGAAGCCCCCAAACTTTTCTGTTGAAGTAAATGTCTTCGTCAGCACGCTTCCAGCGTGTGCTGGTAACACGCTCGTCCCGCATGTCAAATCTTTGGAGTTCAAACCTCGACATGCCTAGGCTTGTGCACTACTGATATGCTGTATTCAGGGTGAACCCCGGGCCTAGTAATTCTCAGCTTTTGTGTCGGCTAAGCAGAAAAATTGCACCAGGACAGGAGGAAAACCATTCAGACGAGGGTTATGTAAATGTAAGATCTCAAAATCCCGTAATCGCCTACAACTAAAGCGAATGTATTTCAGCCTGTCAGGAATTGCTCCACATTCTGGCCAAAAGTCCGGAGCATAGTCAAACTTCCCGGAGATGTCTGTCACACCAAAGACAGTCAAAGACAGTTAATTTCGCTGTTACTGTAAGATGCCTGCAGGGATTTTTCCGGAAAGTGGATTTTAAAATGGGGAGCGTGCTGTGAAAAGTCGGCGGTATTGTTTGAATACTTGTTGGAGCCGATATAAAAAATTTTCTGCTTTAAACCGAGACAAGATCTGTGATCCAGAGTCTTTGATATTTCCCATACAAAGAAGAATAATGTAGTTATATTCGCAATGCACCACTACTGGAAACATCACAAACGAGAGGTTCAGCTGGGTTCCAGGTGAGTCCCTCGCAAAACCAAATTTGTTTACAAATGAGTGTATTCTGCTAATAATGTAGTTAATTTCACCGGTCATTTCATTTTGGTTACTTTTTCTCGTGTTCAGTTTGACGACTTCGGAGTATCGAGTATATGCCTCTCAACATTCCGGTTTTCGGTGTGGCACCTAAGTATTTCGATCAAATAATGAGTCAAGATTGAACCTGTCACCGTAGGACGATACTATTTTACTTTTGAGCTGTCACCCTGAAGTCCTTATTGCTAAAGTCAAGTGAAATGACAAAGATATTCTATTGGAAGGTAGAATGCAAAATACACACTTTGGCAAGATATTATAGAATCTGCATCGGTGGAACCTTTCAAAGTGAAAACATACATAAAACCAGAACACTGGTCCTACTAACATCCGCAAAATGGTAGGCGATAGTAAACCCATAATCGAATCCCCAAAAGACTCCATGGTCAAAGATAAAAAAAGAAGGACTGTACAGCTTGAAGGAAATCGTGCAATCTGCGAACCCGTCTCGTCAAAGCGTAGTAGTTTTCACGATCCAAACTGAGTGTGACGTTGAAATGTCACTAAAGTTATTGCTACAAATAATCAGAAATTCTCCTGTGTTAGTTCGTCTCCTAATCCCTAGCTGTATTCGCCATCGGCAACCACCGACCGGTTGTTGGTGCAATTTATTTTGGAATGGGTGAATAATGTCATTTCCGTAGGGGCGTTCCGGTATTTTGCTACTGAATCTATTGTTAAATAAGCTAAACCTGATTGGAAGCCGTCCTCATAAAGGGCTAGTAGCGTGATAAACTATTGCGCGTAACTACTGAGAAAGGATCTGTAACCTACCTTGAACCAGCATAAAAATGCTGGCGTTGTCGCTGTCCAGTCGACTCCGGGCAACGCATGTGTATAAGCCACTATCATTTGGAACGGTTTTCGCAATCTTTAGAGTACGTCCGTCCGCGGAAATCGTGAGCGTTGACTCCAAGTGATTCATCTCACTTTCTAGTGGCATATTGTTCCTGTTTGCAAAAGGTAAAATGCTGGCAAAAGTAAAGATAGAAAGGCTAATCTAACGAGTCACGTAATGCAAGACACGCGTATCGGCTACAGCAGTCAATTTCCGATTGAAAGTTTGAGTTGACGGACACAAAACAGCATTTCCGGTATCTGGCTGCCACACAACATAAGAAAAACAGAAAAGGAGATTGAGTATTCTGCATGATCTGCACTGTTCTCCACATTAATTACGTGAGCGATGCTTTTGTAATCTTCTTTGGCGTCCAAATCAGAAACGTATGTTAATTTTTGTAAATGGTCTTCCAATTTTTAATCTGTTGAACCGATACCATATTACTAGAGATTTTTCAAATCTTGAAACTCTTTTGTTGATTTGCACAAAGAAATTCTTCAGCTTTCCAGTCTAAAGTCTTAGCAAGCACATTAAGAACATATCCATAAGCATCTGTCGATATTATTTCTAGTGCGATTGGCTAACGTTTCTCGTTTAGATTTGTTTGTGAGCTACTTGGATTTGGCACATTTTTCCAAATATGCACTGGTCTTACCAATGCTGTGAAGTCCTTCAAGAGATTTGATGCCAAACTGAAGCATGTATTCGTCAGCAACACTATCATTACTATCATGGGTAGATTACTCCCACTTGTTGCTTCAAATTGCTGTGCTAAGAGCCGTGCTGCGAGAATTTAACTAAAATGGAGTGTGACATCGTTTTTGGAGAAGGTTTCTAGTTGTTGAAAAAGCCATCGTCAACCCACTAAAGATGGTAGCTTTGGATACTGATTTTCTTAATTCGTTTCCGGTTTCAGGAAGTTAAATATCCTGCAGACATAACCGGCCAACTGTATATATACTCTGTTTGTTAACTGAGATAACGTGATTTGGTTAGGCAGCAGCCCAGCTTATTTTACTGAAACAACTTTGAAGATGGAAATTATGCAGTTACGTGAATAGAGGGCGGAAGCAAGTCAAAAGTCAAGCAAGTCAAAGTCAATTGAAGCAAAAACTTTTTGCTGAATAAAATCTATTCTAGGACACTGCTAAAAACAAAACCTGTCTCGAAACACGGGAAGTTCATAGCAGGATTGCTTTGATAAATTAAAGTATTTGTTCAACAATTCTGAGCTTGATATGTTTCACTACCAATTTACTGGAACTTCAAACGCACTGGGTTCAGCCATTATGGGGTACGTTCACACATCGGCAGCGTAATCTAAAATAATTTGCTTAACATTGTTCTTTAGATGAATGCTCTAAAATGATTTGGCCCATGTGTCTTTCCATTTTTCTTTTTAAACAGTGCGCAAAAAAACCCATCGGATATCCATTCGGTGTGCCCATTTTCTCTAAACGGATATCTGACTTTTGAAGACTTTAGAAAAAATTTCAGTCAAAGAGGAGGGCATTAGTCTGCAGACTTAATTATCCACGCTTCTGCGCAATTTAAACTGCATCAAATAACACCCATGGTATTGGGACCCCCATCATTTCTCTTGCAGGCAGCCAAACCAAACCCTGCATCTTGTTAACCTCTTAGTAAATCCGGACACCAGAGCCTGTATGCTTTTTTTTGCGTGATTACATCAGTGCCTTTGGAAGTGTCTCACTATGTCTTTCCTTTTCCTCTACATCTGAAGACAGCTGAGAGGCTTGTTGAGTTCTGTATGGTAGGTTTGATCATGGACCGTTTTACAAACCGTCCTCGGTTTAATTAGTGGCAAAATTACATGCTTTCAGGTAAAGCACAGACCAATAATGCTGTAATGGTACGCCAAGCATTCACCTCTTGAAATGGTAGGCAACAACATTGCAAACAACCGCAAACAGTGACATAGAATATCCCCTTAAGCTCACAGTCAAAACAATTTGTTTACTGTGGTCTCCGTCTACAAAGTTGAGTTTTAGGTTAAATTCAAGCTGATACCCTACCACTTGACCCCAAATATCGCCTACCAGTTTCACTGCGGTTAGAGAAAAATAAGCAGACTGAGGACCGACACGGGTTTTCTCCGACGGATGAATGTGCTTCACTCAAAATTTGGTTGCGATCTTTTCAGGTAGTAGGTAAACTTTCAGCGTCATTAATGAGTAAGAGGCAGACAATGGTTGCGCGACACACCGCTGAAACAGTTCATAGTCACTGAGTTTTTATTTTCTCAGTTTCTGCAGAGTAAGCTGAACTCAAAACGTTTGGTTTTCTCTAAGGCATCGCTGATCAGGGCACAAAAACTAACATTGTAATCACATAGTAAATTGAATGGGACCATCTGCTTAATGCAGGACTGGCGCTACCTCCAAATTCTTCATACCACTAAATCAAAGACTTTGCATTTTCGACTAATGTCTGCTCTACACCCGCGACTTACATCATGTTGTTTCTTCTTCATCTCTAACTCTCCCCCAAGGTCCAGCGTAGGTTTTTATTTTCAATATTTTGCCTACAAGCTTTCCTGAGATCCACGGAATGCTCAGGAAAGCCGACATCTTCAAGGAACGACTAAGTATATGAAGAAAAGACCACTATTCTATCTATCTAAAGTATTGCAACGACGCAATTTGTGAGACATAACTGCCGACAAACAACTTCCCGCCATCACTTCCATATTTATTGAACACGATTTACATAATTCTGAAATGCAAATAGCTCAAATGTAAACATACCTCAACCAAGTCATCTGTAAGTGCATCAGTTCCAGAGGATCCGTCTTTGCTTCGCATGTAAGTTGAATGAAACTCTGCTCTCTAATTCGGGTCATATTGTTAGTTTCGTTTTGCTGCATTTTGGCCGCTACGCCCCCCGTTCGTACAAGCAACTCGGGCCCACTCAAAATATGGGTAGCCTTACGAACCACAAGTCGACCACTAGCATTGGTGCTGCCAAAGGGATTGGACGCAGTACAACTGTATAAGCCACTGTCCGAGATTGTAACTTTCTGAAAGCAAACAGCATACAGGATATCTGTAGGCATAACCAGTTCAAAATACAATTAGAACATGCTTAACGGAACGGGTGTTTTGGCCCAAAGGATCACAACGGATCGGCCCTGTTAGGCACCCTATCATAGTTAACTATTCTATGGCAGTTTCGTAACCACTAGTCCTTATTAGGGAGGCTATCTGTTCCTGGTTACATCGGCAACAGCTAAGCTCTCAGGAACGTTCATCACCTGAGCCAAACAAATCGGCTGTCCAATGTCGACATGAGGACAGAGATATAGCCGCATAGATAACTGGTAAACAACGCCATTGCTGCACTTTCAGGTTATCTTTCAAAATATTTTTGTTCCAAGTAATCAGTAAAAGGTCACAAGCACGTCGGAACGCCACTGAGGCATTATGTAATTGATCCTAAGCAATCAGGATCTTACCATCCCAGACCATTAGAATCAACATTTTTATAAGATCGCTGAACTCCGTCCTAGTAGCCACCAGAACTGTAAAGTTTTCGTGCACTTCGGCGGGAAGAAAACACGGTTTAGTTAAAATCGAATTTTCCGGCCTGCGTCAGAATATCATATTTGAGGAAGTCTAGGCACTTGTTTAACATAAGGTTCACCCATGACTCATTCAATCCCTGGTCGCATATTCAAATAATACAGAGAGGATCTTGGGAAGAATCGCGCGACCGTAATGACCTTTGACTGAAGAAAAATTTCGTTAGATTCCGGGGTTTGTTTTTAGATGAGTGCCATTTTTGAAGATGTAATTCTTCAGGAATGCCTTGTTTGCACTGAAGCTTGTCAAGCGCTGTTGCACAAGAAAGTAATGGAGTTCATTACCTAATCCCAGGGAGCCAGTAAAACGGTCCTTATAACGTAAACCTACGCTAACAGGATGTATCATATTGCAGGCACAAAAGAAATATGTGAGACAACAAGACAAGGGCTCACTTCAATTATCAGGTTCCCTGCATCCGTTATATGGAATTTCCCCTTAATATCACGATCGGACATGATCAGCAAATCTTGTAGTGGTTTTTCATTTTTTCTCCACTGAATATTAGCGCGAGGTGCTCCCATCGACTCACAGTAAAGTGTAATGGATTGTACTTCTGCCACTAGATTTTCAGGAGCCAGCGATCGAACGATTGCAGGAGGCTGATTCCAAACTTTAACGTATGCGTTGGCTACGCGCCAGCCATGGGTATTATTCAGTTTGCACTGGAACGCAGCGACATCAGCAAGATTTGAATGGTTCAAATAGAGACTCTGAAACAAAGAGGAATTCTGTCAGGAACAGATACACCTTAGTGTTTCTCCGGTGTGGACGTTATGTGCATATATATGCCTATTTATGTGTACATATTCCCATATTGGCATACAATAAGTAATCGGTATGTACTCAGCATATTCCAAATGATTTGTCACACAAATCCTTCCTAACAACCGATCTAGTGTTCTGGTATATTTTAAGAGAGATGAAGCATACATTGTGCTGGCTAAATGTGACATGATATTGCTGATTAACTGTGAAAATCCTGATGGTAAACGATATGCGAACTGATAGGGGCCAGAACCTTCCTGAATTTAGTATGTCCACATTAAAAACAAAACATTAGCAATAGGGGATTCCATTTTCGGTTACTTTACAAGTCTGCTTCTGAGTGTGAGAAAATCCATTGAAGTTGTCTGGTTTTCTTAACTTGCTCATCTCCTGCTCGTTTTCGACTATCCAAGCTTTTGACAGTCTTCGTGAGGGTAGTTTGTGCAGAACTACAAAAAAACGCGTCACTAGGCCACGAGAATGACGCAACTAAGGGGCGAATCCACTGATATGCACCATTTTTATTAGAGCTGTACTCGACGTGTGAGATACACACATGCTTTACAACGATACTGCTTAGTAGGGACTACCCACTTTTCACTACAATTAGGGCTCAACAGTGAGACGACCGTCGACACTAGCTAACTAACATTACATTCCTTTTGACTGCGAACTGGCAGTCAGATCGACGTTTCAGAAACTGAAGCCAACAAGATTTCCAAGCTGAAAACAGTGCTTTCTTTAGTAGGCAGCAGTTGAACACGGGTGGTGAATGTTCCGAACACATTAATGTAATGCATTCCATCTGGCACTTTAACGACTCTAATTTATCGCTATGGTCATGCTTACGCACTACTCGACTGCGAACAAGTTGCAGCCAGCTAACGCGTGCTACACTGCGAAGCCAGCGACAGTCAGTCATTTGAATCCATCTAGTATTGGAGCAGAAAGTACGAGTTTCACAATCATAGATTATGACTACTGTCTTAGTTGTCGTGCAGATACAACCATTCTAGTCCGGTTAAATTAGTTTCTGACGCCACAGGTGACGCACGTTTGCAAGTTTTGCTAGCTCCTTGATGCTGGATTGTCTTCTTTCCTCACGGCACTATTACGAATTATGTATGTATCCAGCTATCCGAACAAAAAATTAACTTATCTCTTCCTAAAGTTACGGAGGGACAAATAGGGACTAAAAAACCCGAAGTAACACTTCACTCTTTGAAGGTGTAGTGGGCACGAAAAAACTGGGAATCACTTCCGAAATCCTGTTTGAAATAAACTGCGGAGCAGTGGTCATCAAATAATACAACAGTGTCGTTAAAGGAGTTGAATTTTAATGGTTTATTAATAGGAAGTTGAGAGAGATTACAGCCTCAAAGAATCATACTATTTGTAGAAGAATTTCTGTACCCTCCGTTACAACCTCTCGCACAACAAAACGTACGAGGATAGGGAGCAAGAAAGTTCCTTTAAAAAAGGTTAGGGATGTTTATTGTTACCTAATAGTTATAGAGAAACTGAATCCTCCACTGACTCCTCATGTTGAGTAATACCTCAATTGGTAAACCTCAGCGTATATGGCGCTGTTCAGACATTCTAGATAATATGAAACTACGATCAGCGCACATTCAACTCGGAAGGTATCTTCCCTGTTGCTCTCGGACTTGCGTCTCATGTGCCAGGTTTGTGTATCGCACTGTTATTGTGGTTAGTTGGTGGTTTGAGACAGGCGTCAGTCCGATAACTCTACTGTTGTAACAGTGGGTTCGTATTCTACTTTTGATAGAGTTATGCTGAATTATTGCCCTAGTTGTCTAAAAAAGCCTTTTTATTCAAACGATTTCAAACAGCTTGGAAAGGTAGAATAAAGCAATGCACTATCTTGCGCGGTAGCTCAATGGCACTTCAAGGAAGAAAGATATTTTAAAATCGAGTTCGAACTTAAACTCACACCTGCAAGGCTCAAGCTTAATGGGTCGAATGAAACACAGGTATAGAAGCCGGTGGCTAAGTAAAATGATTTCAAAAATAGTTTACTCAATCGATCCAGACGCCGGCGTTTACTGGGCTTCCAATTTCGTTTTTGATTAATTCAGTAACAAAAGCCATACTGTTCTGAGGATTTGTTGGAGCAGCCTATATTTATTCCTTACTGCACTGGCTTCCATCCGGAGCTTGTCAATTCGACCATGCATCCAAATCCACAAACAAACCTTGTTTGGTTTGACGCTTAGCAAACCGCTTAGCTCAATTACTTTGCACCATCGAATGGTAAAACGTCATGTATCATAAAGTGACAATGACAGTTCTGAAGTCTGATGGTCACCAACTCACTGAGAAATATCACCTGCCGAATTTTCAGCTTTGCGTATGCCCGTTACCGTTTCACTCGTTACATCTGAATCTGTTCCAAAACATCACACAGTAAACGGTGTTAAAAACGTCGGATTACAACATCTCATTCCAATACGCTGTGTTTTTACTTTGAAAAAATCCATATCACACAGTAGGTTCCAGTATAATTGACTATTTTCTGGCTCAGGAAGCCTTTTGACTGCTACGCAGAAATTTTGTTTCTTAGGTTTACCCGGGAAACCCTGTGAAAATCTTCAGTGGATGAAGGTATGGGCGGATAAACGTACGTGCTGTAGCATGGCCAGCAATCGAGCATTATGCTTTTCTACCGGCAGCTAACTGCTCCACGATCGACTTGGCTCTTCAGCTTTCGGCAGTAAGATGACGCCAGAAAGCACAAAAGCATCTATTTCATCCCAACCCAGGGCTGATGATGAATAACGCGTTGTCGGCATAGAGTCGCAATAGACGTCCGCCATTTTCGCTGGTTCTCTGGTCTACAAAATCTTGTCCAAAATTAAATGAACTGAGATGTCTTACTGGAGCACTGAAATCGTCTGCACTTCGTACCATATATGAGCTATTCGTGGTGAATCACATGGACGTTATTCGCTATTTAAAAAATGACTTCCACGCACGCGGTGTTATAGATGACTGGAGCTTGGGCAGAAAATATAAACAAACAGTAGTTGTCAATTCAGCTGGCATGCGTCCATGTTTGCAGGTGTCCAGTCAACCAGGAATGCCTCAGCCCGAGATACGACAGCTATAGCAACGCTTGCTTATCAGATGCAGCAGTTGGGTAGTCACCTGAGGTTTGCAGTATGAAGGTGCCGTAATCACAACTACCGCAGCTGAATCTTGTATTCAGGTTTCGGAAATGCAGGAGGTCCATCAATGTGCCATCAAGAGTGCACGTAAGACCAGCTTGTTATGAAGCTCGCTCAGGTTGACGAAGATTAAAAATGCAATAAAAAACAGGGCTGAGTGATGAAAGTGGAGCGGCAGGTATGAACCGTGATAAGAAATCTGTCATTCACTTGTATGTTTGCTTGGCTTACCGGCGGCTGAACTCAACGGAACAGTAATCAGCAATTGAGGTGGGAAGGGATTCAAAGGAGAATAATGAAGAAAGAGAGGAGGCGTCCACATGTGTTTGCTCATCCACCCTTCTGTATACACCAAATAAGATGGTCCAGCTCCCAAATCGTGACGACTAATGTGGCCTTAGGTTAACTTTTTTGCGAACTTCATGGTGATGTGTGGCCTCAGACACTTCCATGGCTCCAAAACCAAGCAGAAGAACAATTGCGGTCCTCAGACAAAGTGGCCCAAAAGCCTAAACGCAATATCGATGAAACTAAGAAGGTAGTCGAAAGTTAAAGGAATAGATTGCTGCAATTGTCAAAGTTCTTAATCTGGAAAGCCAGGAAACCTTTGCTTGCTGACCGAACCCGCTGACAAGTTCTCCCTGAGTCCCATAATAATGCTAGTTACGTACAAACAGCCAGCCACTTCTAACGGAATGCAAATGGAGTGCATGTAAGTATCGATAAGCGGAATAGTAAAGACGTACCCTAATGGAAGAAATAATCTGGCTGCGGTATTCCCCCGCTGATTCTAGGAGGGAAAGAACCGGTTTTGAGAAACTTGTCGAAGAGTGAATTACACAAATTCCAGTGGGAATCATTGTACACTAATTATCACAACATGTCTTTCCAACAGCGTGGTCGCCTTACTGTAATTAGCTGTTGAACCTGAAGATGTTTACCTCATCAAAAACTTACACTCTCACTATGCACAAAGACCCAATATTTTCACACCCTTGACTTACTATTCCTCGCTTACATAACCATTTCACGACATATGTATATATATATTTAATACGCAAGATATTTCACCCCTCATCCTACACACGCTGTCTCTTTAGTTAGTGAATGACAGCCTATTTAATCTAGTATATAGGTGAGATATATGTAATGATCCAATAGGCTGCCGTCCTCCCAATTTGAGTTGTAGTACATGACCGTTCTCTCAAGTGAGTCGCAGAATTTCAAGACACTCTTCAGTACTCATTGCCGGTCTACCTTAAAGTATGGTTAGTTTGAGGCACTTCCGTTAAAAAGGCAGCAGACGAACTTCGAAGAAAACCCGAATTACTTTTAGGCCGTATTTGAGACATAACTTTATAGATCCTGATTTTCACGTCTTTAGTCCCCAGAGAAGCCTTACGAAATGCGTTTGGATGGACGGTAAATCTGACTAACACCACTGCTTAACTTTAGCCATCCAAATCGAGTGCGGTGCGCTACCGAATGTGCTTACACGTTGTTGAAATATTCGTTCCAAAAGACTGACTGACGTGACCTGAATGACAAGGAAAAATGCTACAGCAAGTAGTCAGCATGGGAAAAAAGAGAAAAATATATAGGTAAAACCATTACCTAATTGAAGATAGCATATATTGCCTGGAACTTAGTTATTAGATGGGTTGCACTAATCACGAGTGTGAAGCCCAGCAAATTTGATATGCACCTCCCTCAGAATGCTCAGACCTCAGGTCAAAGGAGGAGGTTGTAAGGGTTTTTTCGGGGTTTCTCATATCGCGCGGAAATCTGAGAGACTCACTAATGCTGTCATGCTCTAATAGCTGAGTTTCCGCAGGAAAAGTTTCAGTTAGAAGGGACACCCAGAGTGCCTGACAGCGTTCTTTATGCCATCCTGATGTATCCATGGGACACCCCTATTAGTGTAGGGGGTCTAGTGTGCGCTATTGGGTTGCTGTCCACTTGTCTTTCACCATTGTCAGGTTGTATGTCCGTCACCACCGTCAAGGCAGAATAAAATTGCTTTGGACTGTTCCATCGTGCTACAGATCGTACTATCGGTCATTCTACCGGTATTACTTTCACTTAGTGTTACTGTTGATTATTCCCACTACAGTGGTAAACTGATCACAGCGTGAGCCTTTTGGGCCGGTATAATCACGGACACATTTGCTGGTCTTTGGTTACAGCAGTCTTGTCAATTTTTCAGCACAAATCAGAACAGTTTTACCTCGGTGTGGAAGCTTCAACAGGTTGGCCAAAATAGTCATAATGAGAAGAGTATGACATTTTCCAGACAACTCAAAGTAGTTGACTGGAGAAAAGCTAGAATTTTTCACCACCTTATAGGCTGCAGTGTATGCCTTAAGAGGTGGACAGTGCGGTGAATAATTTTTATTCAACCAAATGAGCATTGTTTCCTCGGGTTACTTCAAGCACTTTTACAGTTTTGCTCTAGATAGATCATGAAATTATGACGGAAGGAATGTACTGTAAGCGCGCAGTCTGCTTTTGTCCGCGGATGGGGACCATATGAAAAATTCCCACAGTTTCATTACGATCAATTCAGTACTAACAAAGGTGATCTTTTCGATATCTCTTCATGTGACTCAGACATATAAGGCAGGCAAGATCATCTAACGGGATGGAATGAGATCAAATAAGCCACAAATCAATGATAAAGGTCAAGGCGTTCGTCTAGACTGACGCGGACTGAGATGTGATTGTCCGGTCATGTGAGCACCACTGGCTCTATAGAGCACTCTACGCATAATGCTTGTAAAGATGTCTGTTAGCAACAGCTAAACTCCTGAATCTGAGTACATCCGATGAACTTGGCGGCATTTCATAAATGAGCGGAGAGGCTCTCGCTGCGTTTATCTGAAATCCGGCACCAGGCAAGTGGGCCAAAAGCGAACAGTTAGCAAGCACTATTGGGATTTGGCTAAACCCGTCGGAATATGTTTGGACATTAGTTTGGATCTGTGCCCTGTTGTTTGACCAATTTATCCATCGCTGCAAGAGCAAGCAAATTGCTGAAAACATCTAAAGACGATCTCCCTCACATGTTGTCTGATGGCAAGACAAATGGTCGAGAGGACTGCCTAATTTAAAGCTCTTTCACTGGCTGCGTCTTTTACCAGGGGAAAATATGCCAATTGGGGAATTTGTATCTCGGATGCATCGGTTTTTCAGCAGTGTGACTCGTCATTGTTTTCTCCTTAACTGTTCATTGTAAATATGGCCTTCTTTGATGGGATTTCTTCCGAACAAATATTCATGGCTCAGTCGCATGGGCAACTTGCCAACTTTCACTTGACACCAGCCAGACAAAGTCGTTAAACTGTGTATTGTCCAGTTACCTGGTTTAAGGTATGGGCTTCATCAAACATGAACACCGTGAGTTTTACTCAATAAAAGATCAGGAAAGGAGCCTCAGTTACTCTGTCCTAGCTCACAGGTGAATATATTTAAACATGCCTCGGTCAATCACAGTCCCTTAAACGTTCCAGTTGACCGTGGTGCCTGTTGAAAAATTAGTCTATATATTCCCAAGGTTTTATTACTGTTTTTGAGATCTCTTATTAAATTAAATGGGAGAACAGCAGAAATGTTTGTAATGAGGTGACTAAGAAATTTGGAGAAATTCAACGTTTGTTACTGTTTTCTTGGAGGATTATTTCCAAAATTTTAAAACACTAGTATTCTTTGGCCAACATTTGTTAATTTTTGTGAAGGCAACTGAGCCATAGGCTTTGCTGGGCGATTGTGTCCAGGCTTGGGTGCCCTGGGAGCATTCAGGGCGCTGTACAGGCATGATCTACTGCAATGAAATTATTCTTCTACGTTATTGGCCAACATCTTGTATAGCAGCTACGAAAACTACACCGCTATTTTCAAAGTAGACTGTCGAAGAGTTTCAATCAGCTTTACAAGCTGTAACGTAAACAAATAGTTCTAGTCATCGTGGGTAATATTTTCGTTGTCTAAAAAACTCAAAATCATTTGAAGACAGCAGCGTCGTCTGGGTAGAACATCACTGATAAAGTATGACTGGTCGATGATATCTAGTAGGCTATAACTCACGCGTCCTATGATATATCTCTGCATATAAGCGGCTGAGGTTAAATCAACCCAGACTGATAATAATCTTATCCCACCATTTACACGGATACACTACTAGTGTAACGGTGGGTACTACTGATGAGGCATGCGAGTAGTATGTGTGTTCTCGTAACTTCGACTTGATCTAAGGGAAGGTGGGATTTATTACGGAATTTGTAGAACTACTTTACAGTTTTTGCTTGCAGTTGTGCGATAGTCAATGAATATCCAGGAGAGTTCAAGAAGACGCGTTCGAGAAGAAGATGGATATTCCGTTTTTAAAAACAACATGCAAATGAGAGTTTAACCTTCCTGTCCAATAGTCTGCAACCGTTTAGTTGGCGTTTTCTAATAAACAACTCCGCAGCGAATCGTTTCCCTCCTTATACTAGTAGCTGTTAAACTCCAGATAGCTCAGGTGTTAAGGCACAAACTCACTGACCGGAAGGTTTGAAGTCAACTCCGTCATCTTGACTGCTGCTGCGTAGACTTGAGTAACTTGGCAGTACCTTAGTCCGCGTGCTTAGCATAGCAGCTAAGAACTATGAGGGAGTTGCAGCTGAACGATTATTAGTATTGTTATTATTAGAGTATATGTGGATATTCTACCCGGTACAAATGTCTTAGATGAAATAGGAAAACTCTCAAGAAATATCAAACCAACACGTTTTATAGGCAATCATCAATTCTAGAGGCAACTTTGTTTCTCCAAAAAATAAAACTGTAAGAATTCCATAACCGCTTCAAAGAAAGCGGCAGCTGTGAACGTTCAGTGAACTGCATAGAACAACCACCAAGGCGATTCAAGATCAAATGACCAGAACATGAGGCGATATGCCTAATCCAAAGTTCAACATGTTATCAGGAGCCGAAACCTTGTAATGAATGAGAAACAAGTATTATTTGACAGTGTGACACATTAGGCAAAACATGCAAATCTTAGGCCGGCGACCTGAAAAAGTGTTACTCAATGTTGTACCTCAGCAAAACCTCGTGATTCGTAATGTCCAAAAGACAACATCTTCTATCATAAAGACGCTTACCTCAGTAGAACATATTGACAAATTACTTAGCAACCATTAGCAAACCTTGCGAGGCAATGATTTCCACCTTAAACCGATAAATGGTTTAAAAGAAAACTACGCAAAAATTATGCACTGCTCGAACATCCTTTTGAAGTTTTGTGTGTATGCACTTGCAAAAAAACATAGGATGCGATTAGTTTTTCAAAAAAATATTTAGTTTTTATTCGATTGAGAACATCTGTACGTGCCGGTCTCTTTCATGATAACTCCCAGCAAATAGAAGGAAACCATGGCAAATATTTCTGTTATGCTTCACTTTCGGTATGGATGTGAAAGATTAATGTTCATTTGGTTGACGGGCTCACGCAACCGTATATTGTGCCGACAACAAAAGCAAAAACCTATTTGGATGAGTTTATGTTAGAAAACAAAACGAAGTGTGTGTTCACCTATGCCCATGGTGTGCACTTACTACCTCACAAGCTATTCCGACCTACTTGAGCTCAGAGTTTTGCGAGTTATAACTGCACATAATCTGCCGGAATCATTTTGTTTAGAGACCATCTTTAAGACTGTTGCACAACTTATATCTCTAGAATGGTTTGGCCTAATGACATATGACAATGACCAAAGCAGTAGTTATTGTGGATAACCACGTTTTATAGCACGAACATGCATAGAAATCCTATCACGAAAACTGATCAGCAGGCTTTCATGGAAAACAACAAATCTTATATTCTGTAAGTGCTGGTGCATCCCAATTTTTACGAAACCATATAAAAATCACTGCAGATTTAGGAACGTTTGCAAACATAAATGTACAAAGGGGACGTGTACAAAATCTGAATAATCACACAGCCGAATACATCAGAGTAAAAGTAGTCGTGAAAGTACAGAAAGAAATTTCAAGTTCTCCAACTAGAGTTAGGCAGATATCATTTTCTGAGGCTTATGTTATACAGGTAAGTACGCAATTTTTATAATACCAGTTTCTCACTATTCAATTTCGTCGTCACTGTAACCTGATTTATTTTATTCCCGGCGAGTGACGTCAAACCCAACAGGTATGATAGTACGTTGATCCGCCTGTGGCTAACTGCGTTGGTAATGTTTTGATGTCAACCGAATGCTCCTTGAATATAGGTCACTCTCAGTTGTTAGAACGCAAGGTAGACTCATTTAATATACCCGCCTTGTAGCCATCAGTATGTTCACTACAGACCAAAAACCCGCAGCTTTTTAAACTCACTTTGCAGATGACCTACTAAAAAATTTGTTTCTACGGAGGGTTTTTGTGCGATAATGTCGTCTTTCCCATTTAGGACACACACCTAACATGATGAAAAACGCCTTCCTGATGTACATTCATATGGACGTGGCCTGCTAAACAGGGTTAATTGTGTAGTTGGATAAGTTAAGGAAGGCATGATCCTACCCCAACGGCAAACGATTCGTTGACCGTCAAGCCACTTGGTCTACAAAGAGTTCAAAGAACACGTTTTCACCAAAGTGTCATTAACTCATGCTTCACGGGAATCCCTGTGAATAAATAAATTTTAGTGAATACTGAAGCAAAACAAGATTCTAATACCGAATAAGTAGTCTAGAGAAATACCCTCTGTTACCATCCTGAGCGAGGTCCACCTATTCGCAAACTGATTTACTCTAACGAAACATATCGACGGAGCTTTCAAGGGAGATAATAATGTCGGGAGAGTAGAATTGCATAAGCCCGACTGATTTAGTCATCGCCTAATAGTGGAATGTGATTTCTAGGGTTCATTTATAAACTCAAGTGGTACTCAACCTTAAAGGCACTGATGGAATGGCTAGCGACTGATTGTGTTCTATGAAGAACCCAAAATAATGGAACTTGGCTGATAGTTAGGACATACGTCGGCCATTACGCTCAGTAGAACCCTGATATCATATTCTGGGTAACCAGTATTTGATTGGAATCTGTCCTTTTTACAGTTGTCTGGGATGTAACAAACATAAACTTTTAGTTCTTCTCCAAGCCACTTTGTTCAGCTGTTCGGGTGCAAACTAGACTAACAATTTGGCGCCAGCATAAATCATCCACTAAACACTTACACAAACGCTTGGTTATCTTCAAAATTATTTGGCTAAAACTTGCTAAGATGAATCGCTAATGGCTCCGGGGTGCGGAAACATATAAAATTTGCAGACGGCAGTTTTAAAAAGACACGATACTATGGTTTGAACTGGATAAAATTGTCACCTATTTTTGGTAATTTTCTCCCCATTTTCTGCTAATCACCACAGTTATTCGGAAAGATCCGTCTGCATGTTCAAATAGATGTATAAAACGGCCAAAACTGAAACGTAGCCAACCGAAACTTTGAAGAAGATTGTGTTGGGCATATTCATTGAAAAATCCAACGCAATCTACTCCGATTTCATAAGTTCTCAGTGTTCTCAGCACTTGTTAAGTAGATTTTGGTATTTTGTGTTGTCCTGATGAACTAAACGCAGGATTATTGCTTTCTATGAGAGTTTATTGCAGGCTCATTAGGGATCATAAGAGTCACTGACTCTGTGAACAAACATCTCTCAAACACACGTCCTCAGTGATCCGTAGGACTTTGCATTGCGGGAAGCAGTGGATTAGACAATGGAAATTTAAAATTGCTCTACTGTCCTGAAACTGTGAACCATCTGCTATTGAAGAGGAAATCACCAAAGTTTCCTGCGATCTCTCAGATAAAACTGGTTATAACAGGACAACAGTGATTCCTAGCTTATTCTACAGAAAATTTCACCATACCTGGTTTTTTATTTGTCTAATGTTCATTTCCAGCTGGTCATCGATTGGCTCTGAGTTGAGCAACCAGGTCAGGGTCGCGGGTGGCCTGGTCCATTCGGAATCATATGAGCAGTTTAAAACAGTTGATCCGTAAACTGGAATTATGGTATTTCTCGGAACCACCGCAAAGGTTGGTGGACCTGGAATGTAGTATGGAAGAGGACGAAGATATATAGGTAGGAATATCCCTATGCTGCAATGGAGTCAGATACGGCAGAAGCAGTTAAGCTCATTCTGAAGATTAGCAACTTAAACGAACCGCTGGAGTTTGAACATCACTTTCGTTTAGTAAATGCCTAGTAGTTCACAACAGTTAAGCAACAGAATAGCCATAATCTTACCTTCAACAAGCACTTCGTAAGTGACAAACGGCACAATTCTTGTAGATGAAGCTTGACCTTCTCTAACTGAGCAACGATATGTTCCTTGATTGAACGGTTTCACGGACGGAATGAATAGATCAGTGCCCCGGTGACGTACCACAATGCCTTTCGATTTGGAAATCTGCCAGTAAATTTTAGCAGTTTAGTTCTAAATAAACATTATCACAAATTGGTAAGAAGAACCTACTTTACTTTTCGGAAATTCGTGATAATATCCCGGCAAGGCTATGCAGGTGACGTTAAAGGGACGTAAATACGTTTCGACAGAAAGCTAAAGATAATCCATCGGCACATTCCGGTGGCCCAAGTTATGCAACAAGCTTGAGTTTTTGCGCCAGGAGCTGCACGTTCCTTTGGCTACCTTAAACTTACATTGGGACATCCTTGGAATTCTAAGAGAGCACCAGAATTTCAGTAATTTTGATAAATTCGTAGTCAAACCGATGGCATGGCTCATTCCGAAGGTGACTGACACTCGTCATGTAATTTTTAAAGTATGTAATTATGTTTTAAATAAAACGAGCTGTGAGCTACACTTTTTAATGAATACATCCACCAAAATTTTGTTTTACGACAGCTACATAAAAACATATGATGCGATAAGTTGTGTCAGTAGGATTCATTTTTGGAATAACAACCCATCTGCGGAAAAACGGCAACAACATGTTTTAAATACTGTTTTATGCCTGTTTTATGGAAATCACAATGTGTCCTGAAGAGATTTTTTGTGACCCAAAATTGTAGCCTATGTTGATGATAAGTGGAGTATTCATTCGGGTAAACAATGAAGATATTTCAATTGGTCTTCTAGGTAACTACCCATTGCTGAGCAATAAAAATAGATTTTTCACCGGTTACCTATAACTTGGACCAGATAAGTTGGCAGCATTCACCGCAGGAAGTTAAAGAAGTCGTGACCTTTTCTCCCATGTGGCGTTGAAATATAAAGTTGGCAAGTAAGCTTGGGGTTCAGCTTTCAGTCAGTGAATGAAGCTCTGTTAGGTTCCAGCTACATTCACTCGTTAAGTTCCTATAAGGACTGGACGCGCAGTAGACTCCCTTTAAGGAGAAACAAATTCTGCTTTGTACATTTGGGTTATGTCTGGTCGTTGTTCAAAGATCCAATTGCTTGTAATTAAGTGAGGAATATGCTTAGAGGTTGTATTAGGCAAGCGTTGTCGGCCACTTATTTCATAAGGCAGCAGTCTGATAAGTTGGAAGCAATGATCTTTCCGATCATTCGTAGCTGGGTTCGCTCGATCAAGAGGCTTGTAACTAAGACTTACACGGACTTGAATAAATGACTATTTATTGATAGCATGTAACTGGCTCCACAGGGTTGGGCAAACTGTGCTTTTGTAGCGATCTGTGATTTTCTCTAGCGTTCTAATGTTTCACTCACCCTGGGTAGGCAAATTGTTTGTTGTTGCTTCTAGGTCTCACCACCTTTTTCTTTTGACTTCAAAAATAACTATTTCTTGACAATCAAAATTTACTAATCCGTCATTTTATTGCGAACTTTCTACGTTGGTAAAAGCCAATGTGCATGAAGTACTTGGCGATTAGTTTGATAAGGAGCAACTGTAAGTGTATTTCAATAAAAAAATAATAAAAAATAAATTCAAAAGCATTGGATGTCAGCTGATTAAAGCTAACCTTGTCTACTTCGTAGAAGTGAGATTCTACCGAAGGATTCTTCACTCTCTCCATGGGCAGTGGACTTGATATCTGGCTTGACCATTGCCAAACAATGTTAGGTAACGGGTGTCCACTTAGAATACATTTAAGTGTTAACGAGTGGTTCACAAGAGCAACTTGTCTCGTGGTAGATTTGTAAATAATGCGTGGCTTCAGCGTCTCTGTTTTCCGAATTTCTTCATTCGGTTGAATGTTTTGAAGGAATTGAACGTGCACATGTGGTCCCGTCCAGATTGTTCGGAATATGGGACTACTTACTGAACACATATAAGTTGAATTGTCAAGACTGATTGACGGCAGACTGGTTAGGTAAAGGTTGCCTGTAGTGGATGTTAAAGTGATAAGGAGTACGTTTCATCATGTTGGCAAAATCAAGACAGTAATATTGTGCTTATTTTAACGGAAATTATCTTAAACATAATGATTTCCACACTGACCATCCAAATAGGCGCAGACAAATTAGCGCATGACAGCATATTTAGGAGACCATTCATTCCGAGAACACCATATCTTAGAAATATCCACAATTATGCCATTTACACGTGGAACACCGGACGAATCCTGTGACCAGCCGGCCAGCAACTTTATGTCTGCAAAGACGACTTATTCTGGCATTCATTTTGTTGTCGGTTTGTGAATCAAACATAATACGTTACATCAACACATAAGTCCTCATGTGAGGCAGATAAAAGTTAGTCATTGTTGCAAAGCTGCCGCGATAAGCCTGATCTCCGCCTGTGTGAAACCACGAGCGCTTCTGGTAATCTTAACGTTTGTACAATGGCTTGAAATTTTAATATTTTTAGTGACCGCATAAAGGTACATTCGAACGCCTAGAGAACTGCTAGTCTCAAAGCGCTGACTTTATTAGGTTTGGTTATATAACTAACTTAACGTGATTCACTTACTCAAATACACACAGGGGTTTCCTCGTGCCCAACACTCCTTGTTAGAAAGTGTGTTCACTTTTTGTGCATCATCGCAATGCCTTATTTTATACAGCCAAAGGTTATATGCATTACTGGCGTTTTATTCAGTCATTATACATTCATATATATATAACGTCGTAAACTCTTGTCTCCCCAGATATTCTCAGCGCAACAGACATGAATAGATTTGCTACAGGATATTAAATAATGTGAGAATACTCAACTGACACGGAATGGATACACGCGAACTGTGAAGACGTAACGTACAAGTTTTGTCTTGTTATTCCCTTGTCCTGGGATAGTTGGCAGAAGGTCTATATCTATATGGTATGGTGACAGTAGGTGTTGGGTTAAAGTAGCAAGGAATTATGAGCTCAGCTAATCACATTCGAAGGTCGCCTGTTGTTCTTGCTTACTTCAGAATCGTCACCGGTCAATACTGTTATACATATATATGTATATATATATATATATATATATTGCCAGTATTATCAGAAAACAGTCAGGTCACCTTTTTATGATGTGTTTGATTAGACACTCTGAGCGCACTGATGGATATTTGTTTGTCGTGCATCCTTCCATTTGTCTGAGGTTCATCACGTAATATCTCGTACACTTTAGTAGGAATACAAAACTTTTCAGCTACCTCCCAGGTTAATTTCAGTAAATGTGGTAAAAAGTATACACTGTTATGTATATATATATATATATATATATTGCCAGTATTATCAGAAAACAGTCAGGTCACCTTTTTATGATGTGTTTGATTAGACACTCTGAGCGCACTGATGGATATTTGTTTGTCGTGCATCCTTCCATTTGTCTGAGGTTCATCACGTAATATCTCGTACACTTTAGCAACTGACCTAGTATATTATCAGTTAAACACATTCACCCACGGTTGTTTGTTCTCGGATTTTATGGGAATATTTAATTCACATTTTTGAAGAAAAATTCTAGGGGTGAATCTTTGGTTCACCTATATTCCACACAGTTTAAGTGATGAGAGGGAATCAAAATCATCAAAGTTTTGGCGTCATATTAGCTGAGATTTGTAACGTGCTCTAAAGAACACCGCACAAAACGTGCTGTGATGTTGCTTGTTCGGAAATGTGACGAGAATTTCTCAGAGCACTACAGGAAGTTAGAACAGGTGTAGTGCACCAAAAGTGCTTCAGTCATATCAATAAATATACCCATCGGTCTGTGAGGACCGTAGACAGTGTACAGACGGATAATGTATTGTCCAAAATAAGGGCAAAATTTGCATTCCTAAACAGCATTTCCCGTGCCAGTCAAACATATTTAACGGACAAAGTGAAGCTGTGAGGATCGGGAAATTCAGATGAGTGTTGATGTGCTGAAGTCAAATACAAACAGGCGATCGTTTATCTAATAAATAGTTATCTGGCTAGATCACGAAGCTTGAGATATTTGGGGTGAGTAGTCAGGCAAGAGAATTAAAGTATCTGAATTATTGAAGACGGGGATTTTTTCATGACAGGTTGGTATTTACATGATTAGCTTCCAGCCTGATCATAGTTTTAGGTTGATTATATCAGGTTATAAGCGTCTGAATGCGATATCAACAAGTATCTCGTTAACTTGGCGTCCACGGCTTGTTCCTCACTAGAAGTGACTAGATAAAATTTAGATGTTGATCTCTTTTGTCATAGTTCTATTACGGGTAAAGTGGGATTAAGAAAGCCACATCCCCTGCCTACTATTTTCCTCCCCATCATCTCAGTTAATTGAGAGAGAAACTTATGAATCACTTGTTGTTCTGCTGTAGTAGGTCGTGTCATGTCTTGGTGTCTCACCTCAACGAATTATTTTAAAGCGAATGAGAAAACTTCTTTAGTCAGCTTATCTGTAAGGTTGTATCCTGAGCACAATAAAATATGACGTTTCTCGAGTTTTCTATGTTGAGAACGCTGAATGCGAGCAGCAGCAGTCGAAACAACAGGTATAGAATCTCATACTGCTGTAAGTTTGAATGGTCAGCAACTTATTTGGTGGATAAAACCATCCTTACATTGTTAGGAAATACGCTTCTAATAAACGGGCTCCGGTCGCTATTGGATAATTTTGGGCGCGAGCCCAAAGTTTTATTGTACACTGTACCTCATGGAAGGTATTCTTTTTCTCAGTAATAGTTGAGTGAGGTGAGTCCAAGGAAGCAATATTATCCTTACTTCGGTTAAAATAACGTTGCTTTTACAACATTGCAGAAAAACCTATTTTTCAACAGTTTCACTGTTACGTAAATAAACCTCAAAACTTCACTCTAGCATTTTCCACCAAGATTGTGCGACATATATGAATAAGACTCAGGTGTTTCTTCTCTTTGACAAGTAATAAAAGTTGCCTATGCCGATAGCTTTCTGTTCAAGAAAACACTCATACTCACTCTCACACCCTGTTTTTCAAGCAACCTTCAAAGTCAAATATCAGTATGAACAGATGAACGAAGGCAAACACTACGCAAATCAATATAGTTGAATAAAGATTGATTTCAGTCTACCATGGATCTTAGTGTTTCTTATGTAACTCCAAGTTCCTTTTGTAGATGAGTTCGGGCAGTGTGTCACCGTTGAAGGTGGGTTAATGGCGTCTATTGTTGGATTGTGTAAATAACACAGGGCAGTAACATTAACGGAAAGGATGGAGACAATATAACCGTAGTTTGAATAAGGTATTGAGAGCAACTGGATTGAGGGACTAACTTGCATCATGCACTCGTTTACCGGAAAACGCGCAACACATCATAAGATGCATCAAAAAATATAGGTACTCAACAAAGCTTCATGTACGCTTTTGATCACGCATAAGCGCTGCAAGCAAGTTCGTTCGGTAAACATGTCTTACTGTTTACTTTACTTTTGGTTCTGGGCAACAAGCAAACAAATATGGATGCATCCCGCTGATGAGGGGTGAACAAGAAAACCTGGCAGTGGAGTAATTGCACACAATAAATCAATTTTTAATTTGTAAGTACGGTAAAATCATCTCAATTCCCAACCGGAGCTTTTGACAGGCCGATTATTGCTTAATGATGACCCAAACATAAGATGAATCTAACTGGCCTAATGAAGACACTGGATTAAGTGAATTCAACGCCCAATCACATGTGGATATTTTCCAAAGTGGCTATTAGTGACCAGAGGACATATTTTTTCCACCTCCGAATTTTGTGGGAAATCTCCACTGTTGGCGTTTGGCCGACTAGAATATAGCATTACGATAATATTTCTTCGCATCTAGGCCTGGATTTAATGCAACAGGAAGACAGCACCTTAGTTATAACTTCCAAACATCCTCACAATCTTACAGCAACATTTGGCATTTTTCTTTGGTTTGATCAGTCAAAATAGGACATTTTTATGCATTTTTCAAACGAAGTGGAACTTTCTGAGACTCTGAGAGCCATGATAAAAAAGTTTTTAATGTTTAAGAAACTCATGGAAAAACTGATGAAGTCGGCAAAACTAAGTGCGCAGAAAGTTAGTTTTCCTTGGTGTATGAGTTAGCGTATTCGGAAATGAACAGTTTCTGTGGTGTCGCACTATTTCTTACGCTCATTTACCACAAAATCAAGCGTAAAAGACAACAGTTCAGCAACAAAAATTCAGAAAAATGTGAAAGTATGGGGGTATTTTGAATTGGAGAGACAAGATCAACTCGACAACAATCTTCGGTCTTCGTGTGTGCATAACCATTGCCGGTGACGAACGACAGGACGCCAGTACTAAACAGCTTACAGTCGATAATGTTAGTTGCTCAAACTCTCAAGGATTCGTGTTTGACAACCAAAATGTAGCAGATCTTTGGATTGTGACCAATAAATTTTTAATCATTATGGTTGAAACCTGATGTGATGCAAGATAGGGGTTGCTGTTAGTACCAGTTCACAGGCCTCCTGCCGGATATGTTGTCATAGGTGGTACTGCGGACGTAGATAAAGTTGTGGATAAAACATTACGTGGAAATCACTGTAGAGTGTGAATGATGGAAAATATATGTTCCCTGTATGTGACACTTGCCGTTGTTGCACACGATAGTATGTTCCTTTGGCTCCCTCGTTCACATTGCGTTTGGCCACCAAACACTGACGTGCCTAGAAACGCCAAACTGGTGTTTATTGCCGGGGCCGATTAGGTGGAGGTATGAATTTTGCTATGGTAGCAATGATTTATTAGCCATTCGCATGTCGCAAACGATTCTTTTGCACCGAATTTCTTCAGCTTACAATTATTCATAGTGACCTAAACCAGCAGACAGACTAAAATTCATTTTTGCTGTCATCATAGGATGGGAGTTCGGACTAAAACGTTCGATGCATAATGAATGATGTTTAATTTTCCATTACAGAATATTGTGTTCAAGCCGTATCATTCCTGTACCCTTATAGGTGCGTAATCTGGCAAATGATTTCGCCGTGACTTCAGCTCACCCGATTTTGTTGATTGGCTTTGGAGTTATTCCAGTACATATGTGTCCGCTTAAAGGATGGAGAACGTCCTAACTGGCAGAATGAAACTTCTCAGGATGATGCGCTGTGATATTTTGATCCTGTAATATCTTGAGCCCACTAAACGGCCCTGTGAATTGGACACGATTGCCTTAGGAACACTGCGTTTGAAAACATGTGTGGTACCACCTAAGTGAAGACAGCAGTGCTACCTTTTTCCAGGGGTAATATTTATCGTATGAGCTGAAGAGTAGAAATTTTCGAATATAAAAATGCGAAGTTACAAATTATGTAAATCAGCAAAAGGTGCGAGCACAAGATCAAGCGCAGAATTTACGTACCATCATCGTCGGTAGCCGCTAGGTGAGATTCTTTTAGAAAGTTAAACAGTCCATCTTCTGCTCGCAGCATCCAACGTGTTATTCCTTTAGGAATACTGGGAGTGACTGTGCAGTTGAGCCTTGCAGTCTCGCCTGGTCTAAGAATGATTGTTTTCTCATCCATGTTAGGAAAGTGACCAAATTCTGCAAGATAACACATTCAAAATTTGTATTCTTTCTTTCCGTGCAATACGGATACCCACCCAAGTAAATACAGAGCGGATCTGAAAAAGCCACCATAAACAGCGTTGTCAAACTTGGACAGGAACTGACTGAATATTTCTCTGCATACGACTGCACTCTGTCTCAGTAAACATCACTTTGTTAGCGGTTCCACAATGACCTGCTCTTTCCTTCGGACCTATACAACTAATGTCCCACATCTCTGGAGTAGTTCCTTGACGTAACAGACAGATTCGTATATGCTTGGACGTTTGTCTGTCACTCTGTTTTCTACGTACACATGTGCCAAATGTCGTCAGAGCTTACCAGTTCCACAACGGAGAGTCTCCCATCAGAAGCATAAGCAGCAGGAACCTAGCTTTCACTGGACACTTTCGGAAAGCAAATATGTTGCCCCCGGTGAGAGAGTACATAATGTCACCCAGGTTATTGCTTTATACTTCCAGAGGATGCAAGACAATTCATATAACAGTGATGTATTCTTTAGTTTACAACTCGTACTCTGCAATTTTGGTCCTGTACGAGCGCGGGGTTTTCTTGTCAAGGCTGGCCCAATCAAGCAACGAAATTCGGCTACATGAAAAACACGTAAGGGGCTGCAAAGGTTCCATCCAAAACTCTACAAATTTTCCTTTAATAATTCCCTAGCGTTTTCTACACAAGATACTAACTTGGAATGTTATCATACTGTTTGAATTCCCAAATACTTCTGTGATCCAATGGATTGTTTGATATATTAATCCGGCTTGATATCTGGCCATTATGTCTACTAATGTGTCTAGGGCACCCAAGCTGGATGGCAGAGGAACTGGCTCATTCACTGCAGCTAAATCAGTCCCGAATGCTTCTAGTAGAGTGCGTGGTGTTGACTCATCTTTTTGAACCCCCAAGTATTTTTGTTGCCTTTGAAAAATATTTGCGATCTATTGGCATTGGTTTAGAATAGCTAGAGAATATACTCTTCTGGATCATTTGTTGATGTGATCAATTTCAGGAAACATTTTGCTACCCATATACAAAATCTTATACTGGTCTGGCAAATTCTCTCACTCACCAAGAAAGTGGTTGTGTGGTCTACAGAAAGCAGAGTTAACACCGAGCACTGGTGTGACATAATGCAGCAATTTCAGCCAGTGCCAGAAGGAAAAAGATCGTTTGAGCGGAGTATAAGACGACTTTATTAAGAGATGCTTTGGCCAAATTAGGATTCTTCATGAGTATCTCGACAATGCCTCACGAGGACCACTTTGCTGTTCAGTGTTATTGGCATATAATAATTTGACTTGGTGGCATGATAAATGCTCTATTCATTGTCTTATTCCGTTGGTGTGCCTAATGATAACCACACACTTTGATCTGTCATGGCCTACGTACCAGCCATCCATCATTCCAGAAAGGTGGTACCGGTATTTTGCATGTGGATGTATGTCACTGCATCTAGCTACTCATCTGCCATCGTGTTCCGTCTGCTGGGCCTGCTCTGATTTGAATTATTGTGACGCCAGTGTGATCGCATCACTGATCAGAATAACGCAACTGGACGCGGAACTTCGGCCAGAACCCATCGAGCCGAAATTCCACCCTCTGTTATCTAGCATCTCACACTGTGTTGTGATGGTCAGTGATGTAATTGCACACTTCTTGATACCAGTACTGTGAACAACCGCGGTTTGCACTGTAGTTATGCTTACTTGTGTGTAAATAGTACCGCAGACTTTTGAACCCTTTTCTTTCTTATTCGGGATCGTCAAGACTACACATTAATCAAAGTTCTATATCGGGAACCTCAACACAGCCCTTCACTTCCCATGAAGGATAGCAAACATTCAGAGCTAATCGTCGGGTGTTTGCTGACGAAGCCACAAGGGTCACAACATTGCTCGGGAAAGATTCTTCGCCCGTCACCTACAGCGCAACTCTCTATCAAATCAGTTTTGTCCCTCAGTGAATAAACATCGCTTAGGTAGCAAAATATCTTGAGACACGAATGTAAGACCATACAATTAAATAACCCCAAACTCCTCATAACAAAACTCAAATAGTGCTACCGCAAAAAGCCTGATAAACAGGGCTCACCAGACCAGACCGCACGACATAGATCCTTAACATTTTTGCTTTCGAAATGAATTTCCACTAAGCATTGCCGAAACCATCGACGGAGGCTGTTGGATTGCATCTTTATGTGCGCACAGGTAATGCCACTTTTCCGTTTAGGCATCAACCGATTCCGGAAAATCGTTTACTCCATTTTGAAGCAAACTGATTGCCCCACATCCCTTCGACCATGAAGCATGTGACAATACCTCTGAACTTTTAGACTTCTGCATACCTACTCTTCTGTTTCACACTGACACCGCAGCAATAACTGATGGAGAGCTACTGCAACGTCTGCATAAGACACATTTTACTCATGGAGATGGATCCTTCACTTATGGGAAGTTGGCACAGTGTAACGTGCAATCTCTTTCTGGGGTGTGCCGTAATCAAATCACTTTCAAAGTACCTACAAGAACTAGCTGCGTTCAACTAACTTTGTATGTTGTGTGGATCAACGGAGTAACTGAAATGCACCATTCCCTTTACCTAAGAGGCTGAATTTCAGTGCACAAGAACGTGACATTGTTAGTAACGTAGCTGTAAATTGCTTGGTTTTTGAGGCAACTTCGCAATATTTTTAATTGTAACGGTGTACGATGAGGAAGTTTATTTAAGCACAACATTATTTGTAGTCAATATTGTCCTTGTTTCGTAAGGTGATTCATGTAACCAAAATTAACAAATTTTCTCCACACCTTGAAGGACATTGCTGTCTCTTAGCACGAACAATCCACGTTTCTTTTTGTCCCTGCAATTCTCAGCCAAATTCTTCTTATCGTACGACTACGTCGGTTTACAATGTACATGCTGTCATGCGCTCACTTGCATGACGGATATCGTTTGTCCCACGGAAAACTTTTGATGATCAAACACCAGTACCCCATTATATAAAATGTTCACATTTTCTAATGAATCATGTCATATCAGATCCATACTAGTCCGCTGAATCTAGGTGTTCCGGATTCTTGATTTAAACTGGAGCCTTCTTCGCAGGAGCTTGATCAGTTTCATCGTTCTGTACAATGATTCCCTTGAAGCATCAGAAAAGTGGAACTTCATTTTTTTCATTCGTCTGCTATCTCACTTTCCACCAGTTGCATGTAATTAGTAGTTCAAGTGACAATAGAATCCAAGAAATCAAAACGGGAGACTTCACGCCTGTTCTCTTGAAACCTGTCTTACAAGTTCACCGGGATATATAGTCTGGGGTGAACCAGTTTCAAACGTAATGTTCGATTCCTACTTCAATCAAGATGTTTTAAACATTGGGAAAATTTTGAATAGCATCAATGAGGCTTCAGTATGCCTTAGAAAAATTGCTCGCAGAACTCGTTTGGTTTGGTTTTCTGTCGATGACCCACATTTGTAGGTCACTGCAGAACAGAATACTGTCACGGATATTTTGATTTATGTTTAGCCATAAACCATACTGCCAAGACATGGTAAATAGAGGAAAATCATCTCACTTGCAAACTCCACTGTGACGGGATCTGATATAACGCTGCCGTATTGATTCCATGCCTTACAGTGATATGTAGCGGGACGAAACTGTTCAGTGGGACCGGGTCCAAAGTACCAGAGACCCGAATACTCATTATTGGAATGCGAAGAATAATTCGGTTGCCGGTTCTGCGCATTAATGTTCATTCTTCCATGGTATGGCTGTACCCAGTCAATTTTTTGGTCATTTAAAAACCATTCGTAGCTGAAAGTGAAAAAACAGTGATCAGTTGCGACGAGTCATATAGAAAAACGTACATACATGAGCACATTTGTTTCATGCTTGTGGAGATATCGCCCCCATAGATGATACATTTAGTTGCTCATCACAACTAAGAGAAAAGCTGCTACAGTGTTTTTAGGCTCATAGGTTATCGTGGAACATAACAGCCCACTATGTCTTGATGCACAGGGTATTTCGCTAGTGAAAACTAAGAGCTCCCGACACGACGCATTTATCAAGATCATGTTCAATACTGGCATAACTTAAAAGTTGTCAGTAAATAAGCATTAACCAGATTCCACGTGACTCTCAAAAGCAAAGTCGACAAATGTCGTGCGGAAAAGTCTGTATTTTTTACGAACTTGGTTCTATTTGTTGTGCTGTTGTTACATGAACCAAAGAAGTGTAAACACAGTCATCGCAACAAAAGTTTTTTTCTTATTCTGCTGTAAACGTTTGGGTTATCCTCGTCAGGTATTTAATGACTCTATGTGATTTTGAATCCTCGATGCTGTTGCGGAGACACCTCTAAACTTCCTCAGATTTTTTTGAAATTTTTGGTCGAGCGCCAGTATGTAGCCATTTCTTGAAACATGTCTGGTTTGTTAGGTTGAGTTGGAGGACTGTTTGCTTAAGGAGATAGATCGCTCGTTTCGAAAAAATGCCTCGGGGATCCACCGAATTAATGACTTACTGGTTATGTTAAAAATCTGATAACAGTTTCGGGCATTTTTTTACATAAAAAATATTGTTCACATTTCTCCATGTTAAATTTGCACTGCACCGCTAGACGTGTATCTCCAAAGAGGCTCTAGACTGAAGGAGCGATGAACAGAAATGTGAGATTCTGTTTTAAGCTTGCGACGGCGAATGAGAAAGAAGTTATGGACGTTACTTTGTTTGATGATGCGAATTCACCCAAGTCCGTCGTTGATAGTGAGCATGTCTGATATATTGCATCTTTCTGGAAAACCAGGCTTTATTTTCTTCATCATTACCATGAGCTTAGCAGTTAGAGTTTTATCGTAAAGAGATGCTTGCTAGTAAATAACTATTTTGCCCCTGCGCAGAAAACACATGATTCAGAATTAATCATTTTTGCCCGTTCAAATGCGGAAGATTGCATTGTTCTGGCGTGCGCCGTGGCACCTACAGTAGCACGTTCATTTCGCACGTCAGAATTTCATCCTCGGTTATTTACGCTGCTGCTGAGTAGTAATAAGAAGTCGTAATAATAAAAAGGCTTTTGAGAGCCACAAGGAGAAGCTTAGGGCTAAGTGATTATAAACCAAATTGTTCCTTTCGGTTTGAAAACCAACCAGCTGAACCCATCATCCTTTCCTTGTCATAGAGTTCTGAACATACGTTTTCCTTAGAGTAGTCAAAAGTGAAGTAAAATATTGTGCTACCTTAGGAAAATCTATTTGCATTGCCATACATAGCGTCTTTTTTCATTGGGCAGCTCCCTTCTGCATGTTTTCGCAGGTCTGCGTAGTACCAACCAAGGTATAAGACAACGCATGCATGTTCAACGTACATGGCTGGGAATATGGGCGTTCTGGTGAGCAAACATATCATAACGAAAGAACCGTACGCTAGTGGCTTTAGATTAAAAACCTCGGGCATTTTGGACAGTGGTGTTCCATCTTGCTCGTCGATTTTTGAATGACTTTAACGAGGGCGATATCTCCAAAGCACTCAAATTTGTTTTTTTCACACAAGATTTCAATTCACATGGCGCACTGTATTTCGGTGATTGTATGGCTGTTTATTCTTTTCAGTTCTCACGCAAGTGAATTCAGTAGTCTGGCGTAGTAATAAATATATGGTATAACTAAAATGAATGCGGAAATTACGGCATGCAATTTGTTTGGATGTGACATGTGGCCTTGTATTGAAAAACCAGACTGAGCTACTGTTCGAACTTAAGTGCGGATTATATATAAGGATTTTCTAAATACTAAATAATAACTGGCTAAAAGATATCTACATTGGTGGCTTGAAAGAACAACATCGTGCGGCTCTTGTTCTCATTAATGAACTAACACAACTTTGTGCTAGCAGTCAGTTTCAGACTACTTATTTCGGAAGCTGTCTCTGAACGTCTCAGTGCAATTAGCCAACAGGACAATCGAGCCATAGCTCCGGAACAGTTACTCCAGATGGTTGGGCTAGGTTTAAAAAGCGATCAAATTAATTACTGTCATATTAGAAACGCTATTAAATATTCATAAGCGAGATGTAAACATGACTAGAACAAGCCAATCAGTCACTGATTTTTGCCATTCCCTGGAGCTCAAAATCTGGATTAGAAAACATCTGGAGAACGAAACGTTTATTTTTCAATCGCTAAAGCTACCAGCCAAGAGGTCATGGGTTCGGGTTTCCTGAGATTCGCACTGCTGATAATCCCCAAAAGACTGAAACAACTGCATAATGTTCCAGCATAACCTGACTTTACCAACAGGACAAAATTTCAATTAGAAATTCCTTACTTCCTTACACCACCAATAATGAGGTGAGGTTAGCTATACAAAGATACCTTCGATATTAATCGCTTCAAAGATGAAATGCTGTTTCAGTTTTATCATACGTATGAGAAAAGAATTACGAATACCAACATTTACTCCAAGGAAAATACACGGGAAATGAATTGCAGTTTTCGCAGTGTGTTCACATACAAACGTGTTTACTTCTGGCCTATAAATGGCATTTTGCAATAATGTACATTTCACTCTGGATGCGTCCAGTCACCCATCCTGCCAAAGTATCTGAGGCACCGTTTCCATGGTTTCGGCAGAGGATGTGATGCAAAAAATGTGACGTTTGTTGATGAGCCGTATGAGAGAGAGTATGTCATTATAAATGCGTCCTTACGGAACGCAGAACAAATATGGTCAAGCAGTTTTAGTACTTGTGTCATGTTCATTACCGTAGAAGTTGGGAAGGGTCCCAATGTTTTCCAGCAGAATTTCGTTTCTCAAAGTTGTCGCAACCCCAAAGAAACTTTATTAGATGTAAATTTGTCGAACTTACATGAACAAACGTCCACGTGTCAAAATAGAAGCAACCAACATTCTATGAGCTAGTCTAATTAGCCAAGGTCATGTTTGCTCATGCGACTTGTGCTGAGGATAAGAGAATTACATGAGCCCTTTAACGTTCTTCAATGTTGATCAATCCAGTCAAAACAGTAGTTGACAGAGTTTGCCAGTGTAAGAGGATTTAGGAAACTTTTTGAATTTTGTGAGATTTTTACTTTTGGTGACACCCATTTAGAACGAAACACCAGTAAAGTTTTTCTCGGCTTATCAGCATGGATTAGTTTCACTAACAAGACGACCTCTCCACTAAACAAAACTGATGGTTGGCATATATTGGTTAAGGAAGAATGGATGGGGCCTCTGCACAACGATGTTATGCGTAACTTTGTAGGTCGATACTTTATATCTTAACTTGACCAAAGAGTTCCTTGTTGAGTGATAAAACACTGCTTAGAAACGTTGAGTTTTCTGCAATTACTATGGTAATCATCCGAGGGTGGACTCGACTGTTCAGTCAGTCAGTCATCCTTTTGCTCCACGTTCGATTAGTGTCCACAGCAGGATCTGATGCACACCGTATTTGTAGTCAAGCTAACAACTCTGCCGCCTACATTCTGAATTTGAACCACTTGGAAATTCCAGGATGTCCTTGTGATTTTCACAAATGAAAACCCTCGTAGTTTTTCAGACGAAAGGAGGCTGCTGTGAATATTAGTTAATATTGAAAATAATCACGAGTAATGTTCTGAAAAACCAAGTTTCGTAAAACCGTTGCACTTGAGGTAATGGGTGTCTAAGTCAAGGTGCAGTGGATGGTGCGGCACCCAAATCACTCCAGAATTGTTACCGCTTTTTTGCTCTCTCGGAAGTTCATGCATGGCGCACTGAGCGACAGATTTGTGCGATGGATGTCAACACTACGTAGATAATTTGTAATTAGCTTGGCCGGCATAAATCATTTCATGTTTTTTACTTCTTGTTTTCTCTGGCTGAGGTCGGTCAACGGAAGGAAGGTAACTAAAATCAGGACAAAAATATGTGAGGCAATTCACGTAGCAGGAACCTAAATATTTCGCAGCCTGGGGCTCGTCAACGGCGTACTGATATCATTTTGAATGGTGACGACAGATTTGCAAAGTAGTTGCCATGCCTGGCGAACAAATCAACGGCCATTTGTTCAACCACCAATGATCACACCCAAGCTACATTTTCAAAACCGCACTACTACATTTATTGCTTTCATCACTTACTTCAGCTATAATCTCACATCAACCCGAAACAGTTTAGTGAATAAACGTCATTTGATTTTATTCTTATCTTGTAACCCATGGCATGACTTGTGGTTGGCTCACCTAGTGTTCCGGGCAGGCGCTCTTGACATTTTTGATGAGTATCACTATAAAAATTTACGTAAAATGCCACAAAATCTTGATGTATATACGTATTTTTCTTGAAGATCAAAAATTTACCTCTGCTAGATTGTTACCGAAAACGTTCATCCTCTCATAATCTTACAATTAAAAATAGGAAGAAACAAAGTGTCTCATTTCTTCATATTTTTGCTTTGTATTGAGTGCAACCACCAAATTTTCGACCCTTTGCAGTAATGCTGCTTTACAAATGAACCATGAAATTATTGAAAGATGGTTACTAGATGTTAGTTGTTTCTTCCAGTACTTCTGCTACATGAGTTATGGATAAGACAAATATATGCTCTACCATAAGCATCGTTAGGTTTGGAAACATGCTACTAATGGTTTTCCATCCTTTGATTTCATGAGCGTTGCACTTGCAACCAAGTTACCCTTTTCATGATGGTCTTTCGCCTGGCCATTATGGATAACGTTTGGGTGATTACTACAGCTTACAGTTTTGATCGCATTTTATGTAAGTCTGTTCAGTAACAATTGCTTTGTCCCATTGAGTAGCCTAACAGTTTGCCTTCGGGTAAAATTATCAAGACTCCAGATACTAAGAGCCTATTTAAGAGATAAAGAAGTAGAGCTTTCAGTACTCAGGGTTCCCAGCAGTGATTGGGATAAATATCCAGAACTTAAACGCAGCCTACACTGGTATCTTGGATCAAAGTTCAACACAAAAATGTCGTCCTCCACAGACATGCTGCTACCAATGCTATCTTTATGAGCTTCTAGAGGCCCCTGTGAAGCAACGACATTCTTAGTGTCTTGCTAACCTCTAGTTTTCTGTTGTGCAGCGGTAAGTCTTGAAATGTTACATGCGTTTGTGCTCATTTTGTGCGCCTTAAAAAAACCTCAGAACTGACTGCGTAAAGTGGGAAAATTAGCGGCAGACAAAAAGGACAAACTTCACCCTATTATATATTTTAAAAGTTAACATTTCCAATGGGTTACTGGACACAATCAGTCGAAATAGGCGAAGACACTTTCTGGCCTACTAGCTTCATGCCCAGAATGAACAATTATTTTTCTCCTGTGAGATGCGACTGTCCTATTCTTCTACGTATTTACGACCCTAATTCTTGTATCAATCAGACACATTAGTTAGTTAGTTAGTCCCATTTGTGGTGCGTCAAATTAGGGGTTGTCCGGTGCTAATTAGCTCACGAGCGTCTATGAAAATTTTGTACCAAGCAGCAATCCAAGTGGTTCTTCTACCTCAAGGAACACAAAGAAATAAGTTGCTATGTCTAGCCGTACGCTTCATTAGCGATGGATTCGATGACGAATAAATTCATCCACATCCAGCTCTTTCGTATGGGCTGGGGTCCCCTTTCTTCAGTCTTTTTTCGCCGGCAGGTTTTCTAACATTAGGAATTCAGCAGACTCAATATAGAGAGGCTTTTTATATATGTGAATTTATACATTTTCCATGAGAAAGACTGGCGTTATTAATGAATTTTTTAAATAAAAGTTTATGAGTCCTGGTCAAGCGCTTTTACGCAAGTAGAGTAGGAGCCCAATCAAAATGAAAACGTGAGGCGATTCCATTCTTTCATCTGAGCTACATTATTTGAAACATCATATGTATGGAGGACGGATAAATCAGATGTGAATGACGCTCTACTAATCAGCTTAATTAATTAGGAATGAAATATAACCTCAAATTCCTACATTCGCATACCTTCTGGTTGCCCGTACAACTTCTCTTGGATTCATTCACTTCTGTTTAGAGCTATGATAGCTATGATAGTGATCATTTTACGAGACCATTGGAAAGTTAGAGCGCGAAGTAACATCACATAATTATGGAAAATATTGGAAGGGCCGAACCGATCCACGAATATACGGAAGCTAGATTCAACAAATTTAAGGATTAGGTTTGGATTTTAAATGTGCTCCTAAGTTTCATTCTCTAAGTTTGTTTCAATTATTGTAGGGAACTTCTAGAGTAAGGTCAGGCGTATTAATTCACGGGCTGTTTTCATTATGAATGGTTCCTGGAATAGAAGCAGTTTGGCTGGAAAAAACTCCATGTAAGCGAGGATAGTACACAAACCTAAGATCATCACAGACGTAAGATTCCCAAGTTATTTTTGGATGCAGCTTTTAAAGTGACGTTCTTTTTGTAATCTTAAACACAACGAATTCGAGTAGCTTCGCACTGTGACTTACTCTGATTTAGGTAAAATAGCTTTCTATTTTCATGGGATGGCTACGGTCACCAACGATATGTACTCAAAGCTTAGTTCATTGTTGATCTCATGAATTACTGGATGTCACCCGGTTATACAGGACACTCAACAGGAATAGCTTAAAATACTGTACAGAACTGCCAAGCATAGGAATCTTGTCTTGGGGTGTGACGTGCCAGCAAAAAACACCTTCCTTTGTTACATTCCAAAG
>SJOL01007074.1:740796-784930 GCA_004794785.1 Opisthorchis felineus
CGCAACCCCAAACAAACTTTATTAGATGTAAATTTGTCGAACTTACATGAACGAACGTCCACGTGTCAAAATAGAAGCAACCAACATTCTATGAGCTAGTCTAATTAGCCAAGGTCATGTTTGCTCATGCGACTTGTGCTGAGGATAAGAGAATTACATGAGCCCTTTAACGTTCTTCAATGTTGATCAATCCAGTCAAAACAGTAGTTGACAGAGTTTGCCAGTGTAAGAGGATTTAGGAAACTTTTTGAATTTTGTGAGATTTGTACTTCTGGTGACACCCATTTAGAACGAAACACCAGTAAAGTTTTTCTCGGCTTATCAGCATGGATTAGTTTCACTAACAAGACGAACTCTCCACTAAACAAAACTGATGGTTGGCATATATTGGTTAAGAAAGAATGGATGGGGCCTCTGCACAACGATGTTATGCGCATCTTTGTAGGTCGATACTTTATATCTTAACTTGACCAAAGAGTTCCTTGTTGAGTGATAAAACACTGCTTAAAAAAGTTGAGTTTTCTGCAATTACTATGGTAATCATCCGAGAGTGGACTCGACTGTTCAGCCAGTCAGTCATCCTTTTGCTCCACATTCGATTAGTGTCCACAGCAGGATCTGATGCACACCGTATTTGTAGTCAAGCTAACAACTCTGCCGCCTACATTCTGAATTTGAACCACTTGGAAATTCCAGGATGTCCTTGTGATTTTCACAAATGAAAAACCTCGTAGTTTTTCAGACGAAAGGAGGCTGCTGTGAATATTAGTTAATATTGAAAATAATCACGAGTAATGTTCTGAAAAACCAAGTTTCGTAAAACCGTTGCACTTGAGGTAATGGGTGTCTAAGTCAAGGTGCAGTGGATGGTGCGGCACCCAAATCACTCCAGAATTGTTACCGCTTTTTTGCTCTCTCGGAAGTTCATGCATGGCGCACTGAGCTACAGATTTGTGCGATGGATGTCAACATTACGTAGATAATTTGTAATTAGCTTGGCCGGCATAAATCATTTCATGTTTCTTACTTCTTGTTTTCTCTGGCAGAGGTCGGTCAACGGAAGGAAGGTAACTAAAATCAGGACAAAAATATGTGAGGCAATTCACGTAGCAGGAACCTAAATATTTCGCAGCCTGGGGCTCGTCAACGGCGTACTGATATCATTTTGAATGGTGACGACAGATTTGCAAAGTAGTTGCCATGCCTGGCGAACAAATCAACGGCCATTTGATCAACCACCAATGAGCACACCCAAGCTACATTTTCAAAACCGCACTACTACATTTATTGCTTTCATCACTTACTTCAGCTATAATCTCACATCAACCCGAAACAGTTTAGTGAATAAACGTCATTTGATTTTATTCTTATCTTGTAACCCATGGCATGACTTGTGGTTGGCTCACCTAGTGTTCCGGGCAGGCGCTCTTGACATTTTTGATGAGTATCACTATAAAAATTTACGTAAAATGCCACAAAATCTTGATGTATATACGTATTTTTCTTGAAGATCAAAAATTTACCTCTGCTAGATTGTTACCGAAAACGTTCATCCTCTCATAATCTTACAATTAAAAATAGGAAGAAACAAAGTGTCTCATTTCTTCATATTTTTGCTTTGTATTGAGTGCAACCACCAAATTTTCGACCCTTTGCAGTAATGCTGCTTTACAAATGAACCATGAAATTATTGAAAGATGGTTACTAGATGTTAGTTGTTTCTTCCAGTACTTCTGCTACATGAGTTATAGATAAGACAAATATATGCTCTGCCATAAGCATCGTTAGGTTTGGAAACATGCTACTAATGGTTTTCCATCCTTTGATTTCATGAGCGTTGCACTTGCAACCAAGTTACCCTTTTCATGATGGTCTTTCACCTGGCCACTATGGATAAAGTTTGGGTGATTACTACAGCTTACAGTTTTGATCGCCATTTTATGTAAGTCTGTTCAGTAACAATTGCTTTGTCCCATTAAGTAGTCTAATCGTTTGCCTTTGGGTAAAATTATCAAGACTCCAGATACTAAGAGCCTATTTAAGAGATAACGAAGTAGAGCTTTCAGTACTCAGGGTTCCCAGCAGTGATTGGGATAAATATCCAGAGCTTAAACGCAGCCTATACTGGTATCTTGGATCAAAGTTCAACACAAAAATGTCGTCCTCCACAGACATGTTGCTACCAATGCTATTCTTTATGAGCTTCTAGGGGCCCCTGTGAAGCAACGACATTCTTAGTGTCTTGCTAACCTCTAGTTTTCTGTTTTGCAGCGGTAAGTCTTGAAATGTTACATGCGTTTGTGCTCATTTTGTGCGCCTTAAAAAAATCTCAGAACTGACTGCGTAACTTGAGAAAATTAGCGGCAGACAAAAAGGACAAACTTCGCCCTATTATATATTTTAAAAGTTAACTTTTCCAATGGGTTACTGGACACAATCAGTCGAAATAGGCGAAGACACTTTCTGGCCTACTAGCTTCATGCCCAGAATGAACAATTATTTTTCTCCTGTGAGATGCGACTGTCCTATTCTTCTACGTATTTACGACCCTAATTCTTGTATCAATCAGACACATTAGTTAGTTAGTTAGTCCCATTTGTGGTGCGTCAAATTAGGGGTTGTCCGGTGCTAATTAGCTCACGAGCGTCTATGAAAATTTTGTACCAAGCAGCAATCCAAGTGGTTCTTCTACCTCAAGGAACTCAAAGAAATAAGTTGCTATGTCTAGCCGTACGCTTCATTAGCGATGGATTCGATGACGAATAAATTCATCCACATCCAGCTCTTTCGTATGGGCTGGGGTCCTCTTTCTTCAGTCTTTTTTCGCCGGCAGGTTTTCTAACATTAGGAATTCAGCAGACTCAATATAGAGAGGCTTTTTATATATGTGAATTTATACATTTTCCCTGAGAAAGACTGGCGTTATTAATGAATTTTTTAAATAAAAGTTTATGAGTCCTGGTCAAGCGCTTTTACGCAAGTAGAGTAGGAGCCCAATCAAAATGAAAACGTGAGGCGATTCCATTCTTTCATCTGAGCTACATTATTTGAAACATCATATGTATGGAGGACGGATAAATCAGATGTGAATGACGCTCTACTAATCAGCTTAATTAATTAGGAATGAAATATAACCTCAAATTCCTACATTCGCATACCTTCTGGTTGCCCGAACAACTTCTCTTGGATTCATTCACTTCTGTTTAGAGCTATAATAGCTATGATAGTGATCATTTTACTAGACCATTGGAAAGTTAGAGCGCGAAGTAACACCACATAATTATGGAAAATATTGGAAGGGCCGAACCGATCCACGAATATACGGAAGCTAGATTCAACAAATTTAAGGATTAGGTTTGGATTTTAAATGTGCTCCTAAGTTTCATTCTCTAAGTTTGTTTCAATTATTGTAGGGAACTTCTAGAGTAAGGTCAGGCGTATTAATTCACGGGCTGTTTTCATTATGAATGGTTCCTGGAATAGAAGCAGATTGGCTGGAAAAAACTCCATGTAAGCGAGGATAGTACACAAACCTAAGATCATCACAGACGTAAGATTCCCAAGTTATTTTTGGATGCAGCTTTTAAAGTGACGTTCTTTTTGTAATCTTAAACGCAACGAATTTGAGTAGCTTCGCACTGTGACTTACTCTGATTTAGGTAAACTAGCTTTCTATTTTCATGGGATGGCTACGGTCACCAACGATATGTACTCAAAGCTTAGTTCATTGTTGATCTCATGAATTACTGGATGTCACCCGGTTATACAGAATACTCAACAGGAATAGCTTAAAATACTGTACAGAACTGCCAAGCCTAGGAATCTTGTCTTGGGGTGTGACGTGCCAGCGAAAAACACCTTCCTTTGGTACACTCTAAAGAGACTTTATCAAAACATTTACATGAATACATCCCACTGATATGTGCGACCTGTTTCCGTAGCTTAAGCCAGACAATACAACTTTAAACAAACCCACAGGAGAGCCACAAATTCGGTATATACGATGAAAACCAGCATTCTCGGAAAATGAGAGTGCATCCTGTTTATTAGGGGATGTGTATACGGAGTATAATTGCAAAATTTTTTTATCATTATCCTATAACCTATGAAGTGACGCGTTACACTGAACTTTTAACGCCCATCTACAAGGATACATTCCTACACAGTTACATCTACCCATCTCTATTCTGTATAAACACGAATAAGCATAGACTGTCACTGCTGCTTACCTAAGAAAAATAACAATAACAAAATGATTCTTACACAGTGGAAACGTTTTACTTCGTCACTCAATTTCTTATGTTTATACTACGATGGTAATCGACTCTTCACGTTCATTTCACGTGAAGGCTGTACGTCTTTGCCTGCATGAGAAACTACAGACGCTGCAGTTTCTCAGACATAGCAGTGATTTCTTCTAAACCTATAGTAGTTCGGGCGAAATTTAATCCATGACATATTTGGACTTTCAGAGCAACTAATCATTTCGTAAAGATGTTTCATTTTTCGACCATTTACACATTTAGTCAAGAAAGTGAACCAAAACACGCAAAACGTTTCCTCAGTGGACGGTAGCATCTGATGCGCAACTTAGTGGAAATCATCAGCTTCCATGGACAAGTCAGTTTACTTTGATCTTTTAACTCTCAGCAGTACTTACAAACTATGCGGCTCTTAATTCCCTTGAGTGGCTTCATAGTAAGTGTACAAAACTGTGCTGAAATTACTCTATCGCACATAGAATGTTAATATGGTGCGGAAATATGGTGCGTAGTTAAAAGGTAAGTGAAACATTATTTTGATCAGATCTGCATTTGGTTATATACCACTATATCAAAACAGCCTGTCTCCTACTTGATCGTCCTTATGCTCCGGTTTTGTGTGTTAGCACGGTCAAACTGCTAGCAGTCTAAAAAATGCATAAGTTCGCAATCATTTCCGCTCCACTGAATTACCATAAATCACTACTCCATAAGAACTGGCAAGTTGAGCGTCAAAAATGCTCCCGGGGATCGGCGATCGCTCACTCCTAAAATATCTGCTATCATAGGTTTTGTTATGTTGCAGTAATTCCAAAAGGGAGAGTGGACTAGATACCAGCCTAGGATGAATAAAAAGAGTATCGTGTGTGGTGAAATAAGGCATTTGAAAACTGGCAGAGAGTGGATTGCAATAAATCACGTAATACTGCGCCATCTCACCAACTGTATCGGTTCAAGCACTAAGTTCATACCAAAGCCAGCGTCATCACATATATTTCTACCAATTTCCACTATAAAACACCATGTATTTTTTTCTTCTTCGATTGGGCTTAATAGTAAATGCTGCCAGATATTCCACTCCGTCGAGAAATTGACCAAATATTTGTTGTATGATTTCGTCCAGTCAGTCGAGTCAACCCATGCTAAGAAAGCCAGAAGTTCTGCCTAAATGACGCACGTATGCATGATGTATGCTTGGGTCCGCAGAACTAAGCTGATAGGAATACTTATTGAAGAAGAATCTGCTACAACCTCACTCTATTTTTTGTTCTCCTCGCCTATTTTAGTAAACACGCTTGCGCTTCACATAACTGTCTGATATGTGCCTAAATTCTACATCGTTTGCACGCGGCAGCTAAATTATTTGATTCGGAGAGAAAAAAATCAATACCTTAACAAGAACATCGCCATCTGGTCGCCATCACCAATATAGAGCTTCTTTGGTGAACGGCATCAACACTGAAATTTCGGGTGAAACGAAGAATCTCCTAAACGCACTGTAACCTGTGAGAATTGTAAACTGTGCGAAAACTGTAAAACAAAACTGTAAAACGAAAACGAGGAAAGTGTTCGCACACCGTCACAGTCTGCCACGCAATGAAAGAACATCAAGAAATCTCGGGAACAGTAGAAGTAAAATAACCTGAGCGGTTGCGTTGAACTGGGAGAGGGTAGTTTACTGTCCGTAATAATTTGTGGAGCAGCCAAAATCATACACACCAATTTTGCCATGTGTACTAGCAGAGTTTGTGTCTAACACGACAAACCATCGAATCCAGTCGGCAGTGGCTTAGAATACCTATACGGGTGAAGGTACTATTAGATTTCGTGAGAGTAACAGCAAACTGGCAAGCGGGTCAAATATGCGGCAATATTCTTTGTAATGCAGGTTGAAGTTTTGCTCAAAACATCGAGATTTAAAAGATTATCTTCATAATTACCATGGGCGGTGTAATCACGGCCGAACAATAAAAAGAACGGTCCAGTGTATTTAGTAATCTTCCTTGGGAGGCACAATAGTGAATCCAAATATCTGCGTGTGTGCCACAGTCAGTGTGGGAGGATGCATGCATGAACAAACTTATAATGCATCCTCTGAGTACAGAGGGATTTCCTGGAGGCAAAAAGTATCGTACCTATCTCTCATGACTGCTGCTTGATTAATTCAGCTTATTATTCCAAATATGAGCGTATTAATGATGCGCCAAAATGTAAACGAGGGAGAAAGTCTGTGAATACAGAATATTTCCAAATCGCTAATAAAAATATGAAGCGACATTAAAAACGTAAATGTGTAGGTACAGGGGAAAAATGTAAGCAACAAAAGAGGTGAAATCTCTCGCAGCAATAGATAACCAGCTTTTCAGAAAGAAAATCAGGTTTGCAGATACACAGTCACTTAACAGTTTGACATACGCGTTCGAAGAACCAGGTAGAAAAACATAAAGGCAGAGGTTAGACGAAAATCTCGTTTACCCACAATGTCAGTGGAGTGAAAGCACGCAAGGCTTTCGCAGAGTTGTAACATTATTATCTCACATAATTTTACAACAAACAGGGAATTCAGCTTTTCCAAATATATTGACCCACCCAGGCTTTACCGCATAACTCTATATATTTGTGTGAAGCCAACTTTATAAATCATAAATACCCCAACGTGTCCAGTAGCCACAATCAGAAAACACCGGCAGTGCTTCCAGCTCCCCGACTACCGAAATGCAGTTGCAATAAAATAATGCTCCGATTTAGGGAAATAGTTTACTAAGCACTGTTTGTGGCGTACAAACAAAGCTCTTGGCTGCCTGCTCACTGAAACTTCAACTATTTTAATTAGGCTGCGCCTGAGTTATCCCTGTGAGCTCACAATTTACACCTATCTTCGATGTGATTTCAATAGAACAAGAGGCTTAATGCTTTAGATATCCGAGCGGTTGACGTGCACCACTCGTTCCAGTTAACATCTCAATCCAGATCGTCTGTACACGTATTAGGTTCTTTCATGCCGACAATGCCGGAGAATGAGTCTGTTGAACAGGTGTATCGTAATAAAAAATTCAGGTAAATGCCTGAGAATCCTTTAGCTCGTTAATGTTATAGATTTACACCGTGGGATAATCAAATCCTCCTTACCGACTAAAATATACCGTGAATAAATTTTTCCAGTAATCCTGAGTATAGAGTTATGTCTTAAGAAGCATCCCTGAAATATATCCTACAGTAAAAAACAGTTAAAAACAATGAATTTTTCCGTCGGTTGAGGGTGACTTCAAGACTGTTAATGCTCCATCCTGGCATGAAAGTCTAAGACTTTTCCTCAAACTTAAGTCTTTGTAAAATAAATGTTTTGCATCTGAAAAAGCCCTATTGTGTTGAAATACCAAATACACTAAAAAAAGGTTGTAAACGAACGCAACTCTGGTAAAACTGCCAGAATAACTGGATTGTCAAGCAAGCTTCATTTTCGCGCTTGCTTTGATTGAAGAACTTATCGATTGGTAGCTCGCACAGAGAAGATGGAAAAAATAACATGAGAAGCTTATTGTTTTTTATCACGAAATTTTAATTTAGCTTCTAATGCACGGGAAATAAATTAACTCCTGAATAGTTTGGAAAATCGGTATGGCGTGGAGCATTATAGGAAGCAAAGTTCAGTCCTTCGCTGAATAGTAGTTTAGATTTAAATATGAAATATCTAGGGACCATCCTATTGCAGCAGGCTATTGAATGGAAACGGGAAGGCCCCTTGGAAGTACTCCCTTGAAAAACCAACATATTCTACACGGATTCTTAGTTTAAAGATGAAAGCAGCTCAACAGCCAAAATCCAGTTACTTGACAGTGTTCCCTACAATGTTGCACATACCGGCGTAAGGAGGAAAGCCCCTCGCCGCGCAGTTGACTATTAGAAAACGCCAGCTAAGCAGTTGCAGACTATTGGACAGGAAAGTCAAACTCTCATTTGCGGGTTGTTTTTTAAAACTGAATATCCGTCTTCTTCTTGAACGCGTCTTCTTGAACTCTCTTGGATATTCATTGACTATCACGAAATTGCAAACAAAAACTGCAAAGTAGTTCCACAAATTCCGCAATAAATCCCGCGTTCAATTAGATCAAGGCGGAGTTACGAGAACACACATACTACTCGCATGCGTCATCAGTAGTACCCACCGTTACACCGGTACTACCGGTATGGACCTAAACTACTGGTAATGCATCCGTTTCTCGGCCAAAAAATTCCGTCCCTCGAATATAGGTGCTATGGTGTTCTTCAAGAAAACAAGCCATGAAATCGCATATTGAATCAGGTATGGTCACGTTAGGAAAACGTCTGTGCATCCCTGGACAGTATAAAAAGACGCGGAAGTCAAACATTGCATAGTGTTGCATAGTGTTTTGTTCTCCGGAAAGTCCGAAGGCTTAAATTATAGTTGAACTGCAAACTTAGAGAGTTCACGTTTGATAACGGAGAATTTTAGGGGAATATTAAAAATATTAGGAATTCTGCAGTAACCTCAGTGTCCGTTTAGGCCATAAAAATACATTTTGAGAAGATCTAGTAGCAACCGGTTTCTCTGTGTTGCAACTTTGGTGCAGGGGCTGCGCACTTGACAGAAAGAACTGGCTTATTTTGGGCCAGAAAACACAACGAAAAAAATCCAAACGGATACACAGTAGATTATGTAAACACTCGGCAAAGTAAACATTGGTATCCTAGAGTAGTCTCATTGGTTTCCGTCAGTCAATGTCTCCACTGAATTCACTGTTCGGTGAAAGTCAGGAAGAGCGGTCCTCGTGTAATCACTTTCATATAAGGTCAACTGTAGTGTCAGCCCCTTCGCGACATACAACTATCACTAAAGGCCCCATCCGCGTACGGCGGGGGCAACGTACATCATTCCTGTCCTATCAAAAACCCTACCATCATGTCGCATAACATTATGTGGAGTGAGACAGTAACGGTGTCTAGGAGATGACGTTCCATAGTCGACAATGTAGCGTCACTCCAAAATGCCTTCTTTCTAAGATTGAACAGCTTTGGCTGGTAATCTTTTGAGGCGTCCTTTAAAAAATTTATTGTGCGGTTTCAGTTGACTCCATTTTTCTGTGTATACACCGCCAGACCAGAATAAAAGACTTAGCTGCCGCAGAGGTCTTCATGTGTGAGTCAGTGCAGGCCATTCACCGGCTTTCATGTTCACATCTTCTCCGAGCCTTCACCAGCAGCCTTCTACTTCCCCTTAGCCAGCGGATACAAAGACAGGAACAGCACTCTAGGCTGGAGCAAATATTAGTGACGAGCGAATAAGTATCCGGGATAGCAATGAATTCCCGTAGTTGCTGTACCTCTCCGCGTATTGTCCCTTCAATGTCTTCACAATTCAAGGGAGATCTTGTGAATGCCACATCCCGCGGGTTAGTGAATTTTCCATGGATAAAACGCAATAGTTTGGCGGTAGTCAACATATGTCGAGAAAGCCAGTAAAGTAATCAGTTTAAAGCTCCTTTAAGCTCTTTTATTGCGCCGTCAGACGCCGTTATCTTCCAAATCTTAGGTCATCGGCATACAGTTGTCGGTCGGTTTTTACGGCAGATTTTCCAAAAAAATTTCCACTTGGGTATACAGCAGCCTACATGATGTATCGCTGATAAATGTGGATTACAACGAAGAGGCTTTCAGGCACGCGAAACGGCTCGCCCATTAGGAAACCGAAAGTATAACCCAAGATATGAACTCTGATTGGTTGTGGACCTTGGTTCCATAAACCCTGATTCTAATCACCGAATGCTCCTGATGTCTTGCTGGATTCAATATATATCATGTCATCCGGTGTTCAAACAAGACCGTTTAGGTAGTTCTTGAAATCGTTTTCGGAGTCTCTGATAGTTAGGTGTACAGACAAACATTTTTCTATGTGCTGTCCTATGCTGGCTCCATAAACAGTCTTTTCGTCGATGTTTACTCTCCATTCATCCGATTTTTTTCTTGAAACCACAATTGGATCAGCTACAACTCAACTGGTAGCGTATACCCACAGATGATTTATCAATCACACTGTTTTTCAATCATAAATTTTCAGCGCAAAACTTTTGAAACGCGTTGAAAATGTTTTCATTGGTGGAGACCTAGGAATTCACTGTAAATGTCATCGAAATTTACAACGAACGTGATTCCGCCTGCAGCTGGTGGACAAATGCCATAATTGAATTTAACTCCGAATATCCCAATGAAAAAAACGTTCAACAGAGGAAACGAAAGTTAATCAATCCTAACCCATCGATTGCGCCTACGCACGACACGTCTGTTCGACTATTTCTGTACATTTTCTAATGGTCTCGTTGTCCTTTTTGCAGAAAACTTCAAATATGAGGCCGCATGAATCGGACTTTTAAAATACAGGTAAATTGTAAGAGATATCTTAATCTAGGTAAGCCTTTGCTTCCCGGTAATAAAGTGATACAGACAAACAAAATTCTATTCCGCTACGTTAGTCACAAGGCAGGTGTGAAGGAACTGTATATTAGGCTTGCTGCATTTCATGTATTTTCGTCACAAGCTGTTCGGCTATCTACAGTGACCATATTGAATGTGGAACATACAAAGCCGTCAGTTACAGGATGAAAACCATGGAAAGGAATTGGTCAAGTGCGAAAAAATATAATATGGACATGGTGTGGTAAGGGATATCGCATGCTCAGTTCACGTATTTGCGGCTGGGCTGTGAAGTGAAAAGATGGAAAATGCTGAGCTTCTTGCGCAGGTAACAGAGGCAAAATTACGGTGATGACACGCTGCATGTAGTTCATGTTTTTTTCACTTCAGTCTGTAGCCAGGTGAAGAAGTACTAGACATAATATCTTTCCGAGCTCACAAATTCTCTTTCCAGCGTTTAATAACGATGACCTATGCCAAAGCCACTAAGGTTTCAACACGGACTGCTCAAACTTACTGCTCAAAGAGAGAGTCAGTTTGCTTTTCTCATTTTGTAGCCGAAGTTCACAAAATACATTAGTAAAAATTGTTTCATCAGTTTTCGATAACTTTAGCTCACTTGAACGGAAGGTCTCTCAACGTATACATAAAAACAGGTGAAAACCGACTGATACAGCACACGAAAAAAATAAGCTAGCGGATTTAATATCTTGGCGCCGCTTTCTTATGCTAACTTGCAAAAATCATCACTTCATATTGAGTAAGCTTTCATCAATAAGGAGATTCTCACATCTAATTAAACCAACAAGAATGAAAAATAATGCATCCGGAATTCAGCAGGGCTTGGCTTCATTTACCTGATGAAATCTTTTCTTAAACATTCCGAAGTCTCTCCACTACCAGGAAAATAACCGGGATGCCGCGTATTCCAAACTCTTCCGAGTTTCGTGAGATGCGCAGTGTGGATGAATCCCAATGAGCCTAGTGCTCCTCAACCTTTCAGTATCAATTGGCTTTATCTGCAAGAAAACATCCTAAGTAGAAATAAATCTATATTCGATGTTTTTATCTGCTCCAATAAATTCTCATCTTTTTCATTGAAAGACACTAAAGTGGATCCACAGATACATTTTGGCACACGCAGCAGCAGACTTTAGGCTTCGTATGCGAAATTTCATTTTCGGCACACCTGGCCGACCCCAAGACATCTGACACTAGTACGGCGAAGGCCGGACTGGCATGCATTCTATTCTCATCAATTCATCATAAGAAGGCTAGTTTGGCTTTAACCACAGTGACTTAGGACTATAAAATGGTAACCTGTGTTACCCGAAACGCCACAATCAAAATGCCACAAACCGTGTCTTCACGTTTTTACTCAAGGCGAGATTTAAAGGTAGCTAGGCACTATTCCGAACAGAATAGCGCAGTCGTATTTTTGAAAATTTACCTTGCAAAGTTCGTGTGCGGCTTGTGAGAAGCTTATCTAAATTTTCGTTTGAAGGACCGACGACCTGCTACAACAGTTTTTACAAAATTGTGTTTGCGAAAGATTCGTTTATAAAGACATGGGTAACACAGGGATTTTTCACCCCTTCCAAGCTGATTGCGGTGCAGAGCCGATGATGTTAACAAAATTTTGTAATCATAATGTTCAAAATGAATGCAGTCCACTTATCCGCCGTGATCTTTTAAGTGGGTATAAACTATATCTGTCGCGAGTGTTACAAATCTAATCTCTGGTTTAAGCTACGGTACATAGGTATGGTCACAATGCAAATCGTCCATCTAACACACTTATCAACCAAACGAGGAAATGGAAGAAACCAGTAGGCTTATCCAAATCTCTAGCGGATATACCACTGTTAAAATAACCTGTCAATTTGGGCCGCTGTGCACATATTTTCTTATGAACACAGAAGTCACGTAGCATCATGTGGAAACAAAAAATGGCGGAAGGTTACCAATTACCAAAAATTTTAGTTTTTAATTTGTTTCACCTTAGAGATGTAGGTATTAGTTCATGGAACAACACTGCACTATCTTATTGTTCCGTCAACTACCAAGATGCATACCACCTTGATTTCGCTCATTACGTGAACGTCAGGTTCTTTGGCAATGACTCTGGAACTGGCCTAAGCGAGGTGCAGATGGGGACTGTTCCGATAAGCCCTTCTGCATATATATACTGGTGTGAAGTAAACTTTTCGTTTCATATACATTAAGGCAGGCGTGGCAGTGATTAGGAAAATCTTAAAGACAGACTAGAGAAAACAGACCGCAGCAGAAGACAGCACCGTTAAACGAGTTTCAAGCCCGTGACCACTCGCTTACCGGTCAAGTGCTGTACCAAGTGAGTTGCGCGCGTGCACTTCAGGAGCTCACGAACTGCAGTGACAAACAACAAGATCCATTAGGTAGAGTTGTACCGTATCACTTTGGACTAACCAAGTGAACTTGAGCGGCATCTGGCAGCGTCCGTGGTGGGTTAGTTAATGAAATTCTCGCCTGGTGAACCACAGGTCGCAGGCTCCCGTTCCACACAAGGGCTTTCTCCATTTGTTTATACTATATGTGTTCTTTTCTACTTGCAATATTCATATATTGGCTGAGAGTCACTAGATGCCTGCACACACTAGAAAGAATCAGACGGTATGCGCGGAGCCGAACATAAGCATAGTCACAGCAGTTGCCTCGCCACTGGTGCTCTGAATGTGACCAAGCATTTCTGGCGTTAATATTTGCTTATGGGCCCATTTTGTGATGGGTAAATGATTCTCTTGGCTATCAGATGCAATTAGGTTTATGCCCATAGCATACTGGGTCTAAAAACCGTCAGAAGTAGCATTGTTTTTTTATTGTGATTTTTGTCTTAGTACCAGATCTCTGAGTCACGTTTTCCCATTTATCAATTTAAAAACCTGATATCTACTAGCCGAGTCTTTTTTTAACTACAAAGACAAATGCATTTACAAGTTGAAATATATTATCCATCTAAACCTACGGTTTGATTTTTATACTACGCAACACGTGGCTGGCAAAGACGACCGGTCCTGGGGGCTAAGCTCAACTCTCTGTCCAGGTTCTTATGGATTTTTAAATAATTCTAACGACTGTTGACTGAATGGTGTGTGGTATTTTTAGCTAAAACGATTAACTCTTGTGTGGTCTTATTCGTTAAATTGATGAAATGATTTCAACGCGTCCGTCCTGATTTAAATGAGTCTCAGGTGTCCACAGAGCACTTACCTGTTTCATGGACGAAGAGCTGCAGAAAATGTCTGACAATCGTGCCAGATCAGTCGACGACTGTCACATACATAACACCCTGCCAAATTCTATCCACCACCGCAAACCCTGGTCTATTAAAGACAGTGTGTGCCCTGTGTGCCCAAGATGAGCAAAATGATTGGTACCTGGCTAAATTCTATCGATTTCTCCGTATGCTTACATCTCGGTGGAAATTTGCACAAGCCATCTTCTGATGCTGATAAGTGACAACAGTCCGCTTTGAGAATGAAAACTCATGTGCTCCATTATTCTATAATTTAGATGTTTTACAATTTAACTTACCATCGAACCGCACTGCGAGTATGCTGAAAATTGTCAAGCAGAATGACAGCCTTCTGTATTTCGGTCCCAGGGGACCAGCGTATCAAGGTGATCAACCAATGCCCTCGGTTAGAAGAAATAAATGAGTGTTCATACCATCTAGTGAAGGACTCAACACTGTTAGTCTTCATTATTGCTTAGCGGATGCTCATAGCCTGAATGATGTCGTAAAAAAGTTATATTTGCAATTATTTATTGTCGGAAACAGAAAAGATTGCTCACATGTATTTGAAGAGGTACTTGTGATAAACTTATTATAACTACTTTATCTCGTCATACACTTACGTATACATGAGTGTTCGGTTCTAACCTCTCACCACTGAATTAGATACTTGTGAGCGTGCGTGTGAAAGGCTTGATAATTGATTCTTGATTCCGTACTCGAAAGCAAAATAACAAGACCCATGAAACGTCTGCAAATGTAGGAGTTCCTTTCAGCGGTTATTGATTATCGGAAAAGGGTAAAAACTTGTTTTGGCACAAATTTGCAGGCAAAATATCTGAATAAGCAAATCTTGGAAAAAACCTTGGCATAATCACAGTAAAAAAAGTGGCCATTGCAAGCCGAAAAAAGCTCGTATCGTAGATATTCAAAGGTTTGAGTAAAGCCACATTAACAACTTGCTGGTTAACACTTGACCCGGGGCTCATCTATTTATATCTGTTTTACAAGATGCACATATACGCAGCAACCGTCGCCTTAAGTAATTAGTAACATTTTTGATTTTGGAAGCACAAGCAGGTTGGATGTGTCTATGTGTTCGTTCGGATTAGCAAATCCATTTGCATTAGTGCTTTCGACAGCGTAACTAGAAAGCTAATATAAAGCACAAACTAACCATGCTGGAGGTGAAGAAACTGCCTGACATGGAAGAATCAAATGCTCTTCAGGCCGAACGAAGACGTGTAGCGGCGGTGCTTTCGTAAAATGTGGCGGAAGGTTCACTGGAGAAACCAACGGAAAGAAAAATGGTACGCGTTTCATTACCAATTTTAACAATGAAATATAATGCACATGGAAATTTTAGAGAGTAAATTTTATACAAAGTTTGTCAAGAACAGGCCATTTTCGGACACCAGACGCAAGTAACCAATGAAGCAACTGGATCCGGAATAGCCATATTGCAGACAATATTGCTTGCAATGCCACAAAATGTGTTTTTTCATCTACGCAGCGCACAGCTAAAAGATTTAGACCGCTGGATAGGACAGTTAGTTTGAGGGGCTGAAGATGGTTACCCTTCTGCCCTTATGAGTTAATTCGGTACTGCGTCAGCTGATGCGCAGCTGTTCTTTGGAGCGGGTGATTATGCTTTTGGACTAGAGGAACACTCGGGTCTCGTTTGGGCCAATGCGCTGATGTACCTCAACAGTACAAGCTGGAACACGGCACTGTGTGAAGGATCGTGAGACGATTTATATTCAGTATTCTTCTTCATATGAAAATCGCCCACCTGTAGTTAGTTTTCCCCTTACATACATGCTTTTCATCTATCGTACAAGACAACCCTTGGATGCAGTGGGAAAAAGAAGGAAATGGTTTTCATAGCTCATGAGACCTTGTAGGTACTCCTGTTATGGTTCACTTCGAGGTGGTGACCTAATGATAATAACATCAACGGTTCATTAGTTCTTAAATTCTGAATTCCTTCACTCTGTAGGAACGACCTTAACAACAGATGTTCTTTCGACAACATGGATTCATGTGCTTTCTGTTGATCACCATCACAGTTGAGTTTGAAGTATTGCATTAAACTGTTAATCTGTGTTCAGGTAGACTTGTGTATAAGTGAGCGTATGAGGGCGTAATTCCACATGTTTGAACTGACATAAGCTAGTGGAGTGGAGCGCTGTTGAGTTGGAACTAGGTCAGAAGGGCAAAGCAGAATGAGAACATTCTTAAAGCCCTCTTTTTATGCTATCACAAGTTTACGCGTGTGAAGTAATAGTTGCTTTCATTTTCGAAAACGCTGGTCCCTTCAAGCATATCTCCAGTTTACACCATTTGAAATATCATCCGTGAATGGTCTTCGTTCAAAGAGACCACTGTCACGAAATTTTACACATAATTTACACACTTCGTCCATTCATAATGTTGCGGACACAAAACAATCTCAGAATCACTAAAATATTTTTCTGTGAGACAAGCTATCTGGAAGAAGCAGCAACTGTTCTGCCATTTTTCGAACCTAAGCAAAGCTGTCAAATGTCATTCGAGAGTCATTGCGGATAATTTGACACTTTCCCTGGCCTCATGTAAACGTTCCATACTAGAAGGAGCAATCAAGCACAAATATTCACAACTACTGCCCATGAATATGGGATTGATAGATACATAGGTAGAAAGTATAAAATGCATAACGCGGTTTTATCAGTATCTAAAGCTTATTTGTACAAACGAGTCTTACGGTTGTGTACTTCGTCTTCATTGTGAAAACTACGCAGCAGCTATTCGGCTATTCTCCAGTATTAACCCCCCCCCCCAAAGTATCGACCCATTTACAGAAAAGCCAATTGAATTCATATACTTCGTGCGCACAAATGAGGTCTGTTGCTTTTGATGTCGAGTAAAATCTTTGAGTGTGAACCTATGGTTATTGAATTCTCTTTTATTCAGCCGATGCCGCTGTTGCAGGACAGAAACCTTGTCTGTTACTGTGTAATTGCCAACATAAAGCTGCGCGCGTGCCAATATAATGTTCTTTGAGGGTTACCAACGAGCTGGCGATCGTCCACCCGCCAAATTAAAAGCGATGATTAATTATCCTTGTATCTTTCGATGTTGCTAGGTTTCCGTAAGTCAGAGGGGCCTTTCGTGTGCATCGATTTGTGCACATGGTTGTCAAAACTTCTGGCCTCGTTTGACTCTCAGACAAATCACACGCTCAGTCATTTACGTCCAGAATAAAGTGAGCATATTTTTGATTTGTTCTAGGTATTTTTTGACCCCAGTATATTAGTAGTAGGCAAAAAATTTCATAGCCATCTGAAGCACTCTTTCGACTCATTCTTCCTCAAGATTGAGAGAACGCCTGAGGCCCGGATAACATGGAGTACCTGGATACAGATGGTCAAACCACTTTTAACGTTTCATTACTGATAGGTTTGTCGCATTCCTTCCAATAATGAGTTAGCTGTAAAAGTAGGTACCTTTAACCCGTGATCCAAGTGACAGTGCAGTATGAATATGAAAGGCGTCTAGCAGTCAAAAACCCGTTACGCTGTTAGGTTGGTGAAGTTACCTAAAATGTTTGGTTATTTACAATAGTTAAATCAATAAGTATCTGTATCGCAGGCTCAATTACCGTGATTCGTTGAGAATGTGGGCCCACTACAGCACTAGCCGAATGTTCATATTGATGACAGTGAAAACCAAATAGAAACGATAAGAGATAGTTTCATACTCCTGGTGTCATCACTGGTAAACGGTCGAGGTATATAGGATATGTTAGAACAGTTGTCAATTAAGATGCGAACTTACTTTGGCAAGCTGTGTATTAGGTAAACAAGATAATACACTGTCTCGTAAATTTAAGGATTATGGGCGAGAACAAATCATGTCTGCTCTGTATATTTTTTTGCTTTTCAGCTCTTGAAGATATCTGTTTGCTTCTAAGATCGGATTCGGTTTTAGTCGTTCAGCCGAGACTTGATTATTGGATACTCTTGTTTCGTTATTTTCATTGTTCCTCACAACCTTCCTATGATCCCCGTCAGCATCACATGTCACCGCCGGTTCGCAGACAATGAGAGTATAAAAAGTATCTCAGTCACTCTTGAACAGCAATGTGGGAAAATTGGAAATTTTTCACACCAGTTATCACTCCACCTCGTAAATCGCGTATGTGCTGTACTTATTTACGGAGTCGGAAGCCCTCAGAGTTACGTTGATTATGGTCCAGATATCAACAGACAGTTAAACTTATAAAAGGGGGGAATTTGCCATGAACCTCATGAACCATTTGCACCTCACTTTACGTGTTTTGACAGAGGAACCAACATCACTGTATCGGTGGTGGAAATTTATCTATAAAGTGCTTTCTTGCTACCCTAAAGTTTTTGACGAGCAAAAGCCAGAGTGAACCGGCAGTATCCATTATTTACAAGCCATACTCCAGCAGATTATAAGGGAGATTCAGTGCGCACTTCAATCTTGTGTAAAATATTTAAATAAAAAAGGAAATGACACAGAAACGGCGAAGAATTATCATATTCTCATAGCACTTCACTGTATTTTCCGTAGTTTTGTACCTCAACAGATGGTTTGTCACAAACTTGATCCTACAGAGTATTCTGGTTTGTTCTTGTTAAAGTTTTGCAAAACGTTTTGTGTTCTCTTTTGACATAGAGGAGAGTTAATTCATGCAACACTAGCGTAATTGTGAGCCTTTCTGAAGTGCGGCATCTTGCAGTATATTTATTGGTCAGAAAGTTCCTAGATAAACAAGTGTGCATGCATGGGTTTTACTTTCATATCAATCAAATGAGTAGCTAAAAGGACAACTTTGCAAGTGCTTGTCACACGTGCCGGTAGAATACAGCTCCATTTGGTTTGCTTTCGCATGGTTAAATATCTACACAAAATTAAACACTGTACCATATAACTGTCTATACATCTAGTTGGAGCTGTAAAGAGGCCGTGTAAATAGAGACAAACAAACTGATATTGCCTACATGCCGCAACCCCACTCTAAACAACCACCACAATGAAGACTTCTTAGACTTTGAAAACAAACTAAACCATTCTTTCAATTTCGCTTTTTGGGTACTCTGAGGTGCGTTCAGTCCATATTTTAACCAACACTTTCAATCGCAATGTGATTCTCATAGTGGTCACCCTGTCTAACCATCACCATTGACAGCAATACACGAGTAATACATGCTGGTGCACAACCGTCTTACCTAACCGCTCGTTTATGTTGCAGAGCGTTACAAACCCGGACGAATTTTCCATATGAGAGCAGAAACTTGTAGCTGTATAAATTATTCCGTTTGATAGCCACACTCATTCAGCCTTAGAGCGTTTCATCTCCGATGACAAGTGAGTGGTGGATCTTGTGTATTGTGCTTGAATAGCGCACGCCAAACAAGGTTCATCCTGAGTTTTCTCAGCTTCTAGATCAATTTTTCAAAGACCTGCATAACCATCAGTAAAAGATCATTTTGAAACTTTAAATGAGCACAAAGGTGTCTGTCCATATTTCTTCTTCCAAAATTTATTAGCATCTCACGACGCTTAGTATCCCGTCTGTACCAGGCCTAGTTTTCCCACGGCCTCATCTCAAACCTGTTGGGACTTTGTCCATTCCAGTACGCAGTCTGATCGAATGGGACGAAGCTTCCGTAGACTGCTGTGCCAAAGTGAAACCGTTTTGTTCTACGTCACATCTATGGTAAAACAAACGTTATCTCGTAGTATCAAACAACATACAACCTTGAAAGGTGAGCTTGTGCGGCGTTTACGCAAAAATATGAATAGCTAGCATGCGAAAAGAATTTGCCCAACAGCGGTTAAATTACTGAATATGTGCGCGTAGTTGGAAGACAATTTGCGCGGGGCCGGACGTGGTGCTGTGCACAGATAACTAGAAAATAAGATCAGCGAATGAACATGCAGATGTGGGTAGGGATTCATGAATGGGTTGCAGATTAATTACCTGAATAACACATTATTTACTTTGTGACAAAAAGGTTGACTGCCAGTGCACATCGTTTAATGTAAGTGATCATACCGGCGACCAACAGATCTGTTTAATATACGGGTGAAATTCTCACATTTATATTAATCACTATTTATGATACGCGCTTTGCGATCTTTGGGTGTTACTTTCTGGTCATTTCTCGTATGTATCTGCTACTCTTGGTGCATGATGAAGCATCGAGTTATACTATATGTGTATTCTTTCGAATGCGTTCCACAGTATACTTCTGGTAAGCCGCAATACCTGACCACGTCTTGATGCCCTTTGGTGGCAAATCCTAAAAACACCGTCCTCTGCAGCTTCCCTTGGCAGTGCTGTTTCTCTCGGAATAGACCAGTTTACCTACAATCAACAACTGATATTTGCACATTGTGTAGAATCTTTGCCGAGTGACTCAACGCAGTAAACTTCGTGTGATTTTCTAATGTTGCCTGACACCACACTGATCATTTCTGGTTAATCTTAGCAAGAGTGCAGTTTGTACTACATATACCAGCGGAGTACCTGAAAACTGCCAAGGCAGTTATGAGAAGGCAACACAAATGTCAACAATGCTTTATGCTCACTCATAAATTATGGTTCTTCTTTGTTGAGCATATTGATGCTTTGAAGCAAAGCGTTCTAACAGCAGTAACTATTCCAAATTACCGACTTCGTTTACGAAGCGAATGTCTGAAGAATTCCAACTTAAAATTACTGAGCCAGGGAAATTGCGTTGATTTCGCAAAATGAAAATGAGCAAATACCTTTAAGACATTTTGTATGTTAATGTTGCTTGGCTGACTACAATGCAAAATAACTGAAGCGTCAAGTGGCCAAACATTTTCTCCAAGCAGGTAATCTGAGCAGATAAAACAGCGGTTTTGTCAAACGTCTAGTTCAGGTGGAGCGCTCACATATCCATACACAATTTATCATGCCGTAGTTTAACTCTAAGTATTTAAATGAACATGCGAACACCCAATGAAAAATGATGTACGCTTTTCCGAAGTTCTAATCATCAATTTCTAATCCCCTCACTATGTGTTCATATTCGCTTTTGAGAACTGTCGGAAGCATTTGTTGAGTTGGGTGCTTCGATAGTATCCCCTTGATTTCTTTCTGACAGTTTAATCTATTTGCTTCTTTTCTCATTCAAGTCCGTTTTTACCGACGGTCGGCATAGTTGTAGTAATCTCGGTACCGGCTGCTTAACAGCTTTTTCATTTTGCAGAACTGAATCGTTGTTTTCCAATATTTCATAGGATTTTACGGGTGAACTAACGGATGCAATGATTGTCGACCCAGGTTTGATGAGAATTTTGATGGCGAAGACATTATTTAATTTGAAATGCTGATTGATGCAACTCCGGGCATAAAAAGCACTACGCAAAAGGCGGAAACTTTTGTCTCGGTCGCTTTCTGGCAATAAACGGAGAGATAATCTTATCTTATGATTGTTAAGAACACGCGTTTTTGAAGACCTCCCGCATCATCATTATGTGTTCTACAACCAGTGTTGTTTTAGTTATACACGGGGTTATACAATTGGTTTTATTTAAACAAGTTATTTAATTGTTTGGTCTGCAAATTTTAGAGGTCTTCTAAAGCCTATGATAAACAAATACAATTATATACGTTGGTTACTTAGGTTTTAAAAGTCTTTCCTAAGGTCAGAAACCAAAATCAGCTTGATATAGATAGGTCTTCATTAAAAAAAGTGAAATGAGGCAACAGGAGGTAGCTGAATACAAGCTAAATCATGCATTGGTAATCTTCAGACGAATTTGCAGTACACATGCTTTTGGTACGACACGAGAGATATCGAAGCAGTTTGCTCTGCACGAGGACAGCAAAAAGCTGGTGAGCAGACGAACAGTTTTCGTCAACCTCACATTTACTGTCATATCAAAATAAAGCTAGATGGGCCTTAGAACTACGGCACCACATATTCCGAAGGCGTGTTTAATGGTAAATTTTGTGAATAAAAGATTGTATGGGTAAATCAATTAAAGAGGCCATTTGTACGGTAGGGAACTGGTATTAGCAGGAAATCTAGCAAAATGCAATATTTGGAAAAAGGAAACATAAGGTCACCTAGAAGATAGTGCACATTTAGTTAGTCCTAAACATGCATGTACTTATTAAATCTGATCTGTTCTAATTAGACACGAGAAGACGCTCTCCATAAATGTGTGCTTGTAAACAAATTACCTTTGGAAACAGCTTTTATAATCACAGTTTATCCTTTATGTCTCTTATAGGTCGAACTTGCACTAGGAGTGGTCCGAAAAAGCTCTTCTCTTCCTCGGTTTATATCCAACTATACTATCGTTAAAGTCCAGACCCTAACGCCTAGGAGGCCGAAATTCTCCCACGACGTCCCACCAGAAGTTCTGGTACTCTTGGATCTGCCTCCGTGCAGGTGCAAGCAATAAACAGCCGATATAGTCTGGCCGCCCAAGGTGGTATCTACTTACTGCGTCTGCACTGTTAAGTGTTGCTGCATGATTGAAATAGGCTTTCAGCAGAATCAATATGTGTATCTCACCGATTCACTTACGTGAGCGGTGATATCCATCAGTGGGATGTACTTGAAGGAAGGAAGGAAATATCGGGTTGGCGTTTTTATCTACAACATCTACAACGTCAATATGGCCTCGGCTCATCCATCAAGGTAGAGTCTATAGCACTGCGGTGCTCTCCGCGACTTTACTAATTTCAACAAACTTGTCACTTCGAGCTTCAGCTCTCATGAAGCGTTCAGTGTTCGAACATATCTGCCTCCAGAGCACTGCCTGCGTCTGAGTGGAACGTCGGAAAAGTAATGCCAAGGTTTGTAATAATTTTCGCAAGGTTGAGCGCATGCGGGCTATACAGACTGATGACACTTCGTAGATTGCGGCTGCGTAGTCACCTCCTTTGATTGCCAGGGGACCATCCGCCGCTTATGTACATGATGATAGCTGTCCATGATCTGGCAACGAAACATAAAAGCTGATACCAGCAAAACACATTGTGCAAACAGTTGTCATATGTCTGGTTCAGGATTGCCAGACAAGGCAGGATAATAGACATAACACCATCGGGTATGCACTGACGTTGTGGTATACCAGCGACTGATTGCGATGCATAGCTTGAAATTCCCATAGTGGGGTATACTGCAACATACAGCCTCCCGTGAATGGACCGACATCTAAGTGGTTTGAGAGATCGCCCCCAAGGTTCACGGCTCTTATTTCAATTCATTATCACTGGATAACTTTGTAGCAACTGAAACCATTGTGCGAACGGATTACGGTTTCTAGCTAATAACAATAACAATGAATAACCTCTTTTTTAGGTCGGTGACTCGCTTTTTCCCAGTAAACAGTTGCTGCTCATAAAAATAACACTCCAGTCAACACAACCACAAATAGTCCTGATCTCCAACGCGCAGTGAGTTAGTCATAGTCGTGTGTCTGAGTTATTAGCCAGATAATTTCTTGATGTGTTTGCAGGGTTGAGCAGAATGCGTAACAGTTAACACATTCATGTGATAAAATTCGTACGGGTCATGCTTAAACCCGAATGCAGTTCGATGGCAATTATCATCATTAAGTAACAACGCAAGTCGTTTTGTTCGCTGCTACCATCTAAGAGAGGATAATGCCACCAATGTATTATTGGTTAGTTTTTTTACGTTCGCTAGAGCAGCCATAGAAACAGCTCAACGAAGTATCAAAAGGATGCAGGTCGAGTGCAGTTGATATCTGCGTGCTCTTAGATCATTTCACATCCTAGTGAAACTATTCTTACATAAACCAGTACTGAGTTCGTAAAAGACGGTGAAGTGGTTTAGAAAGTGTGAAGGTCTGCCTACAGTAGTTCATAGTGCCAGCGAAACTGAAAAGTCCAAGTGATCAGCAAAGCATTTCTGGAACTAAATATTATCTAGGCCATGTCATGTTTCTGAGCTCAAAACCATTCTAATATGGGGTCATAAAACTGCCATCTTAGGAGCTGTCTTATATGAAAACTTGCTCTGTTCTACATTGAAAATACATCACTTGGATTATGGTCCAAAAATTCTTCTGAGGTAGGAGGGCCACAACCTTACAAGTGCACATAATATCTTGCTGAATTTTCACTTGCTAGTCAGTTAGGATTGTAAGGTCGAAGAGGGACATGTCAGACATTTAGGCCTCGGAGAAGTCGGATGCCGGAGTAGTTTGGATAAACTGGATAATGGCACATTGCCTCACAACAAATAAAGGAGCAGGTAGAAACAAAATTAAACGTCTGGATGATTCTCCGGTTATTTTTTGCAAAGTGGAAGTTGAACGCCTCAAAAGTAAAGTAAGGCTGATTATTTTATAATCCAACTGAGCTTAAAAATATCCAAGTCAGATACTAGAGCAAATGCTGAATCCGGCTCTTCAAATAGGGATTAATAACTTGTAAATAAGCTACATATACCTCAGAATAAGATGAGTAGAAGAAATGTAATTCGATATGAAATAGAAATTTGTGATCTATACTGTAAAAAATAAGCGCCCTCTGGATGACTGTGATAGGCCTTTTTCATGTTGTGTTAGGTGTGAAACCCAGAACGAGACTCTAATAACCCGAGCTACTATTTTGAGACTGTGGTGAACTACCAAGCCGGGTTCCCGAAATACATGGTAAACAGACACCGATGGAGTGCGTGAATCTTCCTGATCAACCATAGGTTTGCAGAAGAAGCACATATAATTGAGGAAGCACGCATTGTTTCCTTGTTCAAGCCCGGAGAAGAAACAGGAGTGGATCGATATTTGTGCCGTGACAAACCAACTTGCAGCCGCATATGATTGGAGGAAATATTTGGGGTCAATGCCAGTATATTTAACATACAGCAATTGTTGCAACTCGTACTGCACCTGAGTTGCGGAATGAAAAAAATGGTATCATTTTATTGTATTTAGTAGTGTTCAACAAAGGGTATGAGCCCCAGCAGCATTTACATGAAATAGAATCATGTCATTCTGATGGCCTCAGTGGATTGAACAATCAACAGCAAAAATCAAGCAGCGAACATTGAGGATTAAGCCGTCGGCAGCCGTGACCTTGCTTGAAATGTGATTTTTCAAACGCCACTATCCGGTTGACATGAACTGAAAAACCAGCGGACTGCAGTTCGGTATATTATGGCTCCATACACCAGTCTTTTTTTTCATTTCACGAAACAGGCTATGATTCATTGTTCGTTAACCTAAAAATATGTGATTCTTCTCGTGTAATATTAGCTACTGACTCAAATTACCAAGGACATGGACTGAATCGAAGACAATCCTAAATCACACATAGGCTGACACTTTAGAAGTCGATTGTCGTGCGCACGGTCAATTATTGCTATACGGCATGATTTGGCGTCTGTGATATTTTGCAGGTAGCAAGAGCTGAATGATAACCTCAAACAGATTGTAGTACCAGAGAAATGCTTTTGAGTAACAATTTATTGACAATTTTTATTCAGCGTCCAGATGTTGTTTTGACACTCCGTTCCAGATGATTCAGACGGTATTCTACATCCTTCAGCTGTGTTATAGATGAAACGATCACTAATGTAATCAACAGTTGTCCGATTTAATATTCTGTCCAGTTACTAGAACACTGATCAAAAAATTGCGCAGTGTCTAGTGGCGTGCCGAATACCAAAACCACTTCCAATCCAAATGAGATGTCACAGATGTTCAGAATGTATCTGAACAGCCCTCAAAATCTTGTATGACATCTTTTGGTAATAAACCTCGAAATTGGTCAGATAGTTTTAGGCGCTAGGGTAAAACGGTATATAGGACAACATTCAAAAGTACTGTTTGATGTCTTATCAAGCGATGATCTTGGGATGCAACCCCCTTTATTTCAAAATCAACTTTCATGGTATGTAGATCCCCGTTGTCTCTAGGGCGCCAGATCACGTTTGTCCACAGAGCGTTCCATTATACCTGAAGCAAATCAAAGGAATTCGTGTGATTCACAGCACTTAGGAAAGTGTTCAGTGGCTCCTCTGTTGCGTCTTCGGACGTGATGGCTCCATGTTTGGACCGCGAAGTTACTGACTTAAAGGTCCGTGATTCGAACCCGACCTCTGCCCCTCGACTTCTCCTGTATAGGCTTGGGCAATTTAGCAGTATCCCAGCCCGCGTGCTTTCTTCTGCTGGCAAGGCTTCTACGCACCGGTAGGGTGATACAGTTGAACAGCTGAACAGCTCAAATAAAAAGCTGCGCAATACTTGATTTTTTCTCTTTCCTGAAAAGAGTTACTACCGTATGATGGTACTGTAAAGGGTGCTTTAAATTTTCGCGCATTTTTCCAGCAAATAAACTCAATCTGTGCTGAAAACCAGAGCTGATTTGTAGAGATGTTTTATTCTTGCTGGCAATATTCATTTAGGAACATCGCACAGGTTTTTGGGTTTAGTCTTTAAAAGAGACTTTCTTTGTGGATTTCGGATTACTGCCTTGCATTCTATTCCCAGAAATTCTCAAATTTTTACTGCAAAATCATGAAACTTGGAGGAAAGTGTATTTTTCTGAAAAAAAATTCCATGTGATCCGGGAGATAAGATTGTTTACTGTCATAACCAGCCAAGAGAACGACGGCGAATTATGCTTGAAAACGTTTGCGCTATCGCCACTACAACTTATCTGCAAAACTGGCCAGAAAATTACTATTAAATTGATTACAAAATGTATTTCATCGATTTAATCCTGATAGTTCCACGCATTTATATAAAACAAAATTTGTGACGGTTCAAGATAGCTTACTCAACCTGCATTTTGTAAACCAAATCTACTTCTTTCAGATAGCTACGTTCAAGTAAGATTCCTATGACCTAAAGCTCCTGGCTGAAATTTCAAACAGCCCACCTCTCCGAATGAAAACATCATTGACACTAACAATCCATCTACTCATCTAATCAAGATGGAGGGAAGTTTTAAACCGACATCGAATTCTTATTTCGTTTACGTTATCTGTCCTACTTTAATCAATCTGTGAAAGCTGCTTACAAGAACCCAAAGCACAAATATCTCTCATGCTCAACACTGGTGAAGCTCACACATCTACTAAACATTCGGTCAAAAAACGTCAAATACAAGAGCTTCTTTAAGTTATTCTGATTCGCCAAATCACATAACCAGGTAATTCTAGCCCTAATACGTCAATGGCTTGACACCAAAGTAAGACTTAAGGCTGAAATTCCAAGAATTTTTCCAGGGAAATTGTTCGATACTAAACGACTCCGCTAGCGAACCATTGGTGAATTCGGTATGTTTAGTGATACAACTTACAACAGTACCTTCTTTTAATGTCGTTCAATTCAAAGCGATACATACTGTTCTAGCAGCGCAGTTTGGCTTTGTTTCAGCTGAATTTTCCATTACTTACTTAACTACGCCTTATACAAAGTTACATTAAGTTTTTGTGTTTCGACTTGGACTAATATCAATTTAAAACCTGGCATTGAGTAGTGTGGACGACTGTTCAAAATCTGCGGCCAGCCGAATACCGGTTTTCGGGAACACCATCAACTCTCCTGCTTAGATAACCTCATCTCCACTTTGGCCTTAAAGTTAAACTGGCATTACGTTGCAAGTACTTTTATACCTCGCTGAATTTAAGTGAAAACTGCAAGATTGTGAAATGTCGCGCACTGTTAAGAGTGCCTATCAGTTGCGGTTTGAATTCTGCGCGTATGTTTTCCTTATACGAACCACTTAAGATGACTTGAAGAATCTCAATAGCTGAGATAAAACAAAAGAAAGAATGGAGTATTTCAATGAGCTTGCGCCTAATTTCCTCCATAACCGCGCGTCCATACTTACCTTCATGAGTCTTGCTTCCGAACACCATGATGTGATATATCAAAACAATATCGGGGAAGATATTCCTCAAAGGAAGGTGCCTCATCACGTCTTCCAAAAGCATTTAAAAGCCAGGCACGTTTGATAGAATGTATTATACGATGTGAACGGGCAAACAGATCGAGCAATATGTGGATGTTGCCATGTTCCCTTTCCCATGTGATTGGCTTAAAACAGACCAATCACAAAACGGCTTCTGGCTCGGCATTGCTGTTCGACTGCTGTGTGGCTGAATGATTCCGCATGAAGTTATATCTCACTCAAATATAATTTACTGATTGTTGATTGAAACGGTTTACAATCAAGCAAGCCTTCTTCTGGGTGAAAAAATAACTCTTTACCTACTCTTGTACATGAGTAAGATGCTGCCTAGCGCATGCAAAGTTACGTCAATAATTTTCTATATGTTGCTGAAGCCAAAGATTCTAACGCATTCACCTTCAACGGTGAGGGTGAACTAACCAGCAGAATTGATGAATACTCTGAAGTGACTAATCTGGGTGCTAGAACACCTGAATAATAAAAATATAACTCAACGAATACAGCATCGCAGAAAAATAGCGGAGGAACCCTTGCAAATCCCTTGCAAGTGACTATAGGAAATGGCTCCAATGTAGACCATTAAAACCAGCGACTTATAGAAGACACCAACTTATTTACAAAGTGACAAAATGTTAAGCAGGTGCTCCACAGTTGAGACAAATATCTACCGTTCACTTTTCTTCCAATTATAAAACTGCTGATCCTGTTATGGCCACCGCTAGAAGTATATGTCTAGAAGTATACCCGGGCTGACGCAAGGAATCTGTGTTAAATAATTTATCTCAAGGCTAGCCTCTCTAGTCAAGGCAAGATATTCACATTCGACTGCACGTTATATAATTATAGCACCACAAAACTGATAAGGTACACGTAGGCAACAGCAAGAACTGCAAAGAATCTAGGAATTTCAAAAATGAGATGCAGAAACAGAAGTATTCGTTATAAAGTATTTACTATATTTGGAAATATGAGTAGAGAAACATGAGCAGATCCATCGTCTCCAAAGTTACGCCATCAAGGCATCACTGTTGAACTTTGATGCGAAACTGTCAGTGATTTACCCGCTTGTTGTATGTGGATACCGAAGACCCAGCTGGCGTATTGGTCATTCATTTTCTCGCAGCTCATCTTTAAATTTGGTCTATCTGGCTTCATGAAGTGGGACAGCTTACTGATTCATTCAGAGCTTTTAGACTGAAGTATCAAATACCTTGTCATGTAATCGCAATCAGCTTTTAAAGTAGAAGTCTCCGGTCAATTATATGGCAGGGGGTGGGGCAGGTAGCACAAACGCGACGAGTTTGTGTTATATAAGTCTATCTAGCCACCAGAATGTACGTATCACGATTGCCAATTTAGGATTGAGCTACCCGTGGTTGATGAAACTGCCATTTATGCCAAGGTTAGTTCAGCAGAATGTAGTATCACATCATTGTGGGGTAAAGGAAATAATTATTTCAGTCTTAAAGTTTGGCAAATATTTTAGGACCGGAGAACATATATCCGAGGATGCGTTTCTGATGAAGCAAACAATCGCGAAACAGAATAGTATGATAAAAGTGGCAAATAAGTACTCGCGGCCATCCTACTAAACTCATCTAAAAGACCTCACTAAGTAGCAGTTTTGCGTCAGTGATGGGAACCAGCTGATTATCTGAAGTTTTTAGTGGTGGTACCCTGTGATGATGTTGTGACGGTGTTTACATTAGCACATAGACAGTAAGAAGACTTAAGGCGGTGACAGAAGTATCGCCGTCTATAATAACAGTCAAATCAATGAAACTTTAAATGACCTGTAAAATCTGATCCTAGTCTATTCAATCAGTATTCCAGCATGAGTGTTGCACATGTATCCTACAAACATAAACATCGATGCAGTGGGGAAGATGTAAGCGATGTTTATATGAGTATTTTATCTTATTGAAAAGTCGGTTGCATTAACTGTTGTAAGCAAATGATTAAAAGAAAAAGGGCTGGAAATTTTATACGCTAGTATTACAAGGTTAAAAGAGTTGAAATAAAACGAAAAATCAATACCCCGTATACTAAGCCGAGGAAACCAATTTCAAATTTTAATGTGGCTTTGAGCATCAGTAGTCCTATTTTTGTGTGTTCTCGGCACTGAATGAGGGCAACAAGCAACTAGAGCATTTCTAGTGGAGCCTGTCGGCCAGACTTCTTAGTTTTTGCTCCTTTAAAACAGCTCAGTTGTGCCACGCTTTCAGTGCGACTGTGCGTTTAAATTGTATCTAGCATATGACTGCAGTGTTTTCATAAAATATCTAAAAAAATATGCATGTTCGTATTGCCTTGCATTCCTCAGAATTGAGGCGGTCTCTTAAACCTAACAATTCGCGTTCTATTTCTACCTTATTTTTCTCGCACTGTCCACAAGCAACTCTGAAACATTTGCCATTTTTACGTGTAGCGACGGTTGACGCACACATCCTCGACTCCCTGGGGAAGAAACATAACTCGCGGTGCCTACCTAATTATCTAACCGTGTTCGCAACATGGTCGCCTTGATGGAAGCTGTCCAATTCTACTCAACTGCCCGAGTGCCGTGTCCAGTGTTGAGGATATTAAGATACTTGTAAAACATTATCGCCGCTATTGTTTGGTGCTTAGTTTATTGGCATGAAATGCCCTCCATCATTGATGGGTACTTAAGTAGCTCCCACGTATTCCTAACAGAAACGTAAAAAGGAGGCAATTTATGTCTATTTTTCAACAACACGCTCTTAAATATCAGTTTTTGCATGTTCCTGCTATCCATTTGGGATTAAATTAGAGACCTGATTCTGACCACGAAGAAGTGGTTACACCTTACGATTACTGTAGACGAAGTGACAGTGAATCGTTGTCCAAAAAACACCTACAAAATGATCGTTCTTTTTTGAGTGCCAGAATGCTGTAAACCTCAAAGCGCACCACGAATATACAGAGTGCCTTCGATCAAGCAAGTAGGCAGAGAACCAACTTGCAGACGACAATATATCGCAGCTGGTGCATTGTCGAGTAACTTTAATCTTGTGAGTGCAATGGATTTTGATTACATAAAAAAGTAATGGAAACAATTATGTTTGTTTCTCCCACTGCCAAACCGTTCATGGAGATGCAATCGTCAGCCCTTGATCTTTCACTCGACAACTGTGCGTGCTTTCACGTAATGTAATGCGTAATATGTATCTGAAGGCCTTGATCATTTCACTATTTAGAACTAATGAAGTTGTTAAACCCTATGTGATACAAACAAAATACCATGTGCATGAAAAATTGTTTGTTGCCGTAATTTCATTTCCAGAGTTCTAACCATGAAGCTTTTCTTTCTGAGATACAAAAACCTCCTCAATCTAACTTTAGGTGGAAGCTTTCATTTACAGCTTATTCGCTATCCTAACTCAGGTGGATAAACGATAGCTCACAATCGCATAGATTAAGACAAAACGGAGTGCAGAATCCCACTGGCATTATTTCATTCATAAAAGTGGGATGTCCATTTAAAACGACTGCAATTTACCAAAACGGCATTTCCTTAATTTCATAACCTGTTTTTGACTTATCCGTTCTCGATACGTCAGTCCGCTTTGGCTTTTTAACAGCTAATTCGGTATCATCCAAAACTGTTGAGCTCTGTCAAGAAAATCTTTTGGAAATTGTGGAGTCCTTCGTGCAGCACATTCGTTTGAAGAAATACCGTAAACGAGAAATTTGCTTGTCTGGCGTGAATACCAAAGTAAGTGTTTGTATTTCTACAGCTGTGTAAAACTTGGTATTCAACAGGAACCTAGGTTTGATCAAAACACAGGGACTGAACTTACCTCATGACCCAAAACATGTATTTGAACTACCATGCGCTGTTGAAGAATCTACCACAACCTTATATCCAATGTGATTCGTCAATCCACAGTATTTATAGTTCATCGAGTTGCAACTCAGAGTAAGTCCTGTCAGGCAGCGGGTAAATATTACGAAACACCGAACGATTGTAATATCAAACACATGGAAATATCTTTAAGGTAAGCTGCACGTGGACACGTTAGAAAACGTTTTATTAAGAAGTACTTTGCTGCGGTGTTGTTGCACAGGAATTTGTATCCGTCCTCCACTCAACACGCTGATATTGACATTGGAAACTCATTACTCCTCAGGCTTTGCTTATGAGTTCCGAGTCGATGCTCACACGTAGCGATGAGGTGATCGCTGTGCGAATATTTCGGTCACACAAGTAATTTACTCCTACTGGAACTCAGTATTAGTGCCCCCAAGAATCAATGATGTGGCGCTTTGGTTAAAAGTATTATGGTGTTTTGCTTGAGAACACGATCCCGCCAATTGTTTTTCATACCTAGAAAATATCGATTGAATTTGAAAGCTTGGTTTTAAATTGCTGCGGGTCCATTCAGTTAACCACCTAACTGCTGGCTGAACTTTTCAAGATCTGGAGACGTTTCTACTGAAAATATCCGTTACAGTTCCACATTCATGGTTTGGCTAGTATCAGGCTAGTATCAGTAACCTAAATGTCACACCTAAATACAATTTAGGCAAACAGGTCGGGTCGTCTTTTGTCATTCCGTGATCTAAATTACAGTCAGCTAAGATCATTTATTCGGAAATGTTTTGTTCGCAGCTGGCCAATCAGGAAAGCTCGGGGACGGCTTATGACAGTTTTCTCCAAGAAAGGCCGATATATCTTCGGTTGCCCTCTAATCGCAGCTATTTTGTAGTCACAATAAATTATTTCCAAGAAACCTTATGTCAGCAAAAGCAAATAGATGAATGTTTCCACAAACGTGACGCTCGACACTAGGCTAGTTAGTCTTAGTACCTCAAATATCTCTCCTGTCCCAACATTTTTTGAGTACGACAAAATTAATGCTTTGGGAATCCAGAGTAGATAATTATTCTAGCAACCATAACATACGGGAATCGCCTTCATATCAGTCGTTATTAATACCACAGATGTTGTAATCTAAAAAAATCGGAATAAACCGGAATTTTTCAAGTAATAACAAACTGTCCTGAAGGGAACCGCTGGTTCAAATGTCACCTTGGAATAGAAGCGTGCTCTGACCGCTAGCTCATTAGATATACTATGTACTGATTCATTTACCAAGCGTGACCATTCAATAGTTGCTGTTTTATTGTCGCAGGCCATGAAGAATGATCACACAACGTACCTAACTTTCTGACAATGACCTGTCCAATATATGCCCATTATCACCTATCCTAGTTTTACCAGTGACTACCGAGACAGTTTTAATTAAGATTCGTCAGACTAAAGAAATAGTAAATAGAAATGCTGCAGGAAAGGCAATGCACGTGTTACTCAGTGTCTGTCTGAATTTGGAACGTTAAAAACACATTCTAATGAGCTTTTCAAACATAGGCCTGCGAAAGCCTATCTGTTCTAGATCAGTAACGAAAAACCCCTGGTGTAGAGCCATTGTGATTTTTGACATGTCAATTCCACTGGAGACAAGTTATCCCGTCACCGTTCGCTTCACGACCTGAGTTGATGAAACCAATAGTGGCATTCATTGTGTAGCAACATAATGGAAGAATAACTGTCTTTGTGTTTCGACAAAAGCGTTAGCCCGATAAAGTGGTCATGAAGCGCTACTGTGTGCGCTCCCAAAGAGCAAAGTTTTCATAAGATAGATTGGCTATGAATTTCCAGTTGTCATCAATCAAGGACGAAAGATACATATAACATAATTACAGGCTGTCGATCAGCACTAGTTTGAAATGCCAATGATTCTTTTTTCAAGTAAGTCAGTAGATCTGAATTCAACCAAATTGCCCATATTTTACTTGGTCGAACAGTCGTGGACAAATATTTTTCAGCTGTTGGTTTAGAACATGCGTTGCAACGGCCGACTGTCGGTCACCTAGATGAGATGGCTTCACATACCCTTGTTCTTTGTGAGTCTTCATTAAATTGAAAACAAGGTTTTGTCAAAATTGTATGTTACATGTCAAGATGGCGTTTAGCTGCAACGTAAACATTCCGAAGCAACTGCATAAGCAAATTGGTTATACTGTTGTTTACGGTTGAAAGGCCATTATCTTGGCTGACCAATGCCCTATTTCAGGCTGCGCATTCTATTCTATGCCTCCCGTTGTCCAACTCAACCACTAACGGATTATATTATACATGTCCTTTCCAACTTTACGTAAAAGTTTGGAAGATGAAACTGTGAAACTGACCATGTAAAGTGCGCGTAAGAAAAATTTGTTCAATTCGATTGTCACATTGTCAATCCAAAAAATCAATAGGGGATCTGTTACCAAGGCAACCACATGCCTGAAGAGCTTTTGGGAGATTTGAAACAAGATACTTTTTAACCGATGTATAGATGGTGTGTTTTTACTGTCCATATGAGATAAAGTATTGAACCCGTGCAGAGTAAATGGTCTGGTTATCATTTGAGTTGCTGGGCATTTTCGGCAGCTTTTTTGTAGCCGTGAAAAATTTTGGCACAACATTTGTACTTTGTTAAGTAAATGGTTGAACACAAATCCTGTGTAAACCGTTAAATTAAACTTATTGTCCAGTAAACAGCTTTATGCTGTCTTTTAAATTTGTGTAAATTTGAACAAACCGGTTTTCGTGCTCTGACTGCAATTGACAGTTTGTTGATCAGGTTGTACATGGACCAGTTTGTTTTAAATGAAACAGTCGTATGAATCATTCTGTGGCACACAAGATGGCAACCACCTAATGGACAATTTCGACTCATCTGCTTAAACGCCGGTGACTCCGCAGGACAAGCTGCTACGCTGAATCATACTCTAGCTTGGTTCTGCAATTTTCTCCTAAACTTTTTCCCTTGAAGGCCACTATTGTTCTGCTGTTGATTCTCATTCAGAAAGTGATCAGTCCTTCCGGGGTACTTGTTCCATGGATCACATCGCGTGGTCTCGTACTTTGAAGTAAGCAAACAGTCATCGTTTGTGACTTTTGTAAATTGTCTTGCGAGCTAACCTGCCTTCATAACTAAAAAAGTAATACTGTAGTATTACTCCAAGATTATACTTCCAATAAATTTTGGAAACAACCTGGGTATAATGTCTTGCTCATCTATGATCTTAGTACGTGATACATGGTTACGTATCAGCATCGACCGGTGTAAATGAGCCAAAAAATTAAAATGAGTCTTCCGATCCGGATCTTGGTGCAGTAACTTATTCACTCCGCAGACTCTCAGTGTGAATTTAGATTCGGTGAATATTGGGGGTGCGCAGTCTATGACAAACCATAACGCCGGGAAACGAGGTATAAACAGACATTAGTAATCTTACATCGCGATACGGGGCAAGTAACAGACACATACCTCCGAAATTCGCACTGGAAAGGTGTTTGATTTCCATGCACTGAAATTATTTTACTCACTCATATCTGATGTACTCCACATTTACCATAAAGCCATAAAACTTGGCAATACGCTAAGACAATTACGGTTCAAACACAGTGTTTTGTTCAAGTAATCAATAAAAATCTGAATCTTCTTGTTTCTAACCTTGCCGATCGTTGCTTTTACTTTGATATTGCAGAAGGAAAACCTAAGATTTGAATACTTGTCCAACAGAAGCCCAGTGTTAGCGTAATCGTCGCCTGTTGGTTCATTTCTTGAATGAGTTGAGAACAAGGCAAGATCTAACTTCAGCCGTGGCCACTCTCGGTAGTAGTTCAGGTCGTGGAAAACAATTTCCCTTTTGGTAGGCAGCATTTGGATTTCCAACACCTAAGTCCACTCGACGATGATTCGCCGCACTGATGAAATGGTTTGTTAGCATATCACTATTGTATTACTATTGGAAACGTATGCGTCAAATCGGGATAATCTCCTTGAGAGTCAGGACACTCGAAACGTCATGCTTTTCAGTTATACCGTCGTAAAGTGAGCAGCCACTCAACATCAGGTGACTAAGTGCAAAATTGCGGATGGGGCATCATATCTCCGGTTGTTTGTTTTTCGCATCTTTTCAAAGCTGTACTTTGACACACGGAATGGTAATTGCCAGCAGCAAATTTGTACTCTCCGTACATATTTAAGCCCGATGATAACGCATAGATAGTTTTAAGTGCGGATGCCACTGGACTAGCCGCAGGTCTGCAAAAATCACTACTTAGTTTAAGTTTCCACTTCTTGTGGACAACGCATGAACCCAGGACTAGCAACCGTACATAACTTTGGTGCGTGCTAGCACAACACGACCAAAAGTACGAATTACTGGCACAATATTCCATGTTCAGAGAGGAGAATGGCCAGCATTTACGCAGTTTAGGATGGATAGATATCCAATGGGACAAGCCCGAGTATGACACTAATTATAAGGCCGATGAGAACTCTTTGACAGTCCAGTACCCGTTACACCCTTTTTGAGACTCACCACTTGCGTGTAGTTTAAAATTATCTTCATTCCTATTTAAACACAGTATTAAACGGATGTGGAGTTATGGACTCAGTTGCAAATTAAGATGGTATTATCGGGACACTTACCAGGACACCTCGCTTATGATATTCTCCAAACGAATGTGTTCCCCAAGGTCACCTCAAACACATGTTCAGACAGATGTTCAGAAACGTTGTCTATGGTGATTGATCTGATAACATGTAAAATCACTCTATATATTAAACGGTGCTTGAGTTAGGACAGCAGTCTGCTGTGAAGCACAAAAGTTGCGACTAAATTAGGAGCAAAAACTCCATTTGCACATTCATTCACACTATCGACCATCCACTCCATACTGAATGGGTGAGGCTGAAACTACCATCCTTTATATGGCGGGTTCGAAGTTCTCTTATGCTTCGTGAGATGCGCACTGCTGATGATTCCCAGCAAGGAGAAAACAGCTGTAAAGTTCTCCTCAACTCCTCAGCATTGATTATCTTTACTTACAGTAAGAAGCATCCCCTGAAGATTCATTTGAGTCCTCTGTTAACACAACCTTTATTTTCGAATTAGTATGTAACTCCACAAACAGCTTATGCGCGTGTCTATTTTCACGTTGGCATAGTTGTTTACTCAGATAATATGGATATCTGCACTGGTATCTTTTGTGAACACAGAATCCGAGAGAGCATGCGTATCGTTAACCCTGAGTTTTGGAGGGCACTATTCCTCATCTTTTTGTTCGTACACGGTGCACTGCGTCCCTTTAAAGGGTCAGTTCTGCGTCTGTCGTTTGCATTTTATAAAATTTTGAATACGTTACCAAATGCCGACTGTCAAATTAATCCCAAATACTCCCACTAAACTCACGTTTGAAAGCGGACACGCAGCATAAACACACATTACTTTCAAAATCGTGCGTCATGTTCTACCGGCTTGGAAATAAAGTAAGACAGTCGGTGCCACCCAAACTGAGTATGGCAATCCAAGTCAACAACGCCAGTGCTTTCAGAGCCTTTACACTGCCTGTCCATTATAGTGAGGTTGAATGCTGTAATAGATTTTATAAAATTATCTTTTTTAGGTGTGTGGAATATATTGGGTCCAGTTAGTAGACTTTTTATGCGACAAAACCACGAACAAGAACATCGTTGCATTTCTACAGGGGTACTCCGCAAAAAGGATAGAGGTCTTGAGTTTCGGTTTAGATGGGGAATTCTTCTATCAGCGGTAGTGTGAATCTGATTGAGCAATATTTGCACGAGTGTGAAAAATTTTGAATTGTGAAGTCATTCATTTTTAATACTTCTTTGCTGGTAACAAGAGGGACTAGAGCGGTAAACCGTTGAGTTGTCATGCGGTGCCTCCGTTAGAGCGCTTGTTTGCTGTCACAGTCATTGCAGTATATTCGATAGACTGGTATTCCCTCTGATATAGGTAGTAACTCGGTATTTTGAGGTGCTGGTAGTTGTTAGATTCGTTACATATGAAACCACATCATACTTATTTGAACAAACCCACTGGTGTTGTTGCACGGTTGATCCGATTAGTTCAAACAGAATTAGGGAAATTCTGGGTCAAAGCCAGACTTTGAAGAGCCAGTTAGCATTTACACTACCTTGGTCAGAAGCGAGTAGAGATACACAAACCGTTTTCTTTTTGACACTGGTTCACCCTCGTTTTTAAGCAATCTTCTTCTGAAGCTGAATTTAGTCCCTCAGTTTATACGTATTGTGCTACTACTGGTCTTCTGGGTTTTGAGCGAAATCGTAGGGGTTTGTTACCTGTGTCCTATAATACCGCCGATTGCTTTTTAAAGTGGTGAAGAATTTTAAAGTAGTTCTGCCCGGAGCGTTCCGACACCTGCAATAGTTCCCCGTAGTGTACACTATCAATACGCATTAATATCGTTTCTAATTTATGTGTAATCCCGTGATGACATCAAAGGCCGGTAAAGGACATTGTACCAGTGTTACTCCTCACTAGTACGCCTTCTACGGGGACGCCGCGTGTAGTTTCAGAACACGTTCTGGTTGCTTTTTGCTCAGAAATTCACCCCTTTTGTGAGTAAGCCTGCCTTCACAAGAAAACCAGTCAATGCTTATCCGTCATCAGCCATCACCGGTAAATCCAAATGGAGTGGCCTCTCTGGTTTGAGGTCTATCCTGAAGTTGATCACACACTGCAGAAAAATAAACTATCTCATATTGAAGGATTTGACGGGTTTTCCGACCTTTTCGTCGGAATCGCTGTCGTTTGTTGTAGTGTAGATATTCGTCCGCCGATGTGTGCTTGCCATAGTTTTCGTTGCTTCGGTTCCCTTCGTACACCTACTTCCACGGCCTTGTGGGTGGCACATTCATCACTATTAAATAATGCCTTGGGTGAGCTGGATAGGTGGATGCCAGTCTTTCTGTCACGCTTTTGGTCAAGGAGGGAATTTCTGGAATCCACAAGCTGGAAAATGTCAAGTATGTTTTGACGTTTACACGGAAGCTTATGGCTTATTCTGAGGAATCTCTCTGATAAGGAGAATGTTGAGAAAGCAATGAGAAAATTTTGAATTTCCTCAAATTTCTCCGTAGACTTCGCAATTTTTTTTCTAAAACAAAAGGTCTTGATGCGGCTTTTGAATAAAGCTCTTAGCTTAGAGCTATTTCATCGCTATTTTTGTTCGCAACACACCGCACACTTATTCAAGCATCGCCAACCATCATTGACCGGTAGCAAAACAGCGCAAGTCTAACGTTTTTATCAGTGCCTACACTGGACAGGCAACCTTAGCAACCGAGTGTTCTCAATGAAACAACAATGATTATGGTTTATTGTGAAACTGGTCACTTTTGTATCAATAAGCAGGCATATTGTATTCCAGTTTGTTGACACACCTAAAACCACACGTCCATTAGACTAAGCTTCACGAGTGAAAGGTGCTCTGCATTATTAGGCAGCGATCCCTAAATGGATTGTGTCCATAATGAAAAGCTTTTTGATGAATGGATGATGATCTTCCTTCGCCTAAATCCATTCCAAATGAGGAAATTGCCTGACTTACATGTCACGAAATTGTCCAAAGGCTGGAGAGAAATTTTTTTTCACAAAACATAGAAGTGTTCCCCGGCAAGTTGGTTATTTCTTAAAAAATGAAGGATTTATCCCGGGTGACTGCTTTATCCCGCACAGAACGACTCGGCGATGCAACCTTATCACGTACATGATATTGCACAATTCTATCATCGCATAGAAAGTCGAGTTGAGTGATGTGTAGAACAAAATAACAGGGTGCGTTTCTCGTCAACCAAAGTAAGTAACTCGCTGGGACGGCTTTAAAAGTATGGAGATTTTCCGTCGTCTATTCCGATATGTTTTTTTGCCACACTTTTTGCCGTAATGTGTAGATCTCATCATGTTTGCAATAAACTGATTGCCTTTTTAATACTGTTTGAACCGCTGACTCATTGACTGGCTAATGGTTAACAGTCAGTGGGCTTGCACAGAGATCGAACATAGCTGCTTAATTTGAATAAAACGCACCTGAATCAGCTGAATCGTGGTCGACTTTTAAGCCAAATTTCGATAGTAACAGACCACTAAATTAACTGAATGAATTGCGGAGACTCGGCAAAAATCGTCCAACGGCAGAGCGGTTCGGAAATGAAGCATATCTGGGACCACATTTTGCGACATAATAATAATTTCCTCTGGCACTTCCATGTCAAATAGCAGATAGGAGACGGCCGTGTGACTGGTGATCATCCACTCTAAATGTGCGGATTAGTGATCTAACCAAGGTTATCACCCACAGACACCAAAAACCTTGACATGATACGTGTAGCGCATACCAGAGCACGACATAATGAACAATGTCTGTGGTTTAGATTCGGAATTGTGAACACCGAAGTTCTGCAGCCTTCTTCATTTCACCTCATTCGGGTGAAAACAAATAGGCAGATTCGGTCCCTGACAGAATATCCGTCAACTGTAATAAATCTGAACAGCAAAGCTGGACCGGATAAATAAAACGGTTGCCTGGCGCATTCATTTTATCGATGAAAATAAAGTATTTATGCTCTATGATGAGACCTTGATCAGATGACGTGGTCAGTTCTCCTGCACTCTATATACCGGAAATTACATAAAATCATTTAGTGTTCTCTCATAAATATCTCGAACTCGGAAACGTTTTGAAAGGAAATATACTGGTCTTGTGTGACAGAGGTTCGTCATATACAAATCTCGCCACCATCCGTTTATCAAATGTACACTATACAGTTTCAAATGGTCCCAGGTATATAATCACCTACTGACGCACTCACTGTATGCAGCTAAATTTGTTTGTTTGTTGACAGTTGTTTCCGTCGCATGACTTGACTCGTATCAAATGTGTCGTGGAGCTACAACACACCAGTTCAGGGTAACCTGAGCGCTTCTGTGTCTCCAGCCGGTCATGATTCCGGAATTGCAAAATCGTTCACAGTGTATTGCTTCTTGCTATCTTGAGAAGTAACGATGCGGATGCGAAGTAAAAGCGAAGGCATCAAAGTCGATACATTTGGGAAGTGCGGAAGAATAGTCTCCTTGAACCACTCTGCGAGACAGTTCCACAAACAACTTCAAGTTCCATCTTCCACGCTAATTCCAGCTAATATTTAGTTCAGATTATTTAGAATAGCCTGATCGTGAACATTCTAGGAGGCGCCGCGTTTAATCACGTGATTTAGCGTCCTTAAAAAAGGAGGCATATTTTGTCACGAATTTAATCTTATCATTCCAGGTATCGTATTGGTACCCTAACAGCGAAATAACCAGAACATGTGAATTAGGTAACGTGTCCTTAAGTCAGGACAATACACGCTGAAAACGGCTGAGCACAGGACTTCACAAAATGTGGTTTTACAACGCAACAGCAACCCGGAACATCAGAATTTATTTTCTACTGCAGTAACGCAAAACGACACCGAAGAATAATTCTTTAGCCCTATATACCCAAACAATAGCCCACAGAACTTAAATGTGTGAGAAAATCCTACTGAGTATTATCACGCAAAGTGATTGAGCATATTTTTCGTATCAGTGAAATCAAAAGTCACGCTCACTGAGAGCTACTTGATTTCGTTTTCAGAACTTTGGATATTGTTAAACTGAACAATAAAGTACACGAAAACTGATGTTTCCTACGGGCGCTTAGATCAATACATTTAGCTCCAGACCCAGGGTAGGAATCCGGAGATATCTGAGCAAATAGAGATGGCAAAATATTTGATTTTGGACTGTCCGGAATAGCGGCCTTCCGCAACAGGATAAAGGTGTCACAAAATTTATCCGACCTAGTTTCTCCATTTAATTTTTCTTTCAGTCACTACACTCGAGGTTCTGTGTAGAGAGAGTTTGCCTCATAAAGCGCACTGCTCTTCGAACTAATGAACACTCTGAGTCAAACATACCCACTGGCAAAATTACGTTGGCATTAGCTGAAGACTCCACTAAATACCAGTTTGGTGGAGAATCGGGGCCTGTGCATACTTAGTGGGCCCCAAAAGGGAGAAAGAAGTCGTGATCTATTGGTCGTATGGCTAGTGCCTTCCATCAATACACTAACCCACCGAAGCAACATTCCACTAGATTAATATAAGTTGTTATTATAAACAACATACTGTAACCTACCTTATGATAATCACTTAACCTGTAAAGCCTTGGCTCATAAAATCTGGACGTAATCGAAACACTGGGAATCGTACAGCGTGTCTGAGTGAGTGCCACCAAAGAGGCTGCTTCCAAACAACATAATGGCAAAAACAACTGGATTGTTTGAGAGCAAAGTGGTGGTTACGTGTAGAACCAAGTGGCATGCTATGGAACACATGTTCGTGTTCAGACTTGAATGGATGGGGCTGTTCAACCATGGAGTTAGACCCTGGGGATACCTACCAGTGACCTTGTTTCACTGACCTCCATCTGAAGCAAAGACCACATGGCTGGGTACTCGACGGCAACAGCCTTATTGACGTATGGAAATTGTCGGATTGCTGAACACACAAGGCAAAATTACTGGGCACGCGCATCAAAACTTTGCAGTATGATGTCAGCATAATGGCTATCAGTCTATGCAAGCAGTACTATAGCTGAGACCAGCATTCATTGCCTTAGCGTACTGGAAATTCATGAGGCGACCTGAGGGTGCCGGTTGTGTCCACTGGCTGGAACATCCAAACGTCTATCGGTCTAATAAATATAGTTACAGCCACATTTGGTCCCGTCGACTTCTCGGAAGGATTCATTTCGGTCCTCAGGTTTTATCGAGGTCTTTCTGCGAACCATGGCGGTGCTGTACGTTTTCCAGACGAAGCATGTTAAGTTAAGGCTAAATAAGGTCAGACAACACAGGGCTGACACTTTCGCATGTGCGTTTCCGGTAGAGAATCTTGATGGTTCATACAGGGTTTTCTCCGACCGGGTGCCCCATCCGGTTTCCTCGGCTACAGAAGTCAATCATCAAACTGCTTCGTATTCCCTTTACTTTTCGGAGCTAGTTTAATGTCGCTGGTATCTTTGCTGGTTGAAAGTCTTCTGTTACATAGTTATCGAGATCGGTTGGACAATGTGGGTTTAGTCCAGTTTTTTGTTCGTTCAACCCGAATGAACAGCAGCCATTTTGAAAATATAGCCAATCGGTTCGCTATTTCCTATGCAGCTTTGCCTAATGGCTAACATGCTCAAAATAACTGAAGTTAGTAAGGGTCTTAATTTTTATCATGCACTTGATACAAAATAAAATGTAAAAACACACGATTCTGTGCCGCTAACAAATTCTCTTAATTTGTTTGTTTAGAAAGAGGGCACTTTTAAGATTGTTGCGCTCAGACGACTCAACGAATTTTGGGAAGGGTGAGAAATTGTGGAATTGCAATAGGGAATATACAATTTGGTAAAAGTCAAAAATTGGGACGTGTGAATCTAAGGATACGGCCGGATATAAACAGCGATAGACATCCAAAAAAGCTATCCTGTGAATTCCGAACAAACGTCCAATCGCTTGCTGAATACATAATAAATCAAGATTCCCATAAGAATTTTACTAAATTTCTGCACGCGTTTGAGAACCCTAGTCTTTCTCAGAGTTTCAAGGAAAAAGCGAGTAAGTTGTAAGCTATTCTAGGATGAAAGAGTGCGACAGTGGATTGAAGAAAGACTTAAAAAGGAAGAGAACAAGGTTCGAGTTCTAGCAGCCCTGGAAAATAAGCACTAAACTTCGAGAAAAACTAACAATGGAGATAACAACTGAGGTTATTAGTAGGACGAAGACAGCGGCATGGACTTCATGCTGATCATCCGGCAGTAAGGCTCGGTGAACCAGACTATCAACAATATAGTGAAATTTGAAATTTTCAGTCGAAATTTCGTTCTGTAAGTGAAGTTGACCTGTGCTGAAAAGGTTAGAATCGATGTATCGGATATCATGTACAGTGAAAATCCTGGGAATTTCGTACCACAAAAGGACTATTGCAAGCAGGTAATTTTGCAGCCTAACACATTAAAGTGAGGTATTAACAACAATATCCACAAATCATCAGAGTGCTCTACGATAGGAAGACCGGTGGTCCACGCTACATTGATTATATATTACTCGCCATCATTTGGTGTACGGACTGTGATAACGGAAGTGGTAGTTATTTCGCTTCTGTATGTGTCCCTGATACCGCAAAGGCGACACTGACTTCCATAAAGGTTTCCAGGGTCAATTTCCCCATTCATTCGAACTCAAGTATTCTGGAAAACCTAAGTGGTCAGTACAGAACGACGTTAAAGTTTCCGCAT
>SJOL01007084.1:0-53086 GCA_004794785.1 Opisthorchis felineus
CTCGTTGCAAATTAATTGTTGCGTAAACGTGCGCTTGTGATTATCTGGAATCCATTCACTGCAGAACCTTTGTCAAACTAACGTGTAGGACGGGTAGGCCAATCCCAAGAATGATAGACTAAGATGCGCAGCATCTTGTAAAGTCTCCGGATATACAAGCTTCCTTTTTCTATCAAAGGCATGAAATCCCATTTTCCATGACTTGCTGTCCCTTATTACGTCATATTCAAAGCTAGAGTTGGCAGTTATTTAACGAACTTTGTTTGACAGGGCCTAAATTATGGCGATAATCCTTTTGAGTTTTGTGGAATAGGACTTCGATATTGGCATACCACTTTGACCCCAATTGCTTGCACCCTGGCAGACCATACAGTAAATTGCAGCCTGAACAAGACCACTTGTAGAGGTATTGGAACGCCCAACTGCGAATTTTACGGGTATACCCTTACACCACCCGGATACTTCTCCCGGTTATGATATTTTTCAAGCAATTTGGTCACGCAAGTGCAACATCCACGAATATAGTTCATTTTATGCGACATCATTTAACTTGTTTCTTCAACCTTGCATCAGGGGGAGCTAAACACGAATTCCTCCCAGAACAAATCACACCGTTGTACTTATTTTCATCCTGTTTCCTTTCCAGGATGTGAGGAAGCCATGAATCACAGAGTCTTATTTGAGGCAAGCATACTCCGAGCAGAAAATTCTATATACCGACACTAGTATGAATTAAAAAAACCGCGCCCCCCAACCAGTAAGCAGTACATTTTGCTGCGATGATCCACTCTGCAATAATGCACTTGGAAACAGTCCGTCGCTGTGAACAATCAACGTTTGACTGACCCCGATTGCCTCAGAGCCAGTCAGAGCCTATTAGGGTACATATCTAGTGGACACAATTGAGCTTTCTTTGAAGCTTGTAAACGAAGTCGGGAAATGCCATTTCTAAAGCAGTTTATATTTTTTTTAGAATCAGTAGTTTTGCATTAGCGAACTGAAATTTTCCTGGAGGGAAGTGAAACTTTCCATCTTTAGATGATCCATTTATGAACTACTCACGAAACCCCAAGTAGTTTCAACTATCCCGGACTTAAGTAGGACTGTTGCCCATCCTAGTGTTGTACTGCTAGGAGGCTTAGCAGAAGTGATCGGGATTTCCAGGATTCAGAAGACAGCGAATCAGGTACGCATCAATTGTGCCGAAACGCTAAGCCCTGAGGTGGCATGGAATATCATGACTGATTATTACAGCCGAGGGTCGGTCACATACATAGGGCTGTTAACATAACCCACAGGCTACTACTTAGGTCCACAGCCTTCCCTATGTGGTCAACCACATGCCAGTGCGATTGGGTATGTTTCTCAATGACCAGGCAATTTCTATCCCCGCAAACCTGTCCTGGAACCGAATCAGATTGTTCCCCGATTGTTTTAGTGTTTGATATCATATGGAAGCAGAAGTGTAGCATAACACAACCCACAGAATTTCTTGCAGAATATAACGATGTGCAGTTAGTTTGATGGTGGATCAGTGACAAGGTGGAAACTCCAACTCAATGCAACAATAACAGCGCAAAAATCCATGCTGGAAAGCATTACTGTTTGACTGAAATATTAGAAAACAACAGATAATGAATGCAGTCATAACAGGTTCTTGTGCACCATGCGTAGGCTTTAATTAACCACTCTAGTTCGGCTCCACGAAATTCAAAAACCATGGACAACGCCTTTCTAGAACAACTTGATGAACATCGCGACCAGAGTTTTCATAGAATTGGTGCACCTGATATTGAGCTATATCTTGCTTAAATTTGGCAAGCTCAACTGCTTTAGCAACATGTTGATTGGAACCTGATAAACGTTGCATGGTCATATACCACAGACCTTCGGGAGTATATCACCTTCCGTTTCTTCAGCCTGCAATGACATTAGGCACCGTACAACAAAGTTATTCCTGCAGTCACTCACTATCTGCACGTGTGTTGTGGGACTCTTCGATTGACAGCAGTCTGATGGCAACAATGGTGAATGTGTTTCGAAATCTAGGTAGTCCTGAGGAGACAGCCTTAGTTCAAAGACGCGTTTTCCTTTTTCGTACTTATCTTGCCACATGCACATCAATCTATTCATCACCTTATATACTCCGTGCTCCGAGTTAACATCATAATGGCGCGCGCAATTTTTCATTCGCCATCCTGCCTGACCACATATTTGGTTTATCCTGTAACAAAAAACACCGCATCGAATACATATAGAGCAAAAACGAGTATGTTATTTAATGACGATTAATGGAGATGCCTTAGTAGCTGAATGCCTGGTGTGTTTACCTGAGCACTATGATCTGAATTAATATTTGTTGTTTGACGTAATGCTTGCCACATATTTTTTAGTGTTTAACCTTTTCCAAGTAAAGCATGACAAAATATGATGTCTACAATAAAAAGTGTACACAAAGCAATGAAGTAAATGCTTTCTTGAAAATCTCTAAAAAACCGAAAGGAGTTTTTATTCGAAAACGAAGTAAACGTCTCCATGAGGATAAGCGGGTTATGACAATAACAGTTCTCTCAAGGTGTCCAACAATCTGAAAGTACATCTGATCCGCAGGTTGGTAATTCAAGAGTGATTTTGCATCAGGCACACTATCCGGGGACATTTTAGTCGCAGCTGTCTTCGCAATCTTTCCCGGGCAAATTGTTGTTCGATGGCAACTGAGTCTGTTTGCGTTGACTGCGCTTTCGACTGCAGGCCAACGAAGATGCTTTATGTGCACTCCTAACTGAAGAAACTCACCCTCATCGATAAAATTAATTACCTTAGACTAAGATCAGCGCGATTTAGTTTCGCCTGTACCTATCCTCACTTGTTATAGAATTTCCATTGAAAGGCAAATAAACAACGGCTCTGTTGACCGGAGTACGTAGGTCCTATTCGGCAGGCTGCGAAAGCATCTATGGTTTAGCGCGAGCTATCCAAATCAACCCCAGTTGTCAGACCGGAAATCGAACGGAAAATATCATGCTTCTCAAAAGATGGTAGTCAATCTTCAACACTATTAAAGCCCCTAAAATAATTTTCTGAATTAACAGGCATTCAAAAAAGCAGAGCAGAAATACCAAATAATAAATGCGCTAGCATGTTGAGTTTTGACGAAAGAGGACATTGACCTGTTTAAATAAAACAGGGATACAAGGAGAAATTATGTCTTTGGCTTATGGACAAAATGGTCCCCTCATATATTTGGATGATTCACATCTGCGTTATTCAAAAGAATACGTCATTTCCAAGATAAACGGAAAGTATATTTGTTACTCAGCGCAGTAGAATGCCCTGCGTGGTTTGGTCCTACTGAGGGACCACCTCAGAGCATTTACTGCTTGCAATTAGCTAAACAAAAGATTCACAGGTCGATGGCTTAACTCAAAAATATTTGGGGTGCTCAATGAACGCGGCACGGAAGAATGCTTTCGCATTCCGGCGGACATCCTCTTAAAAAATCCTTTAAAAACGTCGGAGACGTGAGAAATACATTTTAAAATGCTTATCTTGCGTTATTTCTAGTCTCATTCCAAATTCGGTCATATATTATCTCATCATTTCAAACACCGGCTGTTCGGTCGTTGCCTTCATTCAACTGCCTGAGTATTTGTGCACCACAAGTTTTTTTTGAGCAACCTATGTGGATTTGACTCGAACATTAGGGGAGTATGCTCCTGGCTATGTAGATTCCTTCTACTCTCTACCCCCGGTCTTAAATACCCGTGCCCTATATGGACACATGCGTCTCAGTGCGCACTGCAAGTGGTATCACCACATTTGCGCTGAGATCCATGGGAGTAGTCGCAACATGAAAGTAACTCACCGTTAAGATTACAGCAACGTAATAGCGTGATAGAAACAATCCACATTCTGATCAACACCAACACTGGACCCCTGAGCGAACGACCTGATGGTCATGTGATCCACGCAATATCTGAAAAATCACACTTGGAATGTTTGTCTCAGAAACATGACAAGTGGCTTTTGCAAGGGAAAAAATTAACCACGCGCCATGTCTGTAGTTAACTCGAAAACGTGGAAGGATAAGCTCATACCCCAAAGAACTAGTTTCACCCAGGTCCCTCAAGCGGGAGCTTCGTGGTTCTCTATATCAGTGAAGCAAGGGGAACCATTTGTGTTCATAAACCCCTCCCCAGGCTTCAAAGTTGACAGTAAAATTATCTTTCCCAATAACTAGCAGAAACAATTTATGGAGCTGACGGACTAGTTTATAATTAGTTTACAATAAACAGGGTGAGCGTGAGTAAATCCCAAGAGTAAAAAATTTGATAAGATTCCTACATAAGCGCCTGCTATCTATACAACTTGTAATTGTCAAGTAAAGATTTGCCATATTTTTTAGTCTTGTGCATAAGTATTTAAATATTTCCTGAGGCTTTCCCAAGTGTTATTGAGCTGTTCACGCTTCGCTTTTCGCTTGCGTATAATGAGTTCTTTCCTCCACTGTGATAAAAATGAATTTCATACAGGAAATACAAATCCAAATTTAATTACAAAAGCCAATTTCGGGCTTGAAAAGATGCTGTTTACTTCATCAAGTAGGCATGAGTGAATTTTGCCAAATGCCGCTTTGAATAAAGCTGCGCGATCAGAACTCTCTGTACTGAAAGGGATATAACGGCAGATTGTGTTCTGGGATAGAATTACGCCCCACCATCATAAGCAACATTGTTGTGGATCATTTTAGTGTTGCAATTTGCCGCCGTTCAGAAATAATGGATTTATTTTCTCAGGTTTGTGGCAAACTCGAAACTCCCCACAATGCTCACATACATTACTGGTCGCAGTTGTCTAGTCAGGAATGCACGAAATTTCTGTGCTGCAACCTTGTCCTCTCAAAATCTAATGAACAACTTATCGTTTTCGTACATACACTAATAGTACCGACAATCTAACTAAGCGCGCCTTGAGGCGCATTCTCCAGTCCTGTCACAAAAATCGAGATAATGAATCAAATAACTACTTTTCGGTAGCCGAACAATATATGCACCAGAGAGCTACGATTTTCCTTCGTCGTGATGTTGTGGATGCTGTGCTGCAGATGGGAATCCTTTGATCGAAGTTTTAGCGTTGAAGTACGAGGTGGCACATCTTTTGATCAAGGATGAACAGAGTGCAGTAAAGAAGCTGAGCAATAAAGACCTTACGCAGTTCAACACATTCTAAGTATGCGTTACGATAAAACTCTGAAGCTTTGAAGGCAGCTCAGGAAGATTACCGACCATCTTGCACAAACTAAAATGCGATTGACTTCTGCGTTTACATTTTCATCCATGAAAACTCTACCTTACGCTGACCTGGACGGCTATTCGACTGACTATTAGATCAACCACTTCTCAGCTAGGAATATTCGCAGTCGCAGAATATAAACGTTTGTGGCAAGACGCTTTGGGCTTGGGATTCCTCCTTGCATATATTCGCGAGCGAATTCACGTAATCGGATTCTGAAAACTGTACACCTTCTTATAACGGGAGACTCGACTGCTGAAATATTTGTGCAGTACATGCTGCCGGAGAATAGTGGCAAGTAACCATTCCTTAGAGAAACAGGTGAGTCTCCAGTGAACACCATTTCAAATTGTGAATACGTGTTCATGTCCAATATTTTACTGAGTTTCTCGGCTGAACGGTCCCATTTCCCACACCTTGATGAAGCACAGAACAGCAGGAACGTACAGTCCTTGATATGGATGAGAGTAAAATGGGTATCATATTGGATGCCATATTGATGTTCAATAGTCTCGAGGATTTTGACAGAAATTAACGTAGGATAACCATCAAAGTAAAGCAACCATCTCCTCCTATTTTTACATGCAGGATGTCTTCAGAGCAGCTGTTCACTATTTAACACAACTGAGTTTAAGTATGTAAAAAATGCAAATCAAAATCCGCCGTAGGTTTTTATCGTTGAGGTTTTCTCAGGTGTTGTTGAGCCGGCATATATTTCGTCCTCCCAAAAACCTGACAAAAAATGAATTGCATACAATGAATGGAGGTGTAGAAATTAATCGAAAAATCGATTCCTAATTTCTATAGAATCAATTTGCTGCATTACGCGATCATGAGTGAACTTTCCCAAATGCTGTAGTGAAGTTAGCTGCATGGCCAGAACATTACCTACCGAACCGGATTTATCTGAAGTGAACTTAAAAACTAAGGCCAAGTTTTCTGCAGTTAGATATGGGTCATTTTAGCTTTCGGATTTTGCCGTCGTTCAGAAATAATGGATTTATTCGCTCAGGCTTTTGGCAAATCCGAAATTTCGCGCAATATTCACGTGAATAAGTGGCCACAATTTATGGTTCACCAATTCACGAATTTTCTGGTGCTGCAATCTGATGGCCGCAAGATCAAATAAAGCACCTATCAATTTGGTAGATTCTTGGCAAACGTGCCCAAAACCTAATTAAGTGAGCTGTGAAAATGAGAAACGCTTGAGGCACTGTTTCAAGGCATGCCACCGACTTCGAAATAACGAATGAAATAACTATGAACTACTCCCTGTATTTCGGTAGCTGAACTATAAACACACCAGCGCTTTGCAACGAGCTGTGGGTGTTCTGGGTGCTTATTTGTAGTTTCTCCAAAAAGTTTCAAGTGGCAGTGGTTAATATCACACCAAGTGTTGAGATGATTTTGTAAAAATCCCTCTCTCCCCACCGTTGGACAGCTTTGTTTGACCTTGATTTGTTCGTCGATCACACGGGACGTATAACTGGTGGTGTTCATACAACTGGTAATCAGGGAGCAACGCAAATCCAGTGCTTTAACTCCATATATATAGTAAAATAAATAAAAAAGTATAGAATAAACATTTAAGGAGAAAAATACCCCAAAACACCTCCTTGCCCCCGAAAACATATGGCAAGTGCCCGAAAGGCGAAACGGCAGCACACTACTAAGTGGAATCAGTAAGATCATGGCACTTAAGCAAGTTTATATGACAAAATCACATTACAAAAAAACAACTATCACTGAAGACGCTTCACTGCTAAAGAGTGAAAAAGTGCCATGGGGCCACATAATCACAAGACAAAACCTACTAATTTAAGCAGGAAGAAAGAACACGACGGTCCCGAATCCACTAACCTTCTTCAGTTCAGCTGAAGGCATGTAAAACAGCGTTATGTATACAAACATATAAACACTGTTGCAGCCTAAAACCTTCGTATGAGAATCAGCAATGTATTATGCTTACTGTGCTGTTTCACACTATTTGCGATGCAGAGCGCACGAACTGAATTCTTACCGCAACCGTTTCGTTCTCACTGATTTGGGACGGACTGGTGTGTGGAATCATGGTGATGACCAGTCGATAAAAACAAGACACCCTCAGAGTGGCCCTCAGATAGTTCTGGGCGCAGAGGACAGTCCTAAAACGATAAGCTAATATGACCACAAGGAACTTTCATCTCCGTAGCCGCATGCTCTCTTCTAAGTCCCGAACGATGAGTTAAGTTCATCAGTGTATCATGTGCCAATTAGTGTCCTGGATATTGACGACTTGACCTAGAATCGACCAGCGTTGGATTCGGGTCAGCTGATGTAGAGCAGCGGGCACGTGTTCGTTTCATTGCATTCCTAGCCTCCGTTTTAAATTCTGCCGATACACACACCACCACAACTGCGAATCAGTTGACAAATTCAATGAGTTGTAGACAACACTTAAGTCAGCATTTTGATTTGCGATGTTGAAATAGGCACCCCTCAGCAAAGCCTGCTTCAAAATTCTGCGAACATATGTTATATGCTGATAAGATAGTAAATAGTCAACAGAGAGTAGAATTTTATACGTCACAGAACCTGGATCAACAAGATATGGCCGGCCGATATTGTGAATTATTGTGTGTACAACGTTAGTTACAGAATGACAGGTAACCCAAGAAACGCCGTGCGAATTTTCGGACATTATTGTGTGGGAAGGCTGTATGGCCCCTGAAAACTATTGGAAAATGTCCTCAATAGTGTTATTTGATAACAGTGCCCACTGCATAGTAGGTGCTCAAATGAGTCGTGCAATGATGCCGATGCTGAGGAGATTGAGATCAGGGAGTCCGTGACACTTGACTTATCAAATGCTCAAAATGTCGGTCATTTATGTGGTCAAAAATTAGTCATCGTGGGTGTTCTGATTCACATGAATAATCAGCCAATTCATGTGTATGCCGAAAGTTCTCCGAGTCCTTAGACTAATGCGAAAACTGCAGAGTATGAATGGTACAAAAAGGTAACTGGATGTAATACCGCGACTTACCGAACAATTACCATTTTGAATTACGTAAACTTGTCACAGCGAATGTGCTACCTCAGGAAGTGCCTGACTAACTGCCAGCTCAGTCAACACGTTGTCAACAGCGGTGTTGATCTCGCTACAACAATGAGGCGAAGGAACCCCATGAAAAACGTTCGGGATACAGAGGATGTACCAGGTATTTAGTGAGACTTGCCTCGGCCGAATACTTTCAAGTGTTTCGACAACTTCATGGTGTTGTTTGCATACAAAACGCTGTTGCCACGTCATGCAGCTAAAGTGGACTAGCTCATCAGCATTATTCAACAAACAGTAAATGCGATCCGGTGTGTTAACCATGTCGGACAAATGCCGTCAGGCGTCAGCCCGATCGGCAACATTCGGCCTTTTCGGAAGCTTGTTGAAATATTGCCTCACAAATGTACAAATATGCCATTTAGCAAATGAGAGCAGACTTCCTGCAGTTGTTGCTGCTTCAATTGAAGATGACCGGATTTCTGCATTCGGTCAGATCCATAAGACGACTGTGGGTGAATGCCTTACGTTTTTCTCTCACGATAATAATCCAAACGATTAACCTTTAAATTAATTAGCATCCAGTTTAGCTAGGGGGGTTACTTCGATTACCGCAGGACAGTCTCAGTGGTTGACCCTCCTTAACAAATGTACAATCATGGTGATTTTTCACGAGCCCGCGCGAATTGTCGCAGCAGAACACCGGTGGATTTGGCTGCCGAAAAGTGTGGATTATGAGGATTCCTTAGAACGCTCCACCAACAGTCAACCAGAATGTTCATCTCAAACTAAGAACAGCGCACGCAATCAATAAATCCTAAATAGTGGAACCAGTACCCGGTGATTAATTAGTAACCCATTCATTTACTCCCCATGCATGTCAGTATTTAGCCAGGGTTATAACGATAGGGTGTGAGGTAAAAGTACGGTAGAAAAATAAGGAGCGACAGGGAATTCGGCGGTATATGAAACGCACCTGGAAACGGGGTGACTTGCACAGTAAATGACTGTCATGCGGCGGATTCACAGTAGGCTAACTCATTTGTAATAAACTTAGCTGATTGGTCCTCCTTCCGCATTAAATCTCGACCAACCTCGCAACCTATTCAATTGGTCTGACGAACCTTTTGTTTCAAAAGCGAAATGTTAGCCAGCAATAACTCCACCGATTACTCTCAGTGTACGACCATTAAAGGCAACTAAGTAGCCCTACATTCGGGGTTTCAAAACAGACTTGAAGTGCTTAGGGTTGTTACTGAAGTCGCATGCACAGAAGCTGCAGCTAACTAAATAGCTATGCTCTAGTAAAGAACGAAATGAAATGAAAAGAACGAGAGTTTGGTGCCGAAGGTTGACTAAACCCCGAGGACTGCGTCAACCTGATGAGCCCAAAGAAGAAGGGAACCGGTCGTGGGCTGTCAAAGAATTTTCAGCAACCATATGAATAGTGTATTACCTTTATTCAAGGCTTTTACACTTTCAGGGAGGATTGTTATGAACACGCTTGAGTATCGGCTGATCGATGTTACATCAGCTGGACGCACCCATCATCTACATTTCGTTACACACCTCATCCAAGATTATCCCAAGACGCAGCAAATGAAGTACCCCATCTGGACATTCCAGCTAGAATATGATAGCGTATGCTCCACGGGAATCAACTAACCCCCTTGTGCTGGAGGGTTCTAGCCGTAAGTTAAACAGTTCATGGTGAGCAGTCTTGTGGCTCTTTGGATATATGATTCACGGAAAGTTTGCAACCGGCTGAAGGACGCGTTTCATAGGTTTCCCAGAAGTAGACTTGCTAAAAGTTTATACCAAACTAGAGCCACAGAACGATCGGTAAATCCGGGATTAATGTGTGAATATCTTGGCCCCACACTCGCCTAGAAGCACAGGAAGCCAGGTGACACAGTGACTTTTATTGCATCAAAACCAGCTACTGTTTTGAAACAAATAGTGGTCAACGAAATTTACAAATAACCCCCATGTTTATCATAACGTTTGCGTTTAACTCCAACCTACCAATTGAGACGCCGCACGTTTGCGCTTGAAAGCCCCGCTCAATACTTCTTGGGGAAGTATGGTGTACCGGCTGTTTACCTGGACTCCGCATGCTTCATCTTTTCAAACGCCGAACACAACTTTACATTGTAACTCATTCCAGCAATAATTGGAGTGTTGGAATGAACAACGGGGCATTCGCGTCTAACGGCCACTCAGTTGTTTTTCAATTTAGATTGCTCAGGACTATCAACTTGTTGATCATTTCATAAACTGTGAAAGCATATCTGAAAAACACGGAGGATTACATGCTATTTGGACCAACTTTAACTGAACATAAGGATAATTGGTCAAAGTGAAAATGAGAAACCGGATAGGGTGGATGACGTATACTGTTCAGATCAAGCTTGCGAGTCAAGAATGATCGTAGACGTTACTTTCACTCATGGGCATACACTCAGGGTTTTGCAATCAACTGAGAAATAACGATTCTAACGTCGAGCGCATCTTTAGTTTGCAGGAATGGGAAGCACCACGAGTGTGTGCGTTTGAATTGCATGACAAGGCTGAATTCACATCTACAGTCCAACTGGTTGTTCCGATCCTCATTGTGCTTTTGTTACCCTAGTAATGGAAGGTAAAACCAGTATGGCAAATGTGAATTGATACTCTGTCATTGAGGGGATACACACCTGGACACCGATTCTGCGTGCCACATTTTACTCGCACAGCTCCATCCTCAACATTTTGCTAGCACGCCAAAAGACCTTGGCATTCAAATAAACCTTGACAGTCTAACCAGTTATATCTGTCACAAATGACTTGCATCGACCATTCAAAAACAGCAATGTCTCATCATGTGATGTTAGTTTCTGAACGGGTAAATGGCTTATCTGATTACTATTTGTGTCCTGAATATAGATCGACTTGTCACAATAAATATTCCATAATTAGGGGTTGGAAATGCCAACCCATCCCAAAGGGTCGCCAATATTGAACTTGTAACCTTTTTTGTCTAAATGAACTGCACTTGATGAACCAAACCTCGTCTTACAGCTGTAACGTTGACCTTTAACGTTGACTACGTTACACGTTTCGGTAACCGATGACACTGATCGTCGGAAATATGGTGGCCTACTAGACCGGCTTTACGTGTGTGATAATCTGACTGCAACACATCAGTTTGCGCAAAACGGGAAACGGATTCTAATGCATAAAATGAAGAACGTTATGGCAGCATGCATGAACTAATTTCATCACATCCAAAATATCCGTCCATTTTCAGAGACGCGGGTTGACTGTGAATTAAGCTGAGTTTGATGTTCGCTAAGGCCTTTTATTGAACACATATCAGGGTTGCGTTTAAGATCTCCTTCGCGACTTCCTGCTGACAGTCGGGAAACCGCATATCACGATTGACCGTTAGGTACCCGGTAGAGTGTTTGGGGTGCGCAGCTTATGTTTATGGCTTGCTTCGTTTTCACCAGGGACTTTCGGATTGCGTCTGAATTCAAGAGTCGAAGCTGGAGGTTGGTGTTTTCCTGATGCCTCCTTCTGTGGTCAACGTAGGATTATGTGCACAAGCATTAGGATGAAAGGAAAAGCAGGCTTCTACAGCAGTTTATGACTTAACTTTCGGAGACCAGCTGATGATCAGAAGAACCTAGAAACATGGATTAAGGCTTGAATTGCTTCTCATATGGAGAATCGAATATAGAGCTTCGTACGTTGAAATGATCCGAAAACTCGTTTGAGATAACATCGTCAGCTTATCGTTGATAGGTACTCGGTAGCTCACTATCTTCTTCCCCTAGTTTACATCTCAAGGAAAACAACCACGTCAAAACCTATCGGTGCTCCGCGTTTTCTTCGGCAGATTTTGATCTGGCATTTATATTGAAGTTGTGAATTCATAATGAGCATTTTACAAGAGCTGTCGGAATAGCGGCAATTCTGGCTGCGCATTCACTCGAAAGACCATCCATTTTGGTGGTTTCTGCTCAGCAACCGGTGGTGAATTTTTCAGTACTTACGTTTACATCACCCGCATCGGAAATGTCCTACTTCCGTTCAGCTGTAATTATTTTGTTCGTTTTTAAGCGATGTGATTGGTATGCCTGATGCCTCGAACGACCCAGTAACTATCCCGGTTGTATCGATTGACTGACCCAACTGTCAGGACTTCTCATTCGAGGAGCGCCATGGGAGCTTCAAACCTGCTGGTTGGTTGCTCAATCGTGTTGAAAAAACACTTCTCAGTTGTCACCAGTTCACTGCTGTCCCTTGAATTTTGCCCCAAATTTGATAACTCTTTGACTCGTAGCAATGACTAGTCTCAAAGTTCATATCACGCCGAATCCCTCCCAGCAAAGAACGAAGATGTAAAATCCATGCACTACAGTTCCATGAATAATGACACAACTTCGGTAGTTGACTAGTCGTATAAAAATGAATTGCCAGCCCTGGTGACTGACACTTCTATGACTAGTTTCATTCGTAGCGAATACAAATTGTAGGGAAGGCAAAATCAGTGCCTTAGTCCCGGGTACTGACTTAAGCAAGATACAAAATATAACGTAGGATGATAGTGAACCGGGCGCGCAAACGATCTGGCAAAAAACGGTCAATGTCCATGTCCATCATATAGAAGAACATAGTCCAAATGCATATCTGGATCAAGTAATCGAAAACCCACGATGTGAATTCCCGAATCAAGTGATAATTCATGACAGGGTTATTGCAAGTGGTTGGCAGTCGTACATCCGGACAGCAGCCGGCTATCGGTCAAATGGCGTTGGAATACGATCGATTAACAAAGGAGGTCGGAAGTGAGTGATAATCAAACTCAGTAAAATGGCACATGCCTGCAGCAGCGTCTGGTCTGCTGCAAACGTGTTACGCAAGGAACCAGAAAGCCTTATGCACAGTAGAAAAAAGGATTATGGTATATATAAGTATTAAAAACAAAATGAATCGTACAAAACATTATCTTACTTCATTCCCACGAATACCATCCCAGTAGATGAGCTCATTGATTGTTAGTCACTTGAAAATTCCGCATGGGGTTTATGGTTCTCCCAGCAATGATCGCCTGTCAAAAGGTACGGTATCCAAAGAGATGGAAAGTGCTCTCCACGATTCTTGCTCAATTTTGGATCTCGGTACAAGACTAATTAATTATACCCCTTGGAAAAACTACTTCAAAGCGCCAACCAACAGTGTCCTAAACGGCATTCTTCTCTTCATACAGGTACAGCTCAATGGTAAAGGTGGTTTGAATCCAACCTGTGCATTGAGACTACTCCTAGGCCTGGGCAACCTGGCAGTATATCAGCCCTCGCGCTTACTTCGGGTGGGTTGGCATCTGGGCACCAAGATGGTGCTGCGACCAGATGATCATTAGTAAATTATTATCTAACAACGCTTCGGTGACATAACGAATGTTCTTTGTTACAGGTTGCCTTTATAGGTAACAGTATCTCAGAATGGATGTAATGATCTCCAGAGAATTAGGCAACATTTGTGTGTTACGAAGGTCACGAAAGTCCGTCAAAGATGCATACTACCGTCTTCAGTTGTAAATATTCACTCATTAATAGCACACATAATTAACATTGTCCTAAGCATTCTGGGAACTAACATCCGCCTTCTCTGGACAGGCTGTGCACAGCTATGGACCCTGCTTGGAGCCACAAACAACAAAGTAAACTTAAAGGAAACTGCTCACAAGGATGCTGAAAGCGGTTTGACAGCCCACGATCGTTTAATTTTTCTAGGGCCCCATCAGGTAGGTGCAGTCACCGAGTTTTCGTCAACTTGAAGTCCCAGTTGGACGCAGATTGCACGAACTTCGGCAGATCCATCCATCTGCATCATTTGGTTTTCACAGGAGACTTACAAGCATCCAAGGTGGGTCTGATGTTTTTATTCAACTGAATTTGCCACACTGGGCCCCTTAAAGCTTCATCTGATACGGTATTCGAGATGTCGTAATGCACAATACAGATCTAATAAACTACTCTTCAGGTTGCTAAAAACTTCTCAACAACTCTCGAATAGTTTGTTTCCTTCTTGGGGTCATAAAGTAGTCGTAACATCCATGTTTACGCCAACTTTACTTTGGCGGTTGTGGGATGTTAAAGACTTCAGAAACCTTGTGGGTGGTTTCACGCATAAAAATATACAGAAATACCTTGAATGTTGCACTAAATGAAACATGAGGCGGCCTGATGCAGCACATTCAGTTAGGGAACATCATAAACGAGAGATTCAGCTGGGATTCAGGTGAGTCCCGTGAAAATCAAATTGGTTTGCAACTTACGATAGTCTTCGAAACTATTTTCAGGGTTGTTGATGACGACATAAGTAGGATTGCGCGGACGTTGGTGATTGGTTTAGGCAAGTGCAGTTCATGCCTATAATCACATGGGTGGGTGTGCGCTTGCAGTCTGATAAATTTTAAATGTTCTCGCATCAAGCAGCGCAATGAACTTTCTATTGGGTAGAAATATACAGGCAAACGCTGAATAACTCCTCTTGAGTGAGCTATATTTTTGATGACCTTGGCAGACGACCCAACAAAACATAGAACTGATAGCTGGTTGACAGCCAATTCAGTTTTTAACGGAACTGGTTGTAACTCCCACTCAAATCCATTTGAACGGACATATTACACCGATCACGTGTAAGACTTCGTATGACTCGGTAACCATAGATCCTAGAAGGTTCAGCTATGACGGACGCTGTGAATGAATACGGGATTCTGTGGGTCACGTTATTTGTGCTGTCCTTACTTTGTGTCTGACACCGAGCTTGGGTAGTAAAAAAGACCTGCGTAACTTCCCTGGAGTAACGTTCTTTCTTCCAATCTTCCGAAATTAATGCGATATCAAAATAATTCAAACCGCCCATGGTACGTGGAACCATCCCAACCATTAATAACGCAAGCTACACTTGATGAGTTAATGTTGCGCTCAGTTTCACCCGTCCATGAAAGAACCTGCCTGTTCATTCCGTTCCACACGCCATCAGTCAGGTACTTGTACGGACCGTTGCGTTTCACAACAAATCCACTGGAAACTAAGCAGAACACTAAATAAATGTATGACCTTCTGAATCAATCGCTTCATTTGACGATTAAATGATATTACGGTGAGACAGGTCATGAGATCAACCATACCTCATGCTACTTGGGAGAAGGTTGGTGTTTCCGGGAGCAAACCTGGCTGTTCGCCTCTTCTCGAAGCTGTCCATTTAGGGTGCAATCAGATGGCCCAAACTGATGGTCCAAATCAGCTGCCACCGCCCAATAGTATTGGCTTACGTGCGTAGATCTCATTCCGCCAAACTTTCCTTGGAAATTTTGATGCCGGATTCAACCTCCATAATTTGACAACGAGCGAATCACTGCCGTACTGCTACCGACCCCTTTTGTTGGTTTTCCCGAACTTACTAGTATTGAGATGTTTCCCGGCTTCGTCGTCACTTAACTGTTGTTGTCAACAGTACTTTCCGAAACGCCTACACTCGACACCAAACCGCTCACTCGGTTTATGGTAATATGGAAACCGTTCAGCATGCCCACGGCCCTTCCGATGCAATACACTATCCACATCACTGGCTTTGACAATACTTACTCTTAGGTTACCTGAAACTGCAGATTGCAAGCTAATAAATACGAATTTTATAAAGGTTGCTTATGATCGAAGTGGAGGTTGTGTCAGCCATTGTTCACACATCGGTTTTATGTTGCCTGGTCATTCTCAAATGCCTTTGTGAGTGCCTTATTAACGGGAATATGCGAGAGACAAAAATACAGAATCCCGTTGGCTTCCTGAGGCCATTCTGTCTGGTTTTTAGTGCATAAGCGTCAGCTCTTGAATTCTCTTGAATTCTTGAATTCACTCCCCAGGACAAAATCCCCATAAAATCAGCTCAGATAAAGGAGCATCACACTGGCGCCAGGATCTCCAAGAAATTGGCTGTACCGTTTTACTTTACCATGCTAAACGTGTGTTTGCAAATGTTGGCGATGGACACCACCGAAATAGGATGCAAAAAGAACAAATTGGCAAATCATATCGATGCAATGGAAATAAGATTGAATGTGAATGTCCTGGGAAGTCAGACCCACACAACGACGCTATCACAAGAGCAGCTCACACCATATCGAAGGTCAGCGATAACGAACGTTGCCATATTGCTCTGGAAAGGCCTAACTCTCGATGTATGTGGATGATCAAAGTTCGCCTGACTGCTGGTTCATATCAGACCAGTGGTAGCAGCGCGGGGATTATGGCCTCAACTATAAACAAAGGTGATTAGAGTAGCGCAGGTGTTTTACAGGTGAAGACATGGCAGTTCAAAACACGCTGTTCCTGGTCATTTCGTTTTTTGTCAAGGCTGATTCTGTGGAATACAGTGACTGTGGTGAGCGTTATCACGACTGATATGGAACCCCGTGTCCCCGAAATTTCGTTTGGCCCCAATTGTTGAAGCACTTAGATATTCGACTTTAGTTTCTAGTAGTTTCGTTTCAAATAGTTCACATCACTGTCCTCTAAAAATGCCTAGTTGTTACTATTACCTTAGCCACTTGATACCTTCAAACACACGCTGTGGTCTTTGCCACGGTCATACTCTCTACACGCCAGGATGTGTCAAACTGATGTAACCATTCGTTTTATACAGGCTCCACGGTTCCAGTCTACTCGGTCAACATTGAACCGTGTAACGTGATGCCATGTGAACTAATCAGAGGGAGTGAAACTACATTTCGAATCGAGTTTCAAGCAGGTGAGTCGGTCTCTTAACACATTGCCATGCTGTCAGCGTAGCTGTGTCTCACGGAGACAGACGTTTGTGCTAGCGTTAATCGCTAAATATGTAAACAACGTTTTTCCTACAATTTTTCCGGCAGATCAGCTGCTGTATGAAGCTGCCTATAGTCACTGAAAGCTTTAAATTTCGTTCCGGTAGATTGTTGTTGCCTGAAAGTCTAGAAGTTGGCTATCCTTTTTGAGTAATCAAGTTATTATAAGGTCACAGTCAGTTCTGTTATATATCATTCTATTGCTTGGAGTGTGCTGAATTTGCTGGAATTTTTTCGTATTCTGTGTGCGAGTTAAACATAGACTAGATTGGCAAAATACACTATTTTGCAAACCAATTTGGATTTGCGAGAGACTCACCCGGAACCCAGCTGAATCTCTCGTTTATGATGTTGCTTTAAAAAAACATCATAAATGAGAGATTCAGTTGGGTTCCAGGTGAGTCTCCCGCAAGAGTATATTTCGCTAAGTTCGTGCAATTTGGGTTCAAGTGTAACATAAGGTTGATGAAAACTCGGGGACTACGCCTACCTGATGAGCCCCAAGATGGGAGAAAGCGGTCGTGGGTTGTCGAAGAGTTTTCAGCAACCTTATGAGTAGTGTATTAGGTCTATAGACTAGACTGGCTCAGCACGAAACAACCCACTTGGCAGCTTATTAGCGTGCTAGCAACGTTGTCAGGCTACCAATGGTTTTTCTGATCAAATCTGTTCCATAGGAGTTGACAGTGAACTTCTTGTCAATGTGACCTAATTATATCGCTTTAACTTGCAGACTGGAGTTCTGGATCTCCTGGCCACGCAGACGGGTATGGAGTCTTTGGAGAAATAGCTGTTCTATTCAAATTGAGTAAAACGCAGATCTGTGGAAACGTCTATCCACACTGTCCACTTCAACCAGGGACAACGTACATATTCGCCAAGGCAGTACACATCCCTGTGTGGAATCCGCAAGTTAGTGGTAGCAGTTTCCTGATTTTTCCGTCAAAAATGAACACTCTCCCTGAAAATTAGGGCTGACGCAAGACCTACCGCAGGCGTGGAAAATGCTAAAAGCAACTAAACATTTCCACATACATGCACGCACGCCCGTAGGCAATCTCTTATTCTTTTAGACCTCTTCATACCAACAGAATTACTTCGGTATGCCGAAGATCGCTACAAACAAAACGAGAAGGAACCTTGGTTCATTCAGTTGAGGAGTAGTTCGAACGAACTATATGTGTCACGTGAATGTCACCTTGACTGGCCAATAGGTGTTACGTAGGCTTTGTCCAAATTGGCATAATCTCACCATACTGGATGTTCAAAAATTGCATGAAATTGCTCCCTGCCATTCCTGTATGCCTTCCAGATGGAGTTGGACTTTCGTTGGATACTTAGGAATTTGGGTGGGTTGACCCTCGTCTGTGTGGATATGCCAGTCCAGATAGTGTAGCACTTCGTTCGAGGTCAGAGTTTAGAATTTTGCGTCCTACATCAGTTTTGCTTCTTCCGCCTTTTCATCGTCCGCATACACCCTCTGTAAAAACTAGCCTCAGTTTGGGCTGGACATTCTTCACTCCTAATAAATAATCAAATATATTCTGTTCTTTTTCAACCAATTCAACATCGAGTCGTGATCGGAGATCACCCTCCACTTCGACAGATTCACTCTCCTCCGGGGGTCTATCTAAGATTAATATGTAAGCCTGAGTAGTTCAACAATATCGTTGGTTCTTTATTAACTTAGCAAGACAAAGGAGGACAAGCTTGATTCTGAAAAGTGGTGCTTATGGAAAACCCAAAGGTTCCAAAGACCTATTTGGACCATCGAAAATCAAAGTATAGAAAATACCTTTTTTCAGTAGACAAGTTGGCTAGTAATAAGATATCCGCTGATACATTTGCACCTTCTTTGGTGCCGGATAAACAGATTTTTATGTACCTGAGAAACAGCAGTGGTGCCGGACGAACCCAGGGAGTGCCTTCAACTCCCTCCCTCCGCACTGGATTAGCTTTTTTTCGAAGTTGTGGAATTGCACATAGAAACGCTCCATCACCAATCGATTTTCCTTCAAGTTGGTTCTTCGGAAGCTTCCAAGACTTGCTGCGCACTTCGAACTGAAATATTCCAGTGTTTGTTCCAAAGCAAAGGAAATTTCTGATCATCGTTGGAGATTAAATCCGGGTTTTCACCTAACCAGTTTGGACCGTACGCCATCGCAGATAAGATAGACGTCTATCCATGAGCTAATGATCGAATTAACAGCAACACGTTTGATTGGGAAATCTTACTAAACCTCGAAAGCATATTATCTCAATTTCGGGTGGCAGAAAATCAACTATTCTTTGAAGCATCGTTTCTTAGTGGTAAGCTTCATTGAAATTGGAGCATGGGTCGCCTGTGGAAGTGATACAATAGGACTGAAGAGTTCCGAACATTACTGGTGTGTCTACTTGCAAAAGGAGTTCTTCATCTTGACTTGGTGTGCAATCTGTGTCAAAATAAGACATTTTAATTGAACAACAACATATCGTAATTCACATTGTACAGGTAACCCTACGAATATATGAAAAAATGCACCCTAGCATATCATCAAATTCGTCCAACAAGAGATGGATACCTGTGATAATGCTGGGCTGGCACTTATCCAATAGATGATGGCGACTTTCATTGTGTCTAATACATTCTTATGATGTTCAATAACGTCACAGGATAAAAAGCGGTGACTCATAAAAGCTAAAAAAAAGGACTTTTGTGGATTGCAATTATACAGATGCGCTATCCGATATTCCAACTAAAACCTGACGCCAGTTTGGACAGATTTGTTAATTTCCACTTGAGATTCCGTCTTGCAAGTGAAGCCAATCTATGTTGAAATGCCGAGAAGCTGTTGGGGAATATCATCAGTGTCCGCGACCTCCTAGCAGGAAGTTTGAACAATTGACCTGAATTTCATTCACATCTGCCGGCCAAAAATATACGACCACTGCGCATATACTAGTTGCTTGAGTTTTGTGCAAACTCATACTATTAGGATTTTGATTAATCAGAATGATAATGACACCACAAACGTCCACGTGTCACTGAGGTTTATTACTGTAACAAATCAGTTATTCTGGTGCATCAGCTTGATACAACGCAAGTGTCCCTTTAGCTGCAGCGGTAGAGCGTCCATTTGCAGAGCGGAGGGTTGGCGTTCCTACTGTTCGGAGTAAGTAAATATGGATTCAAAAAATCCCATACCATGATGCAATAGGTAGAGTTTACTAGGCAGAGAGAGTTAACATATTGATGAATGACACCAATGCAATCAACACTGATCAACAAATGACCTCTGGTGAAAAACCAACAAGTAGCGTTTATGAGCAAAAGTGACGCGGATATATGCCCATTTACCTACGAGGTACGGAGCCGTTACATCTACGCCAGACGGCTACGTGGTAAAACTCCTCTGTTTGGAACTGGATCCGGGTTGAGTCTCCGTCACATCTGGTTGGATAACGTGCGTGTGTATGCAGAGTCCCACACTGGCCGAGTGGGCCGGAATCTGGGAGCCAATATAAAGTAGCTATATGATGTGGGAGCGTTTGCATCAGTTTACTAGACAGTGATTGGTTCAAGGTGTGATAGTCTTTTTTGGAAATGTGAGTGTGCGGTTGAACGTGATGACGCTGTGGGTTTCGCAATACGAAACAGGTGTAAGCAGAGTTTAAGCAAACAGTGTTGAATCAGCTCGGTGCTCCAATAACTCTGCTGGACGAAACTTCGATAATTTGTTCTCTTTTACTCATGTTGCCTGATGACAGCAAACATCAAAACCGGTGAATGTCAAATCTATAGTACCAACGAACAACTCCATCGTAGTATGTGGAGAACAAACGCAGTTATTTGATTACCAAGCCACCTGTAATTTCACACCCACCATACGTTCAAAATGCTCGAGCAACTAGTGCTAATCAGCTACTGACCGGCAGACGAACGGGCCTAACTAAAAACAAGAACGATATGCCTACAGCTTGACAGAGAAACGTGGCATGTTTTTTCCTCGTTGACCTTGGGCTTGCTGGGTATCACCTGTTGTAATGCTATCATTATGTAAATCCGACTACCAGGTCATTTGCATTCAAACTTGTATTCGATAGAACATCACGAACAGCGGAATGGCACATCACCGATGGAAACATTGCAAAAAGTTGCTAGTACACATCCAGTGTTATAAGCTGAGATATTCTATCCGCTTCTCCAGACTTTTGTTAAGTCCAAAGCCCTATTTTGCAGCCATCTCACGAGTTCCGCTTGGTTATTCATAGTGCATCTTGGACGGTCAACTCTTGATCTGGTCAACTATTTTTCCACAAATTTTACGTGCGCTTCTTGAAAGAATCTGTCAGTATATGTTGTGCACATCGTCAAACTAAATCAAAGTGACATTTCCACGAAGTGTGTTGTATCTATATTATGGTTTACTATATTGCAAGGATTTCTTGAGCTTACCCAAGCCTATATCGCCCACCGAAGGCTAACAATTACAATAAAGTTTAATCCAGCGTGCTTTCCTCTTGACAGTTGGGGGAGGGATAGATTATTACCAAGAAATCATAATAGAAGGATAGCCAGAAAGATCACGGGAATTAGAAACGGGTGACGCGAAAGTTCCAGAAGAAAGGAAAACCCTAGCCAGTTTGCTTCCGAAGACGAACCAAAAGCAAACAAGACGATAGCCTAAATTGGGGTGGGTATCTGGAAAGAAGCATCTTTGCGCCATGGAGGATCTTGCAACCACTTCTATCGATAGTATCCGTACCACAAACAGAAGCGGACAAAATAGACAGGACCCCGCGGAATTTACCGGAAAGGTTTCGAACCAACATTGCTTACAGATTCAATTACTGTGCCAAAGGCTTATGTGACAAAATTACCAAGAGAATCTGCAGGATTGCTTATTGTTACCAGAGGTGACTGCTCCACAAAAGCCAAGCCTATATCAGTCTAAACTACAATTAACTGTTTACTGACTGGAGAATAATCCAGCTTAGGTTTGTACTGCTGTTCCACACAAATGTTTTACGGCAGATGAGTAGGCCGCACGCAGCTGTGCTTCAATGCCGAACTAAATTTTAGAAAAACCTGAAACAGGTGGATAAATTGCAACCTGCTCACATTCAACAACAGTCCCGATTGCATCCATTTTGATTTTGTTCAGCGGCAGTCAACCACCTACTGCCACACTATGATACATATATATATATATATATATACGCATGGTAAAAATTTAACTTTGAAGGCATTTGCTGTCTTTGCGTCGGTGAATCAGAACTTCCAGACATGAAGCAGAACCCCGCTTCAGGCCACTTCGGCTTTAGTGAAATTAGCTAGCGATTCCGGCAATGACCTTCTGCAAAGGATTTCATGCTGTTAGAATGCGGAAACTTAGCTCAGACATCACATTGCAACAATGGCTCATGTCGTTGCCAAGATATGCAAACGGAGGATATTTAGCTCCATTTCCCTGTTGTGCGACTCAATTGCGAGAACTATATTTGCATAAGAACCAGCGATGTCACAGTGGGTTAACCGCTGAGTCCGGCACCAGCTGATGTTTTCACGAGTAAGTCGTGGTAGATGAATTATACTACTACAGAGATCACGAATGATATTTTTCCGGTTTAAAAACCATGATAAAGTACAACCGAAACTGTATAAATATAGTCAAAACCATGCATCCATCTTTTAGTTAATTTCAATGGTTGATTGAAGACCTAGACAAAGTAAACATGCGGTTTCAGGGGAAAATCCCATGTCCGTGGTAGAATCACATATAGAGTATTGAGGTAACCTTCACTCTTCCAGGGAACTATGTGTACCAAGTACACTGTATACACAAAAAGCGTAGAATATCTCATCATCGGAAAGAGTTCTCACATTTCGGCTGCTTCTGATGATTTTGACCCTGTTGTGCTTAGTAAATTGGTAAGAATTTTCGCGAACACTTTTGTGTGTTGTTACGGAACGGATCGATCTCCACAATCAAATAGAATTTGCGGTGTTCAGCTCGATTTTGGATCATGTTCTGGTGAGCTACCGACCGGTCACCTTGGCGTGCGTGATCTTTTCGTTACAATGTGGAGAAAATCCCTACAGTTACAGCTTCACTTTGAGAATAATACATTTTTGCTACCAATCAGCAAGGAATTCGACGTGCTCTATTTCGCTTCACGAAACTGCTGGAGGTCAGAAAACAGTGCGTTTCCTCTAGAGTCACAGAATACGACGTTACCGAGATCCTCGTTGACTTCAGTAACTTTTCGGCACAGTACTTAACCTAAGCTAATAATTACGGTTCTCAAAGCCGCCAATGTGTTATTATGTCTGAAAGATATTCCTGTGTTTGGGGCCCCGGTTGAACAGAGGATGATTATGCGTCTTTTAGATGGAGCTTGGAACCCACAATACGAGGATCGGCTAGCTTGGAAAGGCATAACGAGGAATATGCTCTACTCGTCATTGCTGGCAATTTGCTAGACAGATTGATCAACGTGTATACATGAGAAAAACTAAAGAATCATTTGGAAAAGGAATCAATAGGTGATTGAAAAGACGGAAAAAATTATTAAGTAAAAGTACTCCTAATATTATTCCGAGTTTTTGATTCTCAAGAATGAATCTAAGGTCCTGGAATGGATGGAATAAGGGACCGCAGGTGGATTGTTTTTTTGTGTATACAGGTACACTTGAGCTGCTCAAAGGGTAGTTCGAGTGCGTTGCTTCAAATCAGAATGTAAAAAAAATGAGGAAGTTTATCACCTATCGCCTTAACAAAGTATCCGTACGCAAACACGTCTCAATTTAGGCGTCTACAACGAACCTATGTGGATTGCTTCCGGTTGCTGATAAAAGCCGAACGTCCTGTTTGATAATGTTATATTCATTTTTTCAGAAGTAAGCTTCAAACGACGGGCAGATAATGCAGAGTAATTGACAAGGTGGCAGAACATGCGAAGTTTTCGATAATTGGAATACAAATATTTATGGAAGAAGTCATTGTATGAATTAACCTACCCATCCTATTGGAACGAGGATTTTGTCAACACGTTCATTCCATGTCAAACCAGAGTAGATGGTAACACCGAGATATTTTATGTAATCTACCTGAGGTTGTGGACAGTCACTGACAGATTTTTGGGCCACAGTAGATGAAATAGTCTCAAGCTATCTGTCATGTCTTAAGGTGAAAACAGTCTCGTCGCTTTTGAACTGGTTAAGCCGTACTGGGAAATCTGCTAACCATTTACACACAGCTTTACTGTCCTGACTAAACAATGATGTAGAACATATTTCGTCCTCCACAATGAGGTCCGCATATTTTTCATACCGTGCCGCTCGTCAGGTTACAAAGTCTGCGGAAAATTAACAGATACAATACCAAAGCAGATCTCTGGGGCACGGCAAATTCCTCGGCACTGACGACTTAACTTGTTGTTACAGGTTGATCAGTAGTTATGGATGCTCGATTGCGAAAATTTACGTAGCAGGAGATGCTGATTGACTGAAGCAAATACACTGCTAACCTCCATGACGCAGAACCGGAAACTTATTCTTATGGAAACCAAAGCCACCCAAATTTTGCGATGGATATCAATAACCTTCTAAGTGGCTTCTGAAGACATTTAACAAAGGCCTTATCCTACCCGGCATTAATCGTTCTAACACCCCAGACAGTAAAGAAATACATTTAAGTGGGTGTGATTTGGTGGGACACCAGGTTGACAGGCTTCAGGTGTTGGATTTATTCTTCATTTTCTCCATTTGCTTGCTTACGGAATTCTTCTAGGATGCGACTGAACAAATGGCAAAGTGGTGCGGAGATTTCTGATGCACAGCATCTTAACACTAACGCGGTCACCCGGTTCGGCCCACTGACTTTTTCGGGTGCTTTTCCGCTCAAAGCGAAAGCCTTTCAGAGATGGAGTCGTATTTTGAGTAATTGAGTTGTGAATCACGGAATTTTTTTCCTCGAATTTTTTCTCCATCTGAGGTAACCTGCGCAAGCAGGTTACGTGCACGGTTACGTGCAAGTGACGGGCACATACTCTTTAATGGGAGAAAGAACGAGAAGGGAAACACTCGAGTTAGTGAGTCACGGGATCAAATGAGTGACATCAATGTCAAGTTTGTGGGACCGGATATTTCGCTGGCCAACTCAAGTTCAGAGGTCGCGCAATTTCCTTCCGGACGCAAAGTTGTTGGTCAGGCATTCGGATTTCATTTGCCTCAGCAATCAATAATAGCCAGGTTCGTACCGGTCGAGATCACTTCAGGGGTACTTGGTATGCGTAATCAAACGCGTGCTGTTGTCGATACTAGGACTGATTCGGACAGGTGTGACTCTACTGCACTTCAGCCGGTTTTCTTTTTCTCAACAAGTGGGGACAAGGGATTGTGTTCTTGTTCGCTGTCCGAAGAACACCTTGTAGTAAGATCAATATATGGTGCTTGGTACCAGCATACAAGTAAGCATACAGAAGCCGACTGGAGAGCGTGGTAATTCGTCCTTCAAACGGAACCCGTTAGTGTGGCTGGAACTGGAACTCAAGCACGGCCAGGTATGTGGCATCACCCAAATTTTCTGAGCCTTCAGCAACCGAGTCACCTTTAAATGTGAGCCATGCGCATTTTGAACACTGTTGTTTTGTGCTTCACAGATTGCGTGATTTTGAGATCAAACTGTGACACGGTCCTCTTTTGCGCACCTACTACCATCATCATTAGTGAAAGAGTGAAAGCAATGCTGTCTTCGTTGGAATGTTTTTCCCAATCCTGCCTTGCCAAACTCTTCAATACGAAGGTAATCTCAGAAATAGTGCACAAAATGGTGAGTTGACATTTTTGAAACGGATGCCGAAGTATCTAGGATGCACGAAGGAAGTCTGTGTCTGGCTGATTTCAACAAGTTTACAGTCGGTTTCGAGGAACTATTATTGACTGATGTAAATCTCATCTGTTATGTGTGGTTCCCAATCAGTCAGAAATTTGCGCACCGTAAGTCAGCTAAGACTTCATCTAAATTTACCATTTGACGGGACTTGGAAAATAGTGAATGGAAAATGTGCCACCTAAATCCGCTTTTTCTCACGGGCGTGGGAAACCTTTAGTGACAAACTCTGATAAACCTAGCGACACAAATCCAAACAAAACAAAACACATTGCAGATTACCTCCACATAAATGACCATATCCCCCGGATATATGAACTGGGCATTTGCCTGCATCTCGTCCATCTGTGTGTCAAGAAATCTCACTTTGCGTACATCATCACGTAGCCATTGATCGTATACGTCCGTTTCCTTATCACAACTTTCGCTTCGTTTTTTACTTGATTAAACTATTCAATTTAAATGGGTAGGTGGTAGTATGTTGTCCTTCGATCACAAGAGACAGGGGGAATACAAGGGACGGGAAAAGATGCAGTTGTGTTTCTCTAAAGTGGTGGGATGAACCGCATCCCACCACATCACATCACAAGTGGTGATACGAACTTACAAAAGCTTGATGGCCTCAGTGCCGACAGATAGATGGTGATGTGAGTCGAGGTTGCCTTAATAAGGCCTTCCGCTATAGGATAACCATCGAATCGCGCGTAATTTACTTTGTATTCTTCGACGCAGTCTCATTCCTCAAGTCCCTGTTGGCTGGTTATTCTCATGAGCAGGTTAGCGTACACCCAACCCCTGTCACATAAGTTTCAGTTTGACGACATGAACTGGCATTTTGGCGATACTCAGCAGCAGGTCCCAGTTGCTATTTATCATGGTCTATAGTATCAGTTCGAGTTCCGGGGTCAATCAGCATGAACCTAAGAGCACCCAGATCGGATCCTTGGTTCTCCTCATTTTGTCTTAGAAAATAGAAGTCGTTAGGATACGCCTGAGCAAAGTTTACCAGGGTAATAAATAATTTTGTTAATGTGAAAATCTTGCGGGAATGACGACATTAATCTATTTTACTGGGCTGCACGAAGGTGGTGGTAAATACCCCCAAAAAGTACTAACAGAGATGACGAGTCACGGGTGCTTTGTAGACGAATTCGCAGTTCACATGAAATTAGATCAAACGAATGGGACGATCATATTTGCATAATGGCATAACACCTTGTGAGAACTACACTCAAGGTCAACAAATACGTGTTACACCTTGTTTGCCTGGCAGCGCCCTACCCACCTGGAGCATACGGTCGCTTGAGGCCCACCTACATACTGGCCCTTACTTGACCACTGACAGGTGCGCGATCATTGCCAGTGTACGTATAAAAGGAATGGCAAGGCTGGGGCAATTATCAAGTGTTTTATAGTCCCGCAACTATGCGAGTTCAGCACATACTCTTGCTTGTCACTACAGCCTTCATAGTTCCCAGTGCTCAGGATGTTATCTACAAAGATTGCGGTAGGTGTACTCGTGAGCAGTTGTCAGGAAGTCATCCTTGACTTTAGTTTGCCGGGAGTGTTGCAACACGCAGTTAGCTTTCGCGTGCAAACTCCTGTTGTTAATCATGCCCGATTTTGATGTCGCTTGTAACCTAGCACACCGTCACAGACCACATCAGCCATCGTCTAACAAACTGACACGAACAACCCTCAGACGTAACATTTATTTTATACAGGATCCCGTGTGCCAATAATCTCAGTCAGTGTGGACCAGTGTGGCCGGGAGCAGTGTATACTGCTTAGAGGAGGTGTATATACTTTTCGCATCCACTTCCGAGCAGGTAAGCCCCGTCACAAAACTTTTCTAGCCAGTATCTATCCTTACTGGGATCATTGAGTAAAAAAATTGTTCTTTAACATTTTTTCCTGATTTGTAGTTGGATGGGTGGGATCTTTTGGTGACGTTGAGCTGAATGGTATCATCTGGGGAAGGCCGGTTCCGTTTCCGCTGGGCATGCCACAGATATGTGGAAACGTCCAGCCGCGGTGTCCGATAAAGGAGGGAGAGGAGTACAGATATAGCAAGTCCATACACATCGAGTACTCGCGTACACCAGTGAGTCCAAACAAATCCGTAGTGCTTGTTGCTCGCAAATAACTTCACACTGACGACACCAAATGTGCCACAGTTATTGACTGCTCACCACACATTAACAACATTACCGAAACAACAATTTGTTTGTATTGTTTATATTTCCAATTGCTGTATTCAAGCTCACATCTTATTATACCTTCCAGATGGATTTTCCCCTTCAGTGGAAATTGAAGAATGGGGCTGGGCGGACCATGGTCTGTGTAGAAATTCCAGTTCGGATTCTTTGAAGCTCTACCAGTGATGGGCATTATCTATCGTTAGGTGCCTAGAGGGTGAAAATTTGTGCCTCTCTTGATGTTTTTTTTTGTACACTTGCATCTCTTGTATTCGTTCTGGCTGGGCTATCCTGATTTTTCATTGACTACTTAAATATATTTCGTCTGTCGGCTGATTTTTTCAATTCGAAAAGAGGCTATCTGCAGGTTGTAAAACAATCAGGTATACTTTACATGTTCTCGGAATCTTCCAGATTATGGATGGGAGCGCTTGACCCATGATGTGTTCATTGGTCAAATTACCAGCAATCCGTCGACTCACTCTGTCATTTAGCGGAGCAAGGTTAACTAACCTGACCTAGGAAAGAATAAGTGATAAAAATCTCAACTTGCTTAAACCAACAGGGTTGTCACAGCTTTTGGTTTGCTGAACCCCGTTGCAACATGAGAAAAATTTGTTTTGACGTCTTCTGAGATATTATGATTTGTACCGTTTGTGCCATTCGACCAGTGAAGATGGATCTTATATCGCGGTGCTTCCTGCGACGTGCCTGTAGGTCCCACGTTTTTCGAAATGTATGCGAATGATTGGTCATTATTCATTCAAACCAAAGTTCTCCGCTTGTGATGATGATATAGAGCTACCGAAGTTATTAGCATGAGTTATATATATATATATATATATATATATATGTATTATATATATATATATGGAACTACCAGTAAACCTCTTTCAGTGTTCGGTTAAAAAGTCCTACCACGTCCGTCCGGCGATGTTCTCGAGACGCAGCCTCTACGACAATAACAGATAAACAAGCATCTACACAAAGATGACGTGAATAAAAGCGGACCTAAATCCCCTTGAAGCAAAACGCAAAGTAGAATACATTAATCACGGAAAGACATTGGATTCCTCATTGATCACGTTCACAAATAAATCTACAACGTATACTTGAAGTCTTACATTGGTGACGCCTGAGTTATCTCAGTTCAACTCCCTATCCGTTAGTTTGCCGTATCTGGTGGATACATTTCCGTGGAATACTTACCTGACGCGTCACGCCACTGACGCGTCATACTTTGTACCAAAAATGCAGTGCTGTTAAAAACGCTATATGTTTTATCCCGTGGTGGGTATGTTCCATAATCTCACATTTCATTCCATCGAGGACTAAGGATCTGCTGTTCCTACCATTGCAATATTGTGGGTGCAAACCCCATGAACCAAGTGACATTCAAATATCGAAACTTGAAAACCGGCTAACTATGTTGGGAGGTTAGGTCTGTTCTTGCCTTTTCAACACTTATGGTCATCTAAAAAGCAACATAAATAACAAGAATTCCCATCACAACGGATTTCGGTTCTGCGAAATCAAACACAGACTTAGGAAGCCAGCCCAAGAGGATTCAACGAAAACTCGCTGCCATGCTAATCCTAGTATGGATTTAGAAAAATAATAACGTTTAGCACCAGGGCAAACAAGCTGCCGACGTGAACCCGCTCACTACTTGTGTTTCGACGAAGGGGGGTGATCGTGTGAAGGGGTTTACTCTGAAAATAGGCTCTATCAGTTTTGCGAGGAGCACGTTTGGCTCTTGTAGATAACTTGGGGACTTACTATACTCCGTATATTTAAAAATGTCCCATGGCGTTTTACAAGTGCAGCAAAATTTACTGCTTTCATTACGGACCAGCTTCCTGTATAAGAAAATTGATGGAGCACTCGAACCTCTAGGGGCCGGCACGGGACTGGTTGAAGGATGATGCACATGACCATATAATGAGTGTTTCTGTCCGTCATCGAATTTTCTGACTACTTCATCCGATTTTCTGACTGGTCATACATAAGGATGAGATGTAGTTTAATGGACGTTTGTGCGGCCAGGAACAACGTCAGCTGACAAGCCCAAAATAATTGCCGGCGATGCAGAGGGCGAAAAGCCTACCTGAGAATTTCAGGAGCCGTCTGACAAAGTAAACAATGATTCTGACCAAAATGGGTTCAAGTGCGACCACCAGAAATGTGAGACTCCCTCTAAAATTTGTCCACCTGACATTTTGCCATTTTGAGGAAATGATCATTTAATTTAACAGAATCAATTTGAATTCAAATGGCATACGGTTTCGTCTTTTGCGTGAAACTGAAGAAACTGTGTCAAAATGCTAGTGAACCTTAGGCTAAGTAAAATTAATTTCAGAGGGCATAACACAGTGTTCTGTTAAATAACTTGAAAGTTAAAAAGCACTGATCACTTTGAAAAGTGTGGTGAGAACAAGAGGTTTGAGGGATAAATTTGTGGAGCGCACTATCTTCCACCGCAAAATGTGTAAAGCCCCATTCGATATACAATACAACGCAGTATACAACATCCACATAAATCTAAAACAACATGATCATTCAATAAAAACACGGCAGTCTCAGAGTGACTACTTGGTCTTGTTGGGCGCAGAGGGTAGGTTAAAATGATTAATCAATATCACCTCGAGGAATTCTAATCTCTCTGGCCACCAACTTTCTGCTAAGACCTGAACGTTGAGTTAAGTTCAACTTTGTGTCTTGTGACCATTAGAAGCCTGACGATCGATGGATTGACCTGAAGTAGATCAGCATTGGATTAGGGTCAACTGACGTAGCACGGAGCTTTTTGAGCACGTGCTCCTTTGATCGGATTTCAAGCCTCTCGTAATTTTCACCGGTAACTGCTGTTGAACTGATAAATGCAATGAATTATAGATAAAAGTACACTCGACATTCTGATTTGCGGAAGAAGCAGTGACCGTGTATTTGCTTCCGCACTCAACTGTACCACATTGTAAGTCCGACGCAGAGAGACGTTTATTGACCGTTAATATGATTAAAGTACACCTTCCAGAATTTCGCTTTCCTCCGTGAGATTATCCGAGGTGCAAATCTATCTAGCTCTGTGGACCAAAAGTAACATCAGCGCATGTTTTTACCGTGTAAACTCGTAAACTCCTAAAGGTTAGATACTGTACATTCCGATTTAGGTTTCTGATGTACGGAGCGGGACATGATGCCATCGGTATTTCTGGCAATGAAAACGTCTAAAAACGGAAGTTTGTTATCCTGCCCAAATTCACAGGTGAATAGAATGTTCTGGTGGACAGTGTTAAAAACAGAGAAGGGTCTTCCTCCTATCTCTCAATGTTTGCGATGAATAAAATACTATCTGTGTACCTCTTATACGAGGGTACGTGTTGTTGGAATCTGTCAAATTTTAACTGATCCTGAAAGAATTAGACCAACTTTGTTAGAACTTCATTGATAAACTAACACAAGTGTGATCGAGACGAAACCGACGTTGGTATTTTTAACCAACATTGCAATGAAATATGCCATGGATAAGGCGGCCCCCAGGAGATATCACAATGCACCTCTTCACCTTCGTTGGAAAATATAAGTTACGTTGAGGTGCCCATCCCGCTGGGGGAGTTCCAGTACTCTTTATCAACGAAAATATCCAAAGGAAAACCACAGGATGAAATTTCTTATTTACAAAGAGCCTTTTTGTACTTTCCAATAGCAAGATTATTGAAGGTGCACTCTTTCGGATTCGGGTCTCTCAGTTTGCTTTTAACCGGGATGGTTAGTCGATGCATACGGTGACGGTTGAGTGCGCTATAGGCGTCTATCCGTCTCGTCAGTTATTCCGGATTGTCGGTCGCCACTTCTTGCCAGATGCTATGAATTATGGATTGATGAACTTGCATTCAACCCAAAGTCAAACGACTTCAAGAATTCATCAGCATTGAAGAATATCTCCGTATTGGGGAGCTTCCTCAATCAGCAAACTCTTCTTTTGGTAGCGGTTAACCTACCCAACCTCAGTAAATAAGTGGTTTCATCTTGTGTTTTTCATCCGGATCTTCAAAAAAGCAGTGCATATTTTCGTCGATAGAGAGCACTTTGGCGCTTCCAGCAGAATGGGCATCTCAACGTTACATACCTTAACAAATAAATCCGAAAAGGCTTATTGAGAAACGTATCCGAGAGCAGCCCCATACAAGGCACAATAGTTGTTATACTTCACTTCTAAGCTGGTTGAAAATAGTAGAGAAAACCGCGTCGGTTTCATCTTGTCCACGCTTGTGTTAGAATATCAGTCAACTGCAGCAACATCAGTCAACTTCCTTAACCCATAATTAACTAATGGGAAGATGATAATTACCGTGTGACGTGACTGTTCTGCTTCACTGTATAGATAAGAGATCTGGGGTAGCTAAAACTCAGAAGGTGTGATTCACGGTGTACTGTGACAATGAAATGATAAACCCATTTTTGTAGAATATTAGAGTCCCTTTGTCGCATGCATGATTGACGCACGATCGACAGGGCACAGTCATCTGCCCCCGTCACCACCTGCCAATCACGCCAATGCCTAGCAAGTCTGCAATCTACCAGGAAGACGGGATACTGGAGAGCATCAACTCCGTTCTTCAGATGTTCCCAGGCGAATATACTGTCCCGTGAAACAATAAATCAGCCTCCAACCGTCTATTCTCGACACCCGCTACAGTGTCTGAACCAGGTTGAAGCCTCATACTCGGGAAAAATGTGCAGGGAATGCGGAAACTTCTCTTTATATTCTGTCAAAGCTGACCACATCAGCTGCTCGGATTCACTCTCCGATAGAAAGACCTCAGGGTGCAGTGATTTTGCACTTAACTTTTGATCGACTTGAAACAAGAAACCGCGAAGGGCACTACAGTGTATGCGTGCTGCATACCAGCGCTCAAAAAGCCTCAGGCGTGGTCAGCCTATGATCCGCCAGAGAACAAGGCACTGTACGTACCCTAAGCACATTCAAAATCAGTACTAAATATCCGCAAGCCGCCTGTTGGTCCCCGTGTTCCCTGCATTTTTTTGGGGAATTCTCGTGCAAGATTTGCGCGTGCCACATGTTAAGTAAAAGTCGTTTCTTTCAACTCACTGAAATTTTGTTTAAAACCGGCCTAAGCGCGCATTCCATTTTGACGCGTGGCACGCGCTGCTTCGCAGCGCTGTCAGCTAAAGAGTGCAGACAGTTTCTGTTAACTTCCGACCGTACTGGCTATCTCCTTCGCCGTTGCCTCCATACGCGTCCTCTTTACACTGTCTGACTGCCCGCTTACAAAACCCTGCAGTCTCACTTTTTCTTACTCTACCTATACCGATTGCGCAATTACTGATTGCACGTTCTGCTTAATTCATAATGTTTATTGACCCATTTGTTCATAGGAGCAATTCTCAATACAGCACCTGCTGCTCTCATCCGTCTGTCCCTATTGCCTACTGAATACGAACTACATATATTCCGTTAGCTCCAATCGTCCTGTAAGGTCTTTAGCTGCATGGATCTTACAACTGCCATGAAATTCCTCTGAAGGCCTCATAAACTACACACACCCCGTTTTCAACCATCCATCCTTGGTTGCATATTAGAATGTCAATTAACACACGATGGATAGTTGACCAGGTTTAGAGAATAGGAGTGCGCATTATGACCGTGTAATTAGCATATGTTGGACACAACCAACAGACGGATAGCAATCGATCGACAAGATCAGCCAGGCAGATAGGGCGTTGCCAGACAAATTTGGCCTCATTCGCCTACGTTATCTTTGAGTATGACTCGAATGACTTAATCCGAGGGTATCCGTATGCAAATCTGGTTATCGATGGCATTTTCATTTCAACTGATGCCCACTGAACTACTGTGAACTGGAAATCCGGCTAAGAGACATACTCATCCGTTCCTTTGTTTTGGGGTCTTTTATTCGCGTTCATCACATTCATCTGTCCATAACCATCCAGTATATTACAGCAAACAGATTAGACATTTTTTGGAGAAGTTCCAGACTTTTTTGAAGACATGGTTCTGATTCTGGGCGACCAAGAAGCACAGTGTCTAAAAGCCAGCTGGACAGTAGTCATACATCCCTTCGTAGATTTTAGCGGCAACGTTATTCCGATAGATACACATAACTTTTTGATCGTGCGAGCTTCTCCTATCAAACCTTCACCTGTTCAACCCATTTTATGCATAGCAAAACAATTAATGATCAATCTCGTATCAGACTGATAAATCGTTGATCTTGTCTCTTTTACTCCACAGTTCTACCAGGTTTCAGTGGATTAACATAACCAATTCTCAAATGATATACGGCATAATTTTATATTATTAAACATTATATATATTGTCACATATTAATATTGTTTTCATAATATTTCTTTATATTATTCTTCGCACTATATTTATACTCCACTTCTTGATTTCGCAATGCATATCACTTTGAATCTCTCACCTGTGCCCACAAACAATCCACACTGTCCTTTACGGTATAACGCCTCGTGAGCTTTTCTCGATGGCTGCCTACACTAATAAGCTGCCTGCACTTTTATTCGCATAAGTCTGGACCTACCATCTGAAGGGTAGCGACTGAGATGTGTTCCAAATATCAGGGTGCAAGACATCCTAGTCCATATCTATTCAATTCTTCAAATTGTGAGAAACCTCTGGAGCACTTCTTTGTGCCGTTTTCCGATTGCTTAAGTGCAATCTACTTTATCCTGTTGACTCCCTGTGAGACCTCAGAATAACAAGTCGTATGGCAGTTCCACCGCTTTTGTCCTGTAACGCTGACCAGGGGAATAAAATGCAACACCTGGTGGCAAGTCGCATCCAAGCGTAATCAATCGTGACATGCAGAATGTAGAGCAACTCACCAAGCTACAACATTTGTGTCACTGGCCAAATACACCCATTTTCAAATTAAGCTTTTATTGACAGGGGATTCAACTAAATCTCCTAGCGTTCCAGGTAGTGCGGTATTCGAGATGTCAGATTGTATTTTCTTGACATAAAAGCGTACTACTTACAGTTACTTAATTACGGTTACTTCAAAATCTTGGCCTTTCATCCCACGCAGGGCTTACTATATCACCTTTGTCTTCAGCGTTAACCCCACATTTTAAGCATTTAGCAAAATACACTGGTTTTCAGAGTAAATTGGTTGATGGGGACTCGGGGAGCCCCCAGAAGGATAAGACTGTCGTAGAATCATGAGCGACTTTAGAAGTAGTGTATCGTTATGTTCATTTGGTCACAGTTTTAGCGGAACTCTTATCCATACCGCACCGCAACTACAGGACAAATCCACATCCGTGAAAGGTTTTTTTTGCAGACACCGGTTGAAACAAACAACGCAGCGGAAGATTTAATCTTTTGTCACATAGAACAGTTTGTACTGAATGTATGGTGTGTCGGATATTCTTAACAGACCATTGGTTGTTCGGCTTATTCAATTGTATTCACGGGACGTAGTAACCGCAGGCGTATTCGTTAATACCTTTTGTTCCACATGACATTTTTCTGTGTAGATTGTACCCTTTGATTCAAACTAATCTTCAAGATGGTGAACACTATGATGAGCGCCACATGGCCCTCGATTACTACGAAGCGTGTGCATATTTTGAAAAAGATCAAATAATTCCACCGGGCAAGTTGTTTGCCAGCTTAGCAGCAAACGAGGCTGACACTTCAAATTGTGAACCCTTAGCACTGGACTGATTGTGTCGGACCGAGCGCAATTTCAATTGCCACATACTGGCACGTGTTCTGGCTTCAGTGATGCCACAAGAAAGTCGTCCTCCAATACAGTCTGATACACATGGCTACATTCTCGATATCCTTGGGTTCCTCTCACTCCTTTCCACCCATTGTGTCATCATAAAAATCTTCTGATATCTTAGTAAAAATGAATCAGCAACTGGACAAATTATCGTCAAAAACTGTGATTGTTAGTGAATTTGCACCAAGACTGGCAGACTGGCATCATATGTAACTAAAATCATTGCACTGTGCTCAAACTGCTTGAAATTGGTTGTGCCAAGCTGGTTTGTCGTTAAACTGGTCTCCATGGTCATGATACTCCCCACTGCGAGTTAGAAATGCTTCATGTTGAGTAAAACTCACCGGAAGGCGAAATCTTGCATTAAAATTCGACAATTTTGAACGTAAGAAATTATGACTTAAGTCAATAGGGCAGCCAATCAATCCTGCTGAGTGAACATGTTCACCTGCTTAGTTGCGCTTGTCCAAATATCAACGGATATCGCACCCGTGCCTACTGACCGGTCGATGCGAGAACGAAATCAAGTGGTACACCATGCGAACGGGACTCGAAATGATGCCTCACAGTTAGCCGAGATAGGATGAATTAGGTTTCTAACACTCCCTCCCTCTAAGCAGCACTGCATAATGAGCCACGGATGATTTGTTTAGCCTAAATCTGCACGAGTGCGTTGCTGCGGTAAGGAGCTGACGGATTATTCGATATCGACTGGTCAGTGGGGGTGATCCGGTATGGTGCAATAGGGGGCCTAATGGTAATGGGAATCTTGTTGATTCCGATGGCAGTTCATTCAAGCACAATTGATAATAACACCTTAGAAGTGTCCGAAATATGTTCGCCATGTTAGTTAGGTAAATAGCATTAGAACTATTTTCCACCAGGTGGTCAGCGATCCAACCTAAATCCTACCCAGAAATGTGTCCTCAGAATACCTTCCCCCAAACCCGGTACAGTTGTCTCCAGTATCCACTATCTGCCTCCAAATTTGAAGGGGTGCTTCCAAAACATCAAAGTTAGCCACGACGCGCCTACCAGAAGACATTTCAGGATAAGTCATGTTCCAGGTACTGACGGAATTGAGCAGGTCTGGGACGTGTGAAGAGAGCTATCTTTCATTCCCTGGTTATTCCTCTCATTTTAATCACTACACAAGTTTCGGCATAATGTGAGTGGAACAATCGAAAGCCCGACTCACCCAGCGCAGATCACACATTACTCACCCATACGTAACTCCATCACAGGGCGTTGGTAGGTTTGTTAGTACGCTCGCCATCAGCTGACGGTATCCTAATCATGGTTCTGACCTGCTCATTTGCTTATATTTGGCACATGAATAAACTCACTGTGCGATTTCTAAAATAAGTGGATTTTGAATTAATTCTCATCATCATATCTTGCAAATAGGGTGAACAAATAAACCGAAAGTTTTCGCATTTATTCGATTACTCGAATAGCATAAGTAGCATATTGATACAGAAAAGGTACATGAGAGCCACCTGCATACTTAGTTCTCCAAAGTTGCCCAGCGGAACACGGGGCGACAAACGTACCCCATCCGTTCAACTGTTATGCATCCGATCAGAGTTACCTTGTCAGTTTGGATTTTGTAGTCCTCAGCTCCACTGGAGTATGCATGGTGGTTGCCCACTCGTAACTACCGATTCACCCGTGCGTCGCACGCTGTTTTAGGACCTTCATTTCGGTCACGACAACATAGTATTTTGGTTCGTCTGACAAGTACACGATCAACACAAAATTATCAGGGGACCAATCCTAATAGTAATTTCATGGTTGCTTTGAATAAAGCTTCAACAAAAAACCGCAACATCCTGGCTACTTTCAGAACACTAAAACGAATATTTTGACGAGTAGCTTTGTATATTGCTAACCCATGCAACCTATGGTTTGCGCCCCAGATGCAACGTGACGAAACAGCTCAGAGTTGCAAAGATAGCTCAAATCAACCAGACACGCGGCCTATTTTCGTCAAACGTCTTCCACCTGATTTCTGAGCGTTTATATCAAAACCGGGTTCCAGGTGGTATGCAGTTATCCCAATACAGTTCACGATGGTGCGTGTTAGTCTTTGTGTGACAAGACCTGGTGTGAGCCAATGGAGTCCTAGAAATCAAAACGGAATCTGTATTGAGAGTCAGTAAAGTAGACTGTTGTCTCTTGTCAGGATAAAACGGATGATTCAACGCAATTGTGATCCTGGAAGAACTCACTTCGGTGTGGTCTTGCATTTTGGCCCGCGTAGAAGTGATGTGGAAATTGGTTTTTCTGTGATGCCCATCAGGTTGTCCCTCAATATAATTTATGGTCTGCCTTATCACATTTCTGGATTACAGAGAGCAAAACTGAGCTGTCTCAGTCTTCCTAGGGCGTTTCGGCATTCTCCGTCAAACCAAACGGCCGTTGGAAAGATACGGTGATTGTTGTTACACGCGACTTAATGGCTCTCAAATAAAATCGCAACTTTGCTGCGTGGTTTACAGGTTTCTGTGTGGCACGCCTATTTAGGACAATATTCTGGCTCGGACCTCGGAGTGGGGTACTCACATCGTTGCTTGGGATGGTTATTCAATACACGGTGCAACCGATGAGGACGAAAATAAAGTGATGGGTTTGTCTTTTCGGCTTTTTTTCTATCGTAAGTTTTCGGTTTCCACCTAGCAATCCCAATCCTGACTGAAGCTGCCTGTATGCAGGTGATCACATCTGTTCAATATCCTATACGGTGCCACTTTCCGAAGATGGTTGTCTGCCACCGTGTACTGCAACATTTATTTTCATTCGGAACGATTGCCCTGGTAGTTAGTTTCGCTAATTAAATCGTTTGAATAATGAGACAATGCCCAGAAAGGTTCTGGGTCTGATTAAGTAGCATCATCCCAGCAGTGCGGATGATTTTCCCTGAAAATGAGTGGACGGTTGACAGATAAGTGTTTGTTTCACGTGACAGTTTACCCCGTGTTTCTCCCGGTATTCAGAAAGGTGTCAAATGAAGATGTTTGTAAGACCACGTTTTACGCCGACAGACGAGATCGCTTCTCCGGCTTTAACCGAATATCTTTATATCTCTTTTTTCTTTCAACACGGCTGACCATGCGGTCGTCATTTTGTCGCTCAAACACCGGTAAATGAAACGCTTTTCGGGTGCTCTGATTTGATGAGCATGGGTATGACGAGTGAACTGTAACCTGCGAAATTCGCCAGTAATTTGTCTCGCTCACAAAAACAACACAGAACTAATAGTGAGAAAACGTGGATATTATGTACATATAGACATATCATGCTAATTCACTGTTTTGTGTGAATGCGTCCCGCTGAACAGGGGTTTGAGTAAAGATAAAAACATTTACATTGAAATCCTTTTTAGTAAGTAGTAGTGACTAGTAGTAAAGATTGAGTGCGATATTCTATCCATAGTAGACTAAATTTAACGGGCGACATTCCGGTTAGTGTTTTAACGCTTAACCGTTAGGAATCAAGCGGCTGATTAGCAGTTTGATAAAGTCGCATTTAGGATATGGCACCAGTAGACCTTCAATCAGGGATCCACATCACGTAGTTTCGTACTGAATGGTTCCTCAAGTGATGACTTCTCAGCTTGAATTTTCACCCTTCCTGTGAAATCACTCTTCCTCCGAGCTACGTGTATATTAATGGTTGCATGAGGAACTTTGGTAATTTGGCTGGACGCTCGCTGGTTGGAGACTCCTTGCAGCTTGGTAGTATGCGCACTGCTGATGGATCCCAATAAGGATGAAATAGCTGTACCACGAGAATGTCTATTGCGACGTACCGAATCTCTCCACACAATCGTCAATTTAACTTTAACGTAGAACCTTACTCGAGACCACCGACGTTAAAACTATACACTTCTTATTGTGGGAGCTTGCCAAATCATCTAAGGTAATCGATTAAGAACTCTGTACTAATATGTAAAATAGCAGTCACACATGCACACCAACGCCTGACCTCATTAAGATGTGTTCTAGACATCCCGATTCATAGTGTCTTTATGTTAAACACGTCAGACGAGAAGGTTGTCCCCTGTCGAACACTTTTGACGAATTTCTTTACTCATATGTTCTAACAATACGTGGATGATTTTCCGGTGATCAGACAAGCTTACGTCTATTTTTGTCTTTTTCTCGAACGGTCCACTGTTCCCCGTTCATGGAGAAGCAAGACATGTACGATAGTCCTGTCTTTGGTTTACAAAGGTTACTCGGATTCCAGCCTTGTAGTTGATTTTTTCATCCGTGCAACCATTAGACCTGAAGCGGCTTCCTGAGTATACATGACTATCCTCAACTATCGCAAACGTGATTCTACCGAGCAAGCTGGAGAGGAAGCGGTGCATTGCATTGCCAGTCTAGCAACATTATTTTACACTTCGATCACCTATTCAAATCTACGAGTGAAAGCCAACGGCGACTGGTGTCTAATCAGGGCACTCAAGCCCAAGTCTCATGGTGGTTCTCCTGATGGTGGCTCATTACCACCACGCATTGAAATCTCTATCAGAACTCTTCCTGAGTCTTGTGACAAAATCAAAGAGGAGCGGTCATGTTAGATATCTAGTCAGACCCCATTTGCGATGGCAAAATACCGGAACAGTTCATCCAAATGTGTTCAAACAGCATGCCCTACAAAATGGTAATAATTTTTAACGAAACTCATGAGAAGGTTGCAAAAGATAGCCCTGTCGATGTCATCGGAAGCAATGTTGGTGACTGGAAAACAAGGAAATTCAGCCTTCAAAATACATGGCCCGGTGGCGAATCCCACTTGTTCTTCTTGTAAGCGACGTGCAAGTTATCACTACAACTACTGTATTAAACCCTTTCATTGATGCGAGCAGTGTTGGCGCTTCTCTAATCAGCGAATATCCCACCGAAGGTTCAAATGTCTCACCCAGAAGCACAAAGTTGATTTATACGCACCGCCTCATAATCCTTGACTGATGCAGATGACAGTTCATCCATGCCTGACGCCTTGTGTCGCTTGTGGTTACCATCTTACCCAGTGGCTTTGGAAATGATTTATGCATTTAGCTGACAGTCCACTGTAAAGATCTGGTTGGTTGGAAAGGGGCTTGAGTTGTTGTCTAAATAATCCTGCCCAATGTCCAATAGCTCTGAATAGACGGCTGTGACATCCTCTATTTCTTCATGAGTTGTTTGACTAGAGTTCGTTCGTCTTCTTCCAGGTGATGAGAGCTGTCAGAAGTCAATGCCACTTCCATCTCGATGTCATCATCCGGGATTTTTACGAAAGCTTGCAGCTGTAGTTTGAGCAGCTCACGAGCCACGCTGCCTTCATGAAGAGCAGGAACACAATATCGAGGATTGAGCAACACACTTACCCAAGCAGATATCTGAGGGGAACCTGGGTAATGCATACGACAGCCACGGGCACTAGCAGGTGCAATTTGCAAGACTACAATGATGTGAGTTATCACCACGAAAGTTGGCTGTGAAAGTCAGTTTGGCTAAGAGGTTGTACCAGCTAGACTGGATCCATACGTCTGATGTATTTTCCGAGACATCTCCCCCCAGAAGCAAACCTGCGTCAATCCTCGCTATTGGTACGTGGTTCCAATGGGATCTATTTGGCGAAGACTGTCTGAGATTGGTGCTAGACAGAAATATTTCGTCGCCCAGTTTGCTTCGGACACCGTTGGAATGTTGGCCTTCTGGTTTCAGCTCGTCAGGTTCGAACAAGCCAGCCTGAACGTGTATATCCCCGGCTAATATTAGGACGTATGTTTTATGGGCTTTCCGAATAGATCAGTTTAGTTGTACGAGAAAAACCGTTTTTGAGCAAGCTGGAGATGAAATCCTGTGGGGCTTAGTTTGAAGTCATCTACAGACATTTTTTACTAAAATGTGTGCCGGAAGACTCAAACGCACCCATCAGTCAAACAGCGGGTTTTCTAGAATTTACTGAAATTCATTTAGCATAAGCATATTCCGCATAGGAGATGAGTCCGACCAGAACGACCTAGTTTTCTAAGGAATCTAAGACATTTAGGCGCGTTTAACTGTAGCCTTTGGATGAAGCAGGTCAAGTTTCGTGGTCGATTTATAAATATGAAACTCAAAATTAGTTAACAATAATGTTTTCAAAGGTTGAGAGAGTTCTGTCTATCGGTCGAGTTGTAGAAGTGACCCCACATCAGAGGCAGCTAAGCTGAATGGCCTGCCAGTGTTTTTTGTGCGGTTGTTCCGTTACTCTAGATACAGGAAGAGGGTCCGAGAGATTATCTTCGTCGGTAGAGAAGAGTGTTCACTTCTTATGGGTGCAATACTAATCCGGCACAAACCGCGGTCGCATGAATACGTCTTACGGGTATCAGTTCACCGGCTCCATTGGCAGCAACTAGATGGGTTCAACAACTTATATGACATGACCTCGTAAAAACTCGGACCGGACCGAATTAGTACCTGTTAGCCAAATGTGATTTCTTGGACTGGAAACTAAACAAAGTTAAAGAGTTTCTGACATGACTCCGAATCAGAACCAGCGGTGAACACATTGTGAGTTTCATAGAATTAACTATTTAGTTGCAAGCTGGTTGGTCTCACACTTTACTTTCGAAGGCATAAATATTGCGAAAAAGAAGTGGCTCGGCAGCGCAACTTGTCTGTTGACCAGTACGCCGAGTTTGGCGATCTGACTGCAAGATTTACATCACCAATCGAGGTGGCACCTTCAGTGACCTGACCAACATCATATATATATAGTGTACACCCTACTGTGGTATGCTCGTCGGCTGATGCTATCACCGTTCAGATATCGAAGGATTTCGTAAGATTTTGAGGCATTTGGGAGACCAGGTACACTCTCTTGGTACGACGTTGGAAGGGGGCCGACTCGCACGAGTGATAACTAACACCAAAAAATGGAACAAGTGCTGTAGTACGCAGTTCTTATCACAAAAATGAAATCGAATTTAAACGGCCCTGAAAATAACATTTTCATTGACTCTATCACGACGACATACTGCCATAATCGTCTACCAACGTCCTGTCCACATGATGAATGTGATTATCTGAGGTCCATCTGTGTGTTGATCAGTATTAGACAAACGACAATGACACGTGCATGAGCAGCGTTTGTATAAATTTCATAACGGCGAAAGCCCGATTTACCAAGTGTCTGAGAGCCGAGAAAAAATGCGAGTTCACCTCTCACTTTTATTGGTCACTACTGCGTTCACGTTTCTCAGTGCGATGAATGTGGACTATACACTCTGCGGTGAGTGTGACTCTTTCCTCCCGCAACTAAATTTGAGCAGTTTTCTGACGGTAGTTCCAAAGTTTCAGCTAACCGAATTTCTCCTCTACAATTTCCAAGCCCCATCGTACTGTCTTTCAAATCATTCAGTTAGTGCTCTCCCTCCAGCAGCACCCCAACTGTTCATACAAGTCACCGCCTACTAAACTCTTTCGAATACTCTGTGCATCTTATCTCCACCTTTTAAAGCCCCCGGTGTTCCAGTAGTCTCGGTCAGCGTGGAACCCTGCAGCCGGTTACCGTGCAAACTAGCCAGAGGGATCAGAACCACTTTTCGGATACAGTTCGAAGCAGGTGAGTTTTTCCACTAAACAGTTCGGCTCGCTGTCTATGCACCAGCATTCCATGGGTTGAGGAGACTGTACCTGAGACAGTACCACTGAGTTTATAAATGTTTTGCGTCAAGATGATCCATGTAAATATGCGGTTTTGATTTGTAGACGACAATATATCAGATTTGGGCCGAGCCGAATTGTATAGTATCAATTGGGGAGTGGCTGTTCCCTTTCCGATGAACAAGCCAGAAATATGTGAAAGCGTTCTTCCGAAGTGCCCACTCGAAGCAGGAGTACTGTACACGTACACAAAGTCCACTTCCATCCCTAAATCTCATTCACGGGTATGTCATTACAGTTTTAGTCTGATTACCCTCATAGATTCGATCACAATGATGGTAAATGCAACCGACATTCATGCATATCCTCACATATATGTACATACACAGTCACAAGAAAAACGCGTTGAATACCGTGTTTCAATGACATCCCAGCTGCCAATGTTAAATTTTCAAACACGCGCGTGATTTTACTGTCTGTCTTTTCATTTATCTTTCCAGATGGATACCACACTTCAGTGGAAACTGAGAAATTCGGCTGGAGAGACCTTGTTGTGCGTGGAGTATCCAGTTGAAATTGCTTAGTTCTGTCTAACAGAACCGGGCATTCGTCCGGACTGGGACCTTCCAAATATACTTCGACTATCATTTTACTGTGTTCATTTCCGATCAGCTGATTGGCTACCTAAAGTGGTGATATGCCACAAAACTGCCAGACACTGAAGATTTCCCTAAACGAACTGTACTGCACAGGATACGTCCGTCTGTAACATATCTAGAAAATCTGTCTTTTTGCAACTCGGTACAAAGCTGGAACGGTTAGTTGAATGGTTAAGGCCAAAGACGAGGAAAATTAACACAACCAAGCTCACAGACAGATAATCACAACAGAGCGTGTTTTCAACTGAGATTCTGTCATGCAATTAAAGCCGTCCCATACTGGAAAGCCTAGAAGTACTGTGCACCTGGCTCATACTGATTGATAGTCAGCAGCAATGCCTATCTCACGAAACTCCAGGGAATTAAGAACCCTCCTGGCTATCAGTTTGAACGCTTAACCACTCGGTCACGTGCAGCTGATCAGCATTGTGTTCATTCCCACTTAGACAGGATACAGCGCCACTCATCCGTCAATCACGGAAACCAAATCACGTGGTCACGTAACGATTGGCTCCTCGAATGACGACTTCTCACTTGTGAAGTTACTCCTCTTCTGAGCTACCCACAGATTGATTTCGATTTCAGTTTGGGTAGTGAGGTAGAAATGATATCAAAACACTCGATTAATAAGTCCAATCGCAAGAAAAGTTGACCATTGTTCGGCCTCACATGTGGTTTTGCAAAGAGATTCAGGCATGAGAAACTTGTAAGATGGCATTCAAAATCGAACTTCAAGGTAGGCCAACAAAAAATTCGCAGTGAAGAGGGTAAACAATCACTCTATGGAACGTTTTCAGCCCAAAAGATTGTAGTGGAATAAGATGTTATGATTCGACGTTTCGTTTGCCGTGGGCAACCCTTTTCAATCATTCTGTTTATGGATCTGATATCCGTATGGTAAACTAGAGGGTGAAATGAGAATGTGAGTCGTATACTCAATGAAAAGCTATCAATTTAAAGTGCAAACACTCGGTAGGTCTGAGTGCTGGACTGAGAAACGTGGGATCCTAGTACTCGCGTCATGAACTACAGTTGACAATCCCCTTGAAGATGGGTTCCTTCGGCTAAAATGGCTCGCGCGTACCAACACAAGATTAACAATGACATATGACCTTCAGTCCAAAGCTACGGGTAAAACTGCACCAACGTGTCGAATACTCGAGAGCTGCCTGCCGATGCTCACTGAATCTTTTTTCACAGTGAGGTCTAGGCAACCACTTATATTGATATTCAATGTCTCGAGGACGATGCGGTTTCGTACCAAATCCAACAGCGCGCCCTTTGAATTGATGTACCCTTTAATTGCCGTTCACAAGGTCGTTTGTCCAACGTTTATACTGTGTTTTTGTGGCCTTGTCATGTTTTGTCCTGGAAGTACTGGTTTATCGGACCCAGCGTTGTTACTAAATTTTCATAAAAATTAGTACTTTCGTTTACTACGGTCGGTTCTACAAGGTCATCTTCACAACTCTCGTGGTAGCCCACCAAGTTTGTTGGGTGAAAATAACTGTGATACCGTTCCAACAGTTACTTATTTCCAACACTTATCTCATGCTCGATTTTGTCCTGGATACCAAGAAACACGGCGAAGGGTTCCTGACTTTTATCCACTGAAACCGCATGATGTCGGCTCACGTCCACTTCAATGGGCTTCTGATAGTGTTAAATGGTAGGTTGTATTATGTAAACCATGATTCCTGTCCATTTGTTGCCCAATTCTGGTCACTAATTTACTTATTAAACACAGAGTTTCTCCAGGTGCGCCGGATGAATTTTGGGATGAATGACCTTAACAGGATCAGCCTAAATTAGCGAAATACACTCACTTGCAAACAAATTTGGTTTTGCGGGAGACTCACCTGGATCCCAGCTGAATCTCCCGTTGATGATGTTTCTGAGCAACCGAATGTGCTGCACCAGGCCAATTCATGTTTCAGTTGGTAAGATATTCGAGATATCGCGATACATGTATAGACGTAATAAACTACTCATAAGGTTGCTGATGAATTTTTATAAATTAAGCAGATTACCAGATTTTACCTTTACAATCTTCCACCAGGATATTTAATAAGAAAACTCGTTCGGAATAGAAGCAGTCCTAGAATAGCAAAGACGTCCTCAGGGTGCAACACATCTCCTTAAATGTTGCGGAAAACTCTACGACAGCTCATAACCGGAGTCGCATCTCTGAGGGTTCATCAGGTGGGCGCATTCCGCTCATGCTCAAAGCCAAACATTTACGTAATTCCGCTGGATTTCAGCGACCGTATGAACAGTCTGTCCCTTTAATAAAAATGCTGTAATATCTCGAATACCTTAGCAAACGAGGAAGGATATCAGCTATGGGGAATTTGGCCTGGATTCCGATGGTTTTTCGTTTATACCAACAAAGCAGGTGTCCATTTCTCATACTGAGACAACGATAGGAGTAAACGCTGCACACGGAGAGTGTATAATATGCCCGTGTAATCAAACGTGAATTGAAACCGTTATAATCTTCAATTAGATACTGAAGGCAGAAGAGTTCCCCTGAACGAGCCCAAGTACGACGTTCTAGATTAAAAGAGGGATAAAGAGGTGGTGAATATAAATAAGGGACACAACTCGAATGTGATTCAAATACGCAAGTAAGCAGTTTAATAAGCGAAGATAAAAATCCTAGGGTATGGTAAGGTGTTAACGACTTTAGAGACGATGTGCAGGAAGGAGAAATAGAAAACTGAGGAGGCAAACTTTCGGTAATGTAATCATAACCAAAAAACACTGAAAAAGTTCAATTCAGGCACCGAATTGGCAGATTTTGATGGGGAGATCACCTGGATGGACATTCAAGGGTGGGGTACTGATAATGCGTGATATGTTTACTGACATACGAAAAGTAGGAACCAAATTACTGACAGAAATACAAAATATAAACTCAAGAGTGTTCGAAGCTTGGTTTCAAGGCCAGAGGTTATCTTCAAACTAAAGATGGGTTTGAATGAACCAAAGTTGAGCTGAAAGCGCGCGAAATGAGTGGGATGGTGGAGTTGTTGAATTGCCAGTTAGTAAGACTCGAAAATTTTCGTTGCATTCGGTGTGGGGACTCGCTTGGAATTGTAAGATGCATGGAGTTCAACAGGATATATCGTCGGTCGGAATGTACGGCTTGAATGACCAGCAGCGACTTTTCTCACTTTTGGCACCGAATTCAGCCAGTGGGCGCCGTCAGCAAGGGCTGACCTGACTGACATACCAGCCTAAACAGTTAACTGAAAGTGATGATGAACTCTACGTCGTTGGAAATCTTAATAGGACCATTTTTGCACTCAGTATCTACGGATATGCAGCGCCCTGTGTATGAGATAGTGGTGACCACATCTAATCGATGTTACATTAGGTATTCGTTATTAGTAGAGTAATTGCAGGGCCCAAATTCATCGAGCGGGGAGGAATTGGGGAGATTTCGACCGCCGAGAAATATTTCCTCCAATCACTGGGACCGTAAGTGAACGGTTGTGAATGGGATACTATTAAATAATTGATTATTTCACAAGGAGCAGTGGAGTAAAAGAACACTGTACGTAGTCTAAGCTGGCATCGCCAGTATGGAAGCACTAGGAAACACGCGCCAAGAGGAGCTATTGTAAATTATCTACACGCAACTTCCCTGGCCATTCGATTGCATTTGTTCGTGCTGAGATAGACAACAAGGTAGACAACAACTTTACGAAGCTCCAGTTTGACTTTGGGATTTAGGTGTGGACAGGTGAGGTTTTTGTGGGATAGTTGTTCACTGGAATTTTTGGTGTGAAAAACCGTACACCAAGATCACGGATGGGGTTTTTGTTTAGTATGAGGTATCCCTGAATGTGTGTGTAGCGGCATGGAAGAATATATCATTTGTTAACGGAAAATATCATGCAACGGCGAGATGATCAGGTGTCTTGGGCTTATAACAAGATCGTTAATCTACAGCGGAAATAGTACTAGGCCAGGAACCACTTTTGTATATCATCATTCATACCATCACTTAGAATCGGATATTTTTAGTTGATGGTTGCCCAGGTACGAACGGAACCCTGATAGGCTGCAGTTGACGGTATCAAAATGTTATGGAGATATTTGGCATTTGTCACTCGGCATAGCTCGCCAATTTTCACGCATACAATACTTAGGGGTGGCATGACACTTCAAGTGCAATCACATTTCAGCGAAGAGCATGTAAAATTCTGCTTAACATACAGCCGCAGATGAGAGAGGCCTGCTGGTTCCACGTATATTGAAATCGCTGACTACGATTCTCACTTAAGCTTAGCGACAGTAAACCTGGTACACTGCGTCGATCAAACTTGCAGGCTTCACAGTCGTTGAGTTAACTGGTATCCTGAAAGACTACTAGTGGAGTCGAGAGAATTTGTAAGCCATATGGAGTCGACCAGGAGATAGCGAAAATATTCAGACAGTCCGGATGAGAGCTAGTGTTGCGAGGCGTGTACTGCGAACCTGTCACAGAAATCGAACTCGATGGGTACACCAGAAGGGTGGCGATCGATAACACCGCTATCAAGAGATATTAGAAGGTCTGATCTTTGGCGAGGGCTCGGTTACCACCGGGGGAATGCAGAAATGTGCGTCTGACTGTGGTTTCAAAAAACTTCACCAGATTCGTTTATTGTTCCTTATGGTGTGAACAAACGAGGGATGCATCATTCCCACATCCTAACCTCTTCCCACGGAAAGATTACATCAGTGTTATGCGGTAGGATACAATCTCTCAAAAATGAACATTTAAAATTCGGTACAGAGGCGTATAGTTTTCTAAAGTTGTGGTGGTCTGATGCCATTGGCATTCACTTAAAGGATATATTGGGTTATAAGAATGTTTCAGCATCATTCAATCTCATTCTCATGCTGGTTCCCAAATACCTAAAAACTTTCCGTATTTCCAATTTCTTGGGATTCGGAAGCACGGTCCACCGAGAAAACTCTTAGAACACAGAACCCGTGAATTCAGAAGCCAAACCATGAAAGAGGGCCGGATCATTCAGGTAGCCGCGAATTCTTGACATGGAGTCTGATATCAAAAGCACCAGCATAGTTTGTTCCAGCGGAAAAAAATATTAGATATTAAAAGTGGATTACTTGACAATGAAGACAAAACCAAATGATGCCTGGTACATTATGGTTTGATGGTCAAAAATGAGTTCCATTATTGTAGTTATGAAATAAGTGGACGCCGGGTCAGAACTTGTACAGATAAACAAAGTATTAGGCGGTCAAAACTTGAGTCTTTGCAGTGTGTATGAATGTTGGCGCATCAATGAACAAATAAGGGGACATAATCCAGAATCATTGGTGATGAAAACCAAATATCCGAATTTATGTGCGGAAAGGACATCCAGGGGAACCACACACATGTGGATTGACGCTTCCGGATACGCACTATCTACTTACGAACAAAAATTTGACACGAATGAATGCATATACCACGTACTCGTCAGACGGAATCAAATGAAACCAACAGGAGGCGTGACCCAAATGTGCCTTGCCAAATCCGATGCGCAAGTATTTGTTGCTTGCTTGCCACTCCCCTTGTTGGTCGTAAAATCTCACCCATTTCTCCTTTGTTATTATCAAACACCAGCCAATTTGCTGCTGCTCACCCGGGCCTTATCACGGATTAATTGAGCGTATTTCCCCGGTACCATTGCTAGAAGTCTTCCGAATGAATGAAATTACCAAAACGCATTTGCGAACCCCAGAAATAAACCAACATGTTGCTTTACAAGACTGCCACCGATGACTGGTTTTCGCAGATCCTCATTTCACATTCTCATGTGGCGTGTTTATTGCCCAGAGCAAACCGGATTCGCGGAAAACAGATGTGAACACATTCACTGCTGCGCACTACTGTACTTTAGATGCTATTTATTTAAGTTTGTGGTAAGCTTTTGATTACCGGGGTCGCCAAAAGGTAACCCAAGCGACACGTTGTCTATTGTTTTGTTGTTGAAGTGAAAACCGTTAAACTGTTGACAGTACGATGTCAAGACGAATATCGCATGATTTCGTCAATGAATTCCCAGACTGCGCTGGTCCGGTGGAAGTCAGATCGAATACAGAAGGCCTTGAAAAGCATATTTCCATAATACTGCCATCGAAGCAGGTGGCTATTAACATACCCAAGGTTAACATGAACCAGAATGACCAAATTAGTCTGGAACTTCCCCAGTCCCATGGTGAATGTGATTATCCAAGCCTAATCCATACACTGACCCACAAGCGACCAGTGCGAAGTACCATGAGCATGATGAGCACATGCATAAAAGAGGAAATGATTGTAGCGCAACTACAAAGTGTTCGACGATTGAGCAAATATGATCACGCCAGTTCATCGCTCATTGTTGCTGATCGCTACTGCCTTTTTGTATGCTGATGCCGTGGATGTCCAATACACGGATTGCGGTGAGTGATACTGTAGTTCTGCTGAACAAAACGCGGTCAACTGTTTAGTGGACTATCCGAAATCTTCGTTCAGCGGAATTGTTACAGCAAATAGATAATTCCCCATAGCCCACATACGTTTCCCCTATATGTTGGTGGTTCAAAGCACCATCTTGTATTTGCGCACAATTATGCTGCATGGCCGAATACGCCGTCACGTTCAACCTCACACCCCCACCTACAAAAGCTCACCCATTAAATATCAACCCACATCTATCATCTTGATTCAAATACCCTTTATTCCCACAGGCTCCACCATCCCGGTGGGAGAGGTCACCGTTGAACCATGCCCCAGCTTACCGTGTGAGCTGCCCAGAGGAGGAAAAACTAAATTTGGAATACAGTTCCAACCAGGTGAGTCCCAGCACCAAACAAATTCCCAATTCCCCTTCAGCCGGTACGATCATTATCTGCGTCAGTGTAAGATGTTGGGCGTACAAATCTATCTTGTTTGTCATGGAATTTATATACCTTTTTGATCTGTAGATCAAGATGCAGGGTATCTTGGTCAAGTCGAGGCGCGTACTGTCGTTTGGGGAATGGCTGTCCCCATCTCACTGGACTCGACGCAGATATGTGGACACGTCCATCCAAAGTGTCCACTCAAACCCGGACAATGGTACACCTACAGCAGGACTATACACATCAACAAGTCGTATTCACGAGTGAGTTGTAAACATTTTGCTTTCCCCGTTCCCCGCTGTTATGCTTACAACGCCACCGAAAAGCTCTAAAGCTATCGACAATATTCCACACAAATATTCATCCACACCACGGGGCTCGTACACGCATAAACAAACACAGGAAGAACGGTTTGCATACTTTGAGTTGATTGACTGCACTGATGCATGAAAACGCCTCCGGTTTTTTCACTCTGTCTTCCAGATGACGGTGCCCTTGCAGTGGCTGTTGATGGATTCGAATGGGAATCTCATGGTATGTGTGGAGATCCAAGTTGAGATTGTTTAGCACTCCGCTGCGCTTGCGTCTGACGCTGTTTGTTACCAAGTGACAGCAGCTGGGATGTTCGTGTTCCACACCAATTTTGTCTCCCGCTCTTCTGTCGTGAACCGGTGAACTCAATCTCCGTCCGGACCACATTATCCTGGTTGTTAATCATTACTCAAATAAATTATTTGTCATCACATTGATTGATATGTGAGTCGCCTGAGAAGGCAATGTGCTACAGAGTCCTCCAACACTCACATTTGCTCTTTCTCCTTGGGCTAAAAGATGAGCAGTCCACGTACACCTCGAGCAACATAGCCTTTGGCGGAGTAAGTTCTAATCACACCTTCATTGTATTAGGGCTTTAGTCACTCTCTCCTGGCTCGTCTTTTGAAGGTCCCGTCTGAGCTCAGCTGCCGCACCGCGAAAATTAGTGCCATTATCACTATAGATACGAATTGGACATCCTCGCCGGGCAGCAAACCTGGGAAAAGCGCACAAAAACGAGTCCGTTTCTAGAGAACAAACCACCTCAATGTGCACAGCATGCCTTGTCAAGCAAGTAGAGATACATCCGTGATATTTTTCAACCCCACGACCTCGCTTTACCAATAAAGGTCCAAAATAATCAACACCAACCGCCTCGAAGGGTACTTCATAAGTCAACTTTCCATAATTTGTACCTCAGATTGAGAGTGCCAGCGTTTGCAGTGGTAACAAGAATGTCCACAGGCTGGGCATCATATCAGGCCTTTGTGGCAATCTTGTCACTGTTCCACGATCCCACCCATAAACGCTGGAGATCAGCTAATTCAACTGTGAGTGTTTAATTTCCTGTACTGAGTCAAATGAATAGCTTTAGTGCACTCAACAAAATAAGTGTTTCCCGTCGTCACTAGTCTGCCAATAGCTATTTACATGTCAATGTATATTCGTCGCTGGCCGAGTGGTCCACTTAGAAGACGATAAACTTCTAGGTATCTAGCCGAGAGCGGGTTTTCCTGTGCGCATCACGCTACAAGATCTCAGCAATCCTTAGATATCTGACACGTTCACTCCATCGTGACCTGGTCCGGTCGTTAACAAAACTAATAACAAGGTAGCATTTTAAATGCGAAATAAGTCCCTTATCAAACCAAAACCTTAAGCTATTAGAATAAAATGTTTCAGGGTCTGTTAAACATTTCTCGACTAACTGTGATACACATGTGGTTCCTGAAAGCTCCTCAGCAACAGCATTATGAGTAGTATAGTCCGCCGAGACAGTGTGTTG
>SJOL01007084.1:56139-84855 GCA_004794785.1 Opisthorchis felineus
AGCCTATGAGTTATCTGACAATGAGATGGATGGATTTTACAGGTGTTACGATTACCATACCACAGGGTAGATCAAGATAATTTTACTGAAACAGGGCCTGAATTCGATAGAACAAATGCTCGGTATCATCTGTCCGAGGACATCCATTGACATTAAACTACGAGAATAGCTGACAAATTTGCATCGGATTGCAGGTGTTAGTTAATCCATTTGAGGAGGCATTATATGGGGAAGAGGAGTGCTTTGCGAAGTTTTTCCATTTTATCCAATGCGATGATGCTGTGATGCGAGAGTACTCAGGGGCATTTTGGTCATCATAGCATCTCTCAAACGAGAGAACAAATAGCTGGTGATCTCTAGGTAGATTTGGTGATATAATCTGATCCAGGGGGAATATTCCGGAGGATGAGTTGCTTTATATGCAACATCCACTTAAGGGTGCGATCAGATCAGGTCGGCAACATCATAACGAAAGTCACCGGAGACGATGGATGCTAGTTTCGCCTGGGAAAATTCAACCGAAAAATCGTGTTTGACCAAATGTGGCCCAAAAATTATAAGACTCGAAGTGAACATACATACGCGAGATGAACTGACACAGTGGGCAAACTAACAAATTGTTACAAGACTGCAAGCGCGACGCATGTATTCGCAGTTGTGAATAACGTGTCAGTAGTGGGTTGTTTGTGGAGTTTGGGTGGAGAATATCGAAATAAACTAATGGCCAGTGATGTGCGCATGAGTTCTTGGTACCATTGAAAACACTGCTATTTCTCGTGACAGTCACATTCGTAAACAGATCCAAAGTGACATAGCGACTGACGGCGACAATGCATGGTTGCACTGTCCAACCGACCGCACTGGGATATTGCTGGAAACGGAAGCCAGCAAAACTGACTCAGTGCATGCAGACAACAACATGTGATGTCACAGTAAATAAATGGATTACCAAAGATAATGTTGCGCTATCACTGATTCTCAAAAATAATCAGGTTGGGTGTATTTGGCAAAAAACGCCATCAGTATGGATAATCTAAAGCACACATGTCATTGCTTGTTATGGGAAGTGATGAAATTCGTAGCAGCGCAAAGAATCCTTGAACGGAGTATGGCAAATGAGCAAAGTCGCACAAACCGGCGCCGTGAGTAAAGTATAAGTACCACGAGCAGTTCGGGAGAAAATAACACAAATATGTGTTGTGGCATTACAGGAAGCCTTTGCAAACAAACGCAGAGAATTCGAATGAGTCATCACTGCTGCAAACACATAATTTTCCATTAAGAGCACAGCAACAACTGACGAATTCACTGAGGAATGCTAAATATCAGTAATATGATTTCATGTTTTGCGAATGGCTCGAAAACCTGGTTTGTATATCCTTTGTGTCCTTTGTTCTGAAAGAATATATCCCAGTGGATTGAGACGCGGTGACTGTGGAGGATCATTTCCGCCAATAACTGTGTTCACGTAAGACAGGATCGCATCCACGAGATCTGGTATCCTATTCACTGAATCAGCCAGGACCCGTTTCCTCGAAGCTGCACATCGACTCATCCCATAACATGATGTTCCCCTCAGCTGAAGGACGTGGTCTCGACTAGCAAAATGCGAATAATTTCAGATATTGGGACAACCAGATAAAGGATACGATTTAGAAGTCAGAAAAACTGGAGGATTTATCATTTAGACTGTCGTTGAAAATCTAATGACACCCAGGGATTTCAAGGCGTTTTCCATTAGAAACGCTGCTGAAGACTACTTGACTACAACACACTTTTGAGCAAGTCAGTATCTTCAGTGAGCCTGTCTGAATTTCATATCAGCATTGCAATACGCCATGAGATCTGGATGGAAACGCATTTGTGGTATATAAGACGGACGCTTGCAAAGAATACCTATTGCCCGTGATAGCCAGATTCCAGGGAATTCCACAAACTGGTTACTTAACTACTTCAACCATTTGCTCCGTCCGATACTCTTGACTCAGCTGAACGAGACACAGCCTCTCGTTTAAACGATTCCGGATATTTTCCCCCGTGTGGGTCGGATCAGGTTCACCAACCACCCTCACTGCTCCACTTTGAGCACCCACCAATTCTACGCTCCACTTACCAAGAATGTCAAACTAAAAGCAAGCGTTTGAGTGGGGCTTCAATTCCGTGACTAATCGACTGGTCGGTCCATTGGCGAAAGCAGTCTGTGAGGCGGCGAATGTAACGCCTAGCTCTCACGATCATGAAACAGTCGAAATGGATCGCGGACCGTAGCACCCATGAAAACGTTTGAGAAGGCCTCTTGATTGACAGACCTTGGTAGAAGGTGCGTTCGACTGTTCGCTTCAGACTGGATATAAAACGTAGCCGGTGTGGAACAAGCATAAAAATGTTCATTTTGTAGATTCCAACGAACCGATGCGATGACGGAGGAATAAAAGTACTCGATTGATCTAGTTAGGTTTTGCAAATCTCGGGTGTGCAACGGCCACATTTTGCCTAATTAACTTTTCGACTATTTTCCCTAAATTTAATCACGGCAAGTACCCACGAGGTTGCCGAAAACTCTTCGACAACCTTGTGAGTAGTTTCCTTTATGAAAATATCCTGCGATATCTCGAATATCGTACCAACTGAAACCTGAGGCGGCCTTTGTGTAGCACATTCAGTTAAAGAATATCATAAACGGGAGATTGGGTTGAGTCTCTCGTGGAAACCAAATTGATTTGCAAACGAGTGTAGTTATCGAAGGACACGTACCGTTTTGCTTACGCTGCTACCAGCTGCACCATGCGCCATGCGCAGGACCCATATCGGGTCAAGGTGTTGTTGTTTGTGCAGCTGTCAAACCGGAACGGCCACAGATGATTTCATTGTTCAAAAGTGCACGCGTACACTAAAGACTCATGCAACTCGATGCGGCTGACACACACGCGCTGACACAGTACAGGAAAATGATTGTATTCCGCAGGTCCATGAACAATTAGGAAAAACGTGTAGCAGTTATACAGACACGTCCTCTGTCTGGACCCACATTAAGGAATGATAAGTCTCGTTTTGACTCATTTCCTTTATACGCTGATCCTTGGTCGGCAGATGCCCTTTTCTCCAGAACCTCTGTGGGTGGAACAAGAATTTTCACCTAAAAACGTTGCGTTTTGTTGCATGTACGCTCAAACCAAAAATACACTGACCTACATTCATTTTATCGCGATTTGTTTTAATCAAAATCCCTTCCTGTTTACTGGTCTGCATTCGATTTTAAACTTGCGGTGCTATGGCTTCACAACTGGGTACAATTGGAAGGAAATTCTTATGCGATTTCGGAAGCATTAAATGAATTGGGCTGGTCTAGTCAGGTCTGTCAAAATTCGTCTGCTCTCCGATACAAGCATATTTTTTCCACCTAAGTGATATAGCGAATCATGCAAACAAGGGTAGATTTCGTCGCAAAATTACGTGAAATCTGACCTTTTGGCTAGAATCCTAGTTGGCCGGAAACCAGTTTTTCCTGTGTGTCAGCCGACAATTTATTTTGGAGCTTCTAAACAAAACCAAGCATATTATACATGTTGTTGGGGCCGAAAAGGACCAAGAAATTCCCGGGGAGTATTTTTTCATTTGGGAGAGTTCCTACGTTGACCAATACCTTGCCAAATGTTACTTCAAGACCTGTTTCTTCCTTGGTAGACAGTACGCCTCGTTGTAAGAAAGTGATGCACTGTCTCAATTCTCATGCTCAATGGTTTATTATACCGCACTGATCTCTATTCGAGCCTCTCCGAAACGGGTAACACACAATTCGCCGTTTTAGCGAAATTGGTGCCATTTTTTTCGCGGAATCTTGCTAGTTGAAGCAGTTGTTGTGTGATTATCACTTGGTCCTAAAATTATTTTCTAATTACTTGTCGTTGTCAGATAAATCTGCATTCCAGCCGCCTGACTGAATGTCTTTAGAGTTGCCGTCCCCTAGAAAAGCACTACCTACGATAGAACAATAATTGTGGGCAGGACCAGGAATGTTCACCACAGGCCATTTGAAGTTTTAGAAATTCTGACACTATTTGGCTGAACAAAAATTGATGGTAACACCAAAATATCATTTTTGAGGATTGGTATTTTGGCCCTCAGCCGACCCATTGGCAGGTTTTAAGGAACGAGAACATATTTGTCAAATTAGAGAAGGGTGAACTGTCCAAAAAGACGGATTTCAGCTAAATCTGCCCTTGAGTTGAATGACAGACATTGTAACGTCTAAGTGACTTTCTGTCATCCCAAATGTTGCCTCTTATAGGTCGTCACTGGCGGATCAGCTTTGGCAATCATTCATTCACTGACCGGCTTCCGCAGTGGGTGCCCACTTTGTACAGTTATACCTACCGAACGCTCGTTTACCGAGTTCGCAGTTCTCCACGTGCCACCAGCCATTTGCCTTGGTGCGATAAACTGATTGTTGACCCTACAGGAATCCTCAAATTTCTCCACCCTTCTGGGTGTTTCTGCTCTCTTTTGGCCCCAGACATTATACACCAATGTTACTGTGTCGTTTTTTCTTGTCAGTCTGGTACGGGAATTTGCGATCCGATGAAAGGTTTATTCTTTGGTTTTTGTTCAGGTGGTTCGTGTTCTGTTAGCCAAGAAGGGTAGGTAGAATGCTAGGGAATTACTTGCTAATACGTATTTGGAAGCCTCGCACACAACCCCAATTTACTGGAACTTTCAGGGCTGAAAACCGAACATATGAAGCCCGGGAAGGGAATGAATCCCGGTGGGTTGTCGAAGAGTTTGCAACGACGGCATTGTCATTTACATCTTGAGTCTCGATCTAAGTAAAACATGAGGTGGCCTTTGTTCAGCATACTCGGTTGGAGTATACTGTGAGCTACATTTTTGTCTCCATTAGCATGTACTTCTTGGTAACTAAAATCTAGGTGCGAGTTGGAGGTGGATATGTCATCTCTTTGAGTAGTGCATTCTGATGTGGGCAGACAGCCCGGCTGGATCTGTCTTTGGTTCTGAGGCTTTTAAACATTGAAAGGACACGTCTTTCCTGCAAAGAAATCACCAACCGGGGCTTCAACAGATGAAGATGCATTTTAGTCTGCCAGTCGAAATGACGCTTTTTATGTTTTCCATTGGCCGATATTATTGATTTGAATCCTCTCATAAGTGTTACGGTCTGTATGAACGTAACTGGATCTACCTGAAGAAATATGACTGTAGAAACACTCAACAACGCAGCTAAACAAGTTTGAGTTCCGACGAAATTCGAATTTTTCTTATCAACACAAGCATGTTCCTGCCCGCTAAAAACAGCGGGCGAAAGTGGCTGATATAGCTGAGAGCTATTTCGAAGCTTAAAATGCTAAGAAAACTGGCCCTGTTTTGCGCAGGTAGCGAGCTGTGGCGCTGATGCTGTTGGTTGAAGAGTAATGCAAGTCTGTTTAGAACCCTCATTGTAGTAATCTGAACCTTGTTTGGAAATATTTGTTTTGCTTAACGAGTTCCAGAAGTCAGCGTGTCTCTCAGAACAATGCGAAACTTCAATGCCAACAAGATCCGATTTACTACGCTCATCCACCAGCCAAATACGAGTGTGATATATGGTCGTTTGGAAGCAACCGTACACCTTTGAGCGTGTCCAGTGAAAAGGCGGGAAAAGGCCACTGAAAACTGAGACAGATAGTGAAAGCAAGATGTGACGACATATAAAGGTAAGCCATCGATTAAACTGCGACTGACTCCATTGTGTACGCGCAAGCCACGTTGATTTAAAACAAACATTGGCAATGGCTTACTCTAGTTGATGGGGGCCGTGTAGTTGGACACTTCTCAGTAAAGACAAATTATTAATGGTGTGGAGATTGTTTACCAGATTCCCTCAATGTTTGGCTCACTTACGCCGATGCGCTCAGAGAAGAAGGAAATTTTTCGAATGGAAAGAGGGAAAAGAAAATGTTTCAGAGCGCTCACGAACGTGTGCGGCAGTGTAGAGATCATAAAAAAGCAATCATTTTGGGTAGAATGAACCACCAAATATTTTAGTGTTCCGTAATGCCTTTACGCTTTTGAAGTCAGCGTCTGCAAATGCGAAAACTGGACGAGTCCAATTAATCCCCGATAGAGCACACTGTAAATGAACTCGGCTAAAGGTCACAGAGATAACATTTGTGTACTCTGTGATCACCAACGACGGAGCTCAGCTTCCGTGAACCATGGGATAAAAAAGTTCATCGACACCAATTTATGGGTAAGCATAGTGCCATTGTCAATTGGGATAGATCATATTGAGCCGTTTCACATGGTTCCGTGTTGACCGAGCTGACTAGAACCTATAAGCTTGAATGAAGTAGACTCTAGGCGGATGGATGTCTGTATCATTCCGGTGGACTGTGACTTGTATGGACTCTGGGAGTGTTTTGGTTTTTTGACTGATTGACTAACTCAGTGTGCGGGGTGATGATAGTCGATCGGCTTCGAAGGCAGTGCAGTAACTTATAGGTTACGGTGAGATGAAAACCGCAAACTGACTGCGATTCTGCTAGATGTAGACGAACTTCTTAGCGTAATACACTCATTGGCAAACAAATTTGGTTTTGCGAGAGATTCACCTCGAACCCAGCTGACTCCCTCGTTTGTGATGTTTCCAGGTGACGAACTTCTGTCAGACGGTTATGTCCTCGTCCCTGGAAAACGTGAAGACAATGATGGCAAGCAGTAGTGCCCAGTGCACTCGCATCGTTTTATTACTACTGGGCACTTGGTAATAGCGGCTCTGCAATTGTTCCGTACGTATGCTGTCACTGCTCGCTTGGTTGGCATTAGCCGGATATGGACCAGTAAAAACAGGGGCCTTGAACCATCACGCTCTGGATGTGCTCGGCATTTGAAGACGAATAGGACGAGAGTCGTTTTGTATGACCTTGGGTGTGTCGGGAATCACCAGTGGTGGTGGCACCGTTATACAAATCGGATGCTCAAGGTCGTCCGTATTCCAACCTAGCATTACATGGTCAACGTGACCCAAGAAAGCTACTGTGTTGATTCTCCGACTGTTTTTTGTGGGGACACACTTCACGCTGTTCATCAGATACCCGGCTGTTGTGGCGATGTAGCTGTCCGGTGTGACAGAAAAAACATGATTCTGTCGTCAATTCAGATGCAAGAGCCTCTTTTGCAACGTTGCCATCTGGATCACCTTTTGAAAGACGTATTGGTTGTGACAATGATATTTGTGAGGCACATTAGGGAGACCATTTAACAGTGTGGCAAGTCCGAAAGTAAACCCATGTTCTAACTCAGGGTTCATTGTTTCTCTGCTTCGGAGAATAGTGGTGGATGTTTCATCTGGAGACCAAGAAAACACTCCGATTAACATGCTGACATCTGCGAAATTTAATTGACATCAGGTCTTCCTTCCAAAACTCTCGTGATTAAAAATGTTACCAGACCTGGACTCAGCTAACTGTAAGTGAGCATGAGAATTACCAGAATTAAAAAAGACGAAAATTTGTAACGGCCAGGCACTACAGCTGAAATGAATGCATAGAAGTGAGCTTCGGTGTTTTATTACTCGAGTAATTAGTTTTGGAGTCCCATAAATCTACAGACATTTGTTCATATCATAGCCACAAGATCAATGCCCGAAATCCCTCTTCTTCACAGCACCTTTGAGCTTCAGTCGACGGCTAATTGCCCTCTCATCATAAGCAACCGTCTGAATGCATGGTATTCGATGTGTCATATCTGGTCTTTCTCGTAGCGGCAGTGACAAGAACCACCACGAGGAATTGCATGAAGACACACGAGGCAAAATGTCTGGATGTGCTTTGCACAGCTGAACTCAATTATGAAGATCAAAGAAGAAAAACGGACGCTTACAGATGTTGAACAGTGCGCAGCCATCCGCGAATTTTTGGGTCAATCAAGTGCGAATTAATTAGAAACCTGACTCGGGCTAGCTAGTAGAAAACCAAAATACAACAGACTGTAGTTTGGAGTGCCGAGGGCTTCGTCTATTGAGGGGTCCATATTGGAACAAGAAACCGATGTCAACAGATTATATATCAACGTAAGTGACGGTCACCAACTGCTCACCAGCCACGCTGCTTTCAGTCCACACGAAACCAGGATGGTGAGATCAATGTTTGATCAGCTGTGAAAATGTGCCGCTAAATGATTGGTTGTATTTACTTTTAAGGAGTGTTGTGTTAAACCTTTGTTTGAAGGATGCCGCATTGTTTTCAGAGAACCGGGAATTGATTTCACAAGAGACACGAGGTTGCTAGGTTTTCTGTGAGGCGTGGACTATCACGTAGACACTTCGTCAGGTATCCTCGACTATGGTGTTAACCAATTCAGGACTACATTTTAATCAGCTTATGTGACGTTTGTATTTAGGCAGACGGCTCATTACAAAAGTGAATCGCTGGAGGAAAATGTTACTTTTGTCGTGGAAACACAAGAGAACAGGCAATAGATATGACGTTTGCTGCACGTCGTTAGCGCGTGAATGAGATAGAGACTGTCTGCCCATGAATACACCATAGCCTGAACTTCACAGAACTAGAGACTGTACCGGTGTGAGTGCAAGTCCAAACTAACCATTTGTATTTGTACCATTGTGCGGGTGTGAGCAGACACTTTGGATGGACGCGTCCACATATCTGCGTCGAGCCCAGTGGAATGGGGATAGCCACTCCCCAAGTGACAATACGGGCCTCGAATTGGCCAAGATACCCTGCATCTTGATCTAAAAATCAAGAGGGTATATAAAGTCCTCCTCATATGGATTTACCAACACCAGAAGCCCCATGCAAGTTTCTCAGCTACTCCCTCAATTTCTCTGTTAATGTCTCTCCTCGGACAGATGATGTCGATGATTTGTTCCATTGAATCCAGGCTCTGTTACAGTAAAATTATCTTGATCTGCCCTGTGGTATGGTAATCGTAACACCTGTAAAATCCATCCATCTCATTGTCAGATAACTCATAGGCTCAAAAATGCTCGACTCTACTATGTACGCACTCGTTCAATGTAATGTTAGCTGGCAGGGTATTCGAGCCCTGATCCTATGATCTCGCAGACATTTAACCCAGTGTTACCATTTAGAGCAGGCCTAAATTACGAGGTAGTTTGGTTCAGCAGCCTCTCAAATCTCAGGCGGCGATGTGGCAAGTGTGTTGGGCCCACATGATCCCGGCATGAACGATTCCATTCCACATCGCATGATCCTGCTTCACAAATTTGACGCAGTAAGTATCATTCTGGCTTTCGGTGAACACATTATTGGAAAGCCGCAGGCCATTCTGCTCAACCGTTCCAGAATGTGTGTAACGCCGGAGTTAGTCTTGGCATAATCCCTGTTAAATAGAACCTTTGCAGAAGCAATCGCTGCTGGCTTTTCCATCGAATGAAAATGCACGTTTGTTCTGTGCTGAACAGGCAGGGATTTATTCATTCCGGCTGAAGGCTCAAGGAGTGCTGACGTTTGACCAGGAATATAACGAAGTATGTTTCGGATAAAAGTGCTCAATAGGACTAATACTCCACATATTCGGTTCTCCTACAGGGGCACCAAGGGGAAGAGAATGGTGCCCGAAAATTCAGGGGATGTGGGAAACCGAAGTATTTCAAAACTGTTGCCGTATTCGGTTGTTCATCTACGTGGGGCTGAATTTTGGAAATCCGTAGTGTGTTCACACACTTCCAGAGAGTAATCATAATTTTTTGTGAAATACCGCATTTTACACTGCCCTTTGGAAATACCCACAGGCTCCGCGCAGTTGCTCTCGCCAGAGCACTGGACACGAGTTCCCGTCTAATCAGCAGTGGATAGACTTGATGGTTTTAGGATAAGCTCTTCTAATATCTGAAGTGCATGGTGAGCGTTTTTTCAGCTACTCCACACAAGCAGGATAGACGCACCTAAATTATTACGTCTGAAGATGCGAACGTGATCACGACTGGGCGATGTGATTGGTTCACTCAACGCCTTGAATAACTATCCCGACTCAGAAGTTATGGCAGGCAGTTCAGCCGATCGACGGAACGAGGACATTCCCATCTGGGGACCCAATCTTTATGACTTGCAAAGTACAACCATCTGCGGACAAATTCGGTGTCTAGGGAGGCCCCGAATGAATCGCAGCTTCATTCCCCGTTCATACTGTTTTTCAACCGAATATGCCACAAAATTTTCATCTGGTGTGTTCGTGCAGATGATCCTCACGATATTTCAACACACTGTCTCGGCGGACCATACTACTCATAATGCTGTTGCTGAGGAGCTTTCAGGAACCACATGTGTATCACAGTTAGTCGAGAAATGTTTTACAGACCCCGAAACATTTTATTCTAATAGCTTAAGGTTTTGGTTTGATGAGGGACTGATTGTGCATTTAAAATATTACTTTATTACTGTTAATTACGTGACGTACTTATTTACACTTCCCTATTCCTCAGACTGATTCATTACCTTTCTGGTGACTGCTCCAGTTTCAAGAGTGAACTATTCTATTTTCTACAAAGTCGACTCCATATTAACTGTTTTTCTATAATACCCGTTCTCATGACTCGATTTATTCACCTTCTCTTCTGGGTTTGTTGTTGAACATTTTGTCCCACTTTGAACTGCACAGCATTTTTTCCGTTTAATTCGTCCGATGGCACACTGCCCTTTTTGTGACATCCTGTGTTGCTAACTGCCCAAGGTTCAATCTAGCCGTAAGCCTTCCTTTAATTCTGCTCATTATTTACGGTTACTTTCTTATAGAACCACGGTCTACCTATCTATAATATCTGCCCACGTCTAATTCAATATGTTGTTTGCTGCCCAATTGCGAATACTGAACAAACGCAGGTGAAGTTAGTAGAATTCGGTTTCGCCGCAAGTACCACTGACCGTCCGTCGTTGAATTAGACTACACGCTACCCGTCAGGTAGGACACCTAGGTCGTTCGTTTAGGCTAATTAACCAATTCCTTGCCTTGATATCACGGCCTTAGCATGGGATCGTACAAAGTTGGCTAGAGATACTGTCTGAAGATCAATATCCGGTTATATTAAAACGCGTAATGTCTGTGTCTCGATTTCCTTCTGAGTCTCGGGCATCCACCAGTAGCGGATTTTCTACGCAAGAATTGATGAAAAACTGGATCTGGTCGGTATAAAGAGTAAAAAGTTATATTTAGAGGCAGATGCCGCTAAACGAGTTAAGGAATATCAAGACAGTGTTAAACAGGAGATGAAAAAAATAGATGAAATTGCTCAGTCGAGGAATTCTGAGTTTTTGGAAGCTTTCCCTGTCCTGTAACAAATGAACAGTTTGCTGCCGCAAAAAGATATATAAATTCCATACCTGACCCGAAGGAATCACCAATACCTGTTCAGCAAGATACTGTTATTAACCCTCCAAATATTCGTTTATGTAATGCTAACACGAGGCAATATGATCGACTTCTTGAAACCGCTCACTTGGTGCAAAAGTGTATGGGACTTCCCGCGCAACAGCTGCCGAAATTTGATAGAAACCCCGCCGAGTACCACAGTTTTATGCTCAGTTTCATGTCCACTGGTACATCATTGTGAAGGTGAGGCAGCCCAAGCCATTAGACAGTTTAGCTTTCTGGAACCCGAGGAAGGCTACGCAGAAGCGCTACGTATACTTGATCGCAGATATGGTGATCCCCACATCATTGCAACTACCTCGATAGATGAACTGACAAGAGGGCCGACCCTAAAAGCGGATGATCATAACATTCTAATCAGTTTGGCCGACGATATGATGATTTGTTCGGCTACGTTTAAACAGCTGAAGTATCCCAATGATCTTAATTCTTGTCTGACCATTGGGGCTATCGTAGCCAGATTATCTAGCACCATGCAGACTGAATGGTTGAACTTGGCAGCTAAATCATTCAAGTTCCAGCGTGATCCAACATTTGACGAACTGGTAAACTGCATAAGCGACAAGACCGACGCAACAGCCGCTCAACAGGTGTGCGCTGCGTCCCCAGCCAAACTCAGTGAGGTCCCAGCCGACACAAATCTCCACTATATAAAGCTGCCATCCTGACGACGCAGATAGGCAACGACAGATCAGGTCAGGTTGGGTTACCAATGAAATGTGCACAGTGTGGATCATCTCACTATCGGGATCAGTGTCCAGAGTTTGTTGAAATGCCAGCTGTAAGTAGAATTGCCTGTGTAGACCGACTCCGAGTATGCTATTCATGTGTAAAACCGAACCATCAAGGTAAAGTTTGTCGATCCAGACATGATTGTGGGTTCCAGTTATGTGTGGGAAAGCATCATCCACTTTTGCACCGACCGAGCTCTTCCATGAAGAGAAACGAACCAGAACCACCTGGGATTGCATCAGAAGGTGTACATCATAGCATAGCAGACGTCTTCAAATCAAATATATCGCTTGCAGTAGTGCCATTCCGGATTCGAGGACCCGAAGTAGACGAAGTTGTCAACGCCTTTTTGGACAACTGCGCTAGTACGACCCTGATTCATAGTTCACTTTTGCCAAAACGGGGATTGAAGGGTAACACGATCACTGGAGTGTGCCACGAGATCTGCATCAGTTTCGTTCTCTGTAGAATTGCTTGATTCTGAGGAAGTAATGCCCGTTCATCGTGCTTGGGTTGTCGACTCCATGCCCTGTTTACGATCACTCTCACCACGTCCCGAACAGTCCCAGAAGTGGAAACATTCAAAGGAAATACCGTTTCCAGAATCAAAACCGGTAGACATAGGTCCCTTTAACGGTTGTGATATGCCAAAGGCACATTGGGTGCTGGAGCAGAGGTTCGTGGGCAAGACCCGCAAGACCCTTATTCAGTTAGAGGACCGTTGGGATAGACAATTTTAGGGCCTTTGTATTCAAATTCCGATAACAATCAAAACGAAACAGTTTTCCATCACGTCAGTCAAACGGGAGATTTGAATATACAGCTGGATCGTATGTTCAACTTCGAATTCATCGAAGCCGCTTGTACTAAGCAGGCAATGTCGTTGAAATGTCAAGTGACCTATGAGCGGATGCTTACGTCTTTGGAACTAGTGGAAGGACACTATAAAATACCCTTACCTTGGAAAGATGGATCCCCGTGTCTACCAGGCAACAAAGGCCTGGCACTCAGAAGATTTTTGTTCTGAAGGGTCGTCTTGAACGCAGCAATATCTAATACTACACCACTTCATCTAGATCGTCAACCAGACTACGTAAAGAAAACGTTGGGTGTATTGTGGGAGAATACGACTGATTGTTTCTGTTTCAAAGTTAAAAGCTGGGAAGGTCTCCCCACTCGCCGTGCTTTACTGTCCAAAGTAGCTTCATTGTTTGATCCCCTTGGGATAGTTGCACCAGTACCACTGCCAGCAAAGTGCCTGATTCAGGATCTCTGTCGAACGAAGGCTGCCTGGTAGGATATTATGCCTGAAAATGAAACTTTAAAATGGAAGAACTGGTTACAAAATATATAAAGCATCCGAATACCAAGGCGTATCCGACCCAAATCGTTTGCTTCAACTGTAAGACTGAGCTGCACGCATTTTCTGAGACCAGTGCTGCGATCTACATCCGATCGATCGATCCTCCGAGAATACCTCACTCTGCATTATTGATAGGAAAGTTTCGAATTTCCCCCATCAAGTACACAAACATATCGCGATTAGAGCTCACTGCTGCTGTATTACCTGCTAAGCTAACTGTTTGTGTGAGAGAAGGGCTCTCTTTTGATATAGGTTCCTCATTTCGGTGGACAGATTCTATGATTGTGCTACAAATGGTGCGCAACCGAACGTGGTTAACCGACTAGCCTCCATTCTTGATTATTCGGAACCTGAAGATTGGAGGCACGTTGAAAGCAAACGCAATCCTGCAGATATAACTTGCCGTAGTCTACAATCAGACACATCCAAACTATCCATGTGGTTATCTGGCTTTGAATTTTTTAGAAAAGACTGCAACGAGTGGCCTTCTCAACCGGTTAGCTATCCTATTCCTGTTCTGCATGTTAAGTCAAAAGAATCTGAGGTGGTACATTCGACCTCCACTTACGTATCCTGGATCGATCGTTTCGAACACGTGTCCAGTTGGAGTCTGCTGAAGAGCCTAGTGGTGTGGCTGTGCCGTTTCTGTCTATGGGTGAGACGCAGAGGATCTATGCCTCCCGGAGACGAGTTACGTGGTAGATTGACCAGAACAGAACTGGTGGAGGCGGAATGCCTCATTCTTAGGTCGGTCCAAACAGCATGTTTCACAAACGAAATAAACATATTAAAATCCACAGCATGTGCTAATGTTTGGAGGCCCCCACGATTGCCGGGTCAACAACGACGACTCTCCCCAATCATCCATCAAGGTATTTTGCGTGTTGGAGGACGCCTACGATGGTCTTCAGTGCCTTTCGATATGAGACACCCAGTAGTTCTCCCAAGCCATTATTTCGTAACCAAGCTCCTCGTCTAGCATACCCATATACTAAATGGTCATGCTAGAACTTCGCACGTCCTTAATGCGCTACGTTATCAAAGGTCAAGCGGTCGTCTGGGGTGTCCTACATTCTTGTTACCACTTCAAACGCTGGCACTCTCAATCTGAGGTACAAATTATGGAATGTTAACTAATGAAGTACCCTTCGAGGCGGTTGGTGTTGATTATTTTGGACCTTTATTGGTAAAGCGAGGTCGTGGGGTTGAAAAATGTCACGGATGTATCTCTACTTGCTTGACAAGGCATGCTGTGCACATTGAGGTGGTTTGTTCTCTAGAAACGGACTCGTTTTTGTGCGCTTTTCCCAGGTTTGCTGCCCGGCGAGGATGTCCAATTCGTATCTATAGTGATAATGGCACTAATTTTCGCGGTGCTGCAGCTGAGCTCAGACGGGACCGCCAAAAGACGAACCAGGAGAGAGTGACTAAAGCCCTAATACAATGAAGGTGTGATTAGAACTTACTCCGCCAAAGGCTATGTTGCTCGAGGTGTACGTGGACTGCTCACCTTTTAGCCCAATGACCAAGAGCAAATCTGAGTGTTGGAGGACTCCGTAGCACATTGCCTTCTCAGGCGACTCACATATCAATCAATGTGATGACAAATAATTTATTTGAGTAATGATTAACAACCAGGATAATGTGGTCCGGACGGAGATTGAGTTCACCGGTTCACGACAGAAGAGCGGGAGACAAAATTGGTGTGGAACACGAACATCCAAGCTGCTGTCACTTGGTAACACACAGCGTCAGACGCAAGCGCAGCGGAGTGCTAAACAATCTCAACTTGGATCTCCACACATACCATGAGATTCCCATTCGAATCCATCAACAGCCACTGCAAGGGCACCGTCATCTGGAAGACAGAGTGAAAAAACCGGAGGCGTTTTCATGCATCAGTGCAGTCAATCAACGCAAGGTATTCAAACCGTTCTTCCTGTGTTTGTTTATGCGTGTACGAGCCCCGTGGTGTGGATGAATATTTGTGTAGATAACTGTGTCGATAACTGAAGCATATTTTTCGTTAACGTTGTGAGCACACCAGCGGAGAACGGGGAATGCAAAATTTTTACAACTCACTCGTGAATACGATTTGTGGGTGTTTATCGTTGTGCTGTATGTGTGCCACTGTCCTTCCATGAGTGGACACTGTGGGTCGACGCTTTTACATATCTGCGGCGAGTCACAGTGGGATGGGGACAGCCACTCCCCAAACAACACGCGCCTCGACTTGGCCATCAGACCCTGCATCTTTAACTGAAATGAAAATGGTATGTAAAGGTTGTAACACACCAGGAAAGATTTGTACACATATCATCCTACATTCACGCAGATAATGCACGTATGGGTTACAGGTGAATTGGAGGGTTTTTGGTACTGGGCCTTACCTGGTCGTAACTGTATTCCAAATTTAGCTGTGTCCCCTCTGGGCAGCTCGCACGGTAAGCTGGGGCATGGTTCAACTGTGACCTCTCCCACCGGAACGCTGGAGCCTGTATGAATATAGGATATTTGCATCAGAATGATAGATGCTGGTTAATAATTACTGCGTGGGGTTTTGCAGATGGGTGTGTGAGGTTGAACGTGACAGCGTATTCGGCCATGCAGAGCAACTGTGCGCAATTAGTGGACGGCAAGGTTATGCTTCAAATTGTTGGGGAGACGAATGTGGGCTACGGTTAATTATCTATATGCTACTAAAGGAAACCGTAGGATTTTTCAGTAAACAATTGACCGCGTTTTGTTAGGCAGAACTACAGTATCACTCACCGCAATCCGTGTATTGGACATCCACAGCATCAGCATACAAAAAGGCAGTAGCGATCAGCAACAATGAGCGATGAACTGGCATGATCATATTTGCTCAATCGTCGAACACTTTGTAGTTGCGCTACAATCATTTCCTCTTTTATGCATGTGCTCATCATGCTCATGGCACTTCGCACTGGTCGCTTGTGGGTCAGTATATGGATTAGGCTTGGATAATCACATTCATCATGAGACTGGGGAAGTTCCAGACTAATTTGGTCATTCTGGTTCATGTTAACCTTGGGTATGTTAATAGCCACCTGCTTCGATGGTAGTATTATGGAAATATGCTTTTCAAGGCCTTCTGTATTCGATCTGACGTCCACCGGACCAGCGCAGTCTGGGAATTCATTGACGAAATCATGCGATATTCGTCTTGACATCGTACTGCCAACAGTTTAACGGTTTTCACTTCAACAACAAAACAATAGACAACGTGTCGCTTGGGTTACCTTTTGGCGACCCCGGTAATCAAAAGCTTACCACAAACTTAAATAAATAGCATCTAAAGTACAGTAGTGCGCAGCAGTGAATGTGTTCACATCTGTTTTCCGCGAATCCGGTTTGCTCTGGGCAATAAACACGCCACATGAGAATGTGAAATGAAGATCTGCAAAAACCAGTCATCGGTGGCAGTCTTGTAAAGCAACATTTTGGTTTATTTCTGGGGTTCGCAAATGCGTTTTGGTAATTTCATTCATTCGGAAGACTTCTAGCAATGGTACCGGGGAAATACGCTCAATTAATCCGTGATAAGGCCCGGGTGAGCAGCAGCAAATTGGCTGGTGTTTGATAATAACAAAGGAGAAATGGGTGAGATTTTACGACCAACAAGGGGAGGGGCAAGCAAGCAACAAGTACTTGCGCACCGGATTTGGCAAGGCACAATTGGGTCACGCCTCCTGTTGGTTTCATTTGATTCCGTCTGACGAGAACGTGGAATATGCATTCATTCGTGTCAAATTTTTGTTCGTAAGTAGATAGTGCGTATCCGGAAGCGTCAATCCACATGTGTGTGGTTCCCCTGGATGTCCTTTCCGCACATAAATTCGGATATTTGGTTTTCATCACCAATGATGCAGAGAAAGTCAATGACACTGGATTATGTCCCCTTATTTGTTCATTGATGTGCCAACGTTCATACACACTGCAAAGACTCAAGTTTGGACCGCCTAATTCTTTGTTTATCTGTACAAGTTCTGACCCGGCGTCCACTTGTTTCATAACTACAATAATGGAACTCATTTTTGGCCATCAAACCATAATGTACCAGGCATCATTTGGTTTTGTCTTCATTGTCAAGTAATCCACTTTTCATACCTAATATTTTCATCCGCAGTAAATATGTATGTTGTTGCTTTTGACATTTGGTCCTACGTCAGGTTGTCTAGTCTACCTGAATGATCTGGCTCTCGGATCCATTGATAGTTGGCCGATGGGCGCTGGTTGAACCAACACAGCCTCGTAGTCATCCACGTTTTGTATTGCAATATCCGCGGCGAAACTTTACACACAATTTGATGTCAATCACCACTGGTTTGCGGTCAGGCTAATTAACCACAGGTTTGGTTTAGGTCCCTAATGTTGACGCATCCGGGTTCGAGTGCCCTGGCATTAAGTCAGTCCACATTCAACAACCAACTCTACGTATGGGAATCAGTTCTCGCCGGTTACTTTGGAGTTGTTAGTATCGCTATTTTCATGGCTTAAAGCACTGTATTAAATGGAGGCTCTCGCTGTATAACGGAGTAACTACCGAATGAAGAATACCTATTAACTAAGGTTGTGCCAGTCATTGAGTACGCAATTTTCCATCGTAAATCAAACTCTCGACTCAGTCTGACCAAAACATGCGAGAAGAGTCGGATAGTGATGTGTTGAAAAACACCAAACCTAAATTTCAATCCACTGTGAATCACACTTATAGCGCCGCTTATTTGCACCTTTTCCCATCAACCTGATGGATATTGCTTTAAAATAGGTCCCAGAGTGTGAATAAACGGTCCGCCTTGCAAATTTTGTATAAGTCCATTTGCAGTTGTCTCGGGCCCCTTGTCAGCAAGAACGATCAACGTTTTTCTCCAATGACTTCGGAAAAAATTCCAACATAATTGATGTAGGCCTTGCAAGAAACCCATAGAATATACCAACAACCAGATCACTGATTGCAAAACACTTCTCTAAGACCAGTCGTTTTGTTTATCCTGCTCATGCTTTCCCTGTGCCATTACGCAAAGAAAACCCGGGAATTATATGTTCCAGTGAATAGGAAATAGCGAAGGCACAATAATTCAAAATGTATACACAGTAGTTGTTGACGTCCAATGTTAGACAGCATTTGACCTGAACCAAACCCACACCGAGCACCAGACCAGTGATTTCGATGTCCCAAACGCATCATCATGTTGATTATTTTGCGTCTGTGACTGATGAGGTTTACTCGTCAAAAAATTATGCTACGGTTGGTCCCCTGCGCAGAGTGAGTGGGTCTTAGACCTGTTTCCAATGAACACAATATTATGATGCATACAAACTTTGGTACAGGTGTAGACCCGATGGAGTGAGATAAGCTTGTTGTAATCCATCGACCGGCCTTAACGTTAGGGCATCACAATGGACACTACAACCAGTCTATTCTCACCGTGAGGTGAGAAACGCCAATGAATAGTGACCATGTTACGCAGCCAACAGCAACACTGAGGGAGAAATATTGCCTTCAGTGTTTTTCTAGCTCTCATCTCAAGGGTTATCGGGCAAACAAAACAATCTAATCTCAGTGGACTGATGAGACTATCGGCTCAATGGCGTAGCTGGCGTAGGCTCGGTGACCAAGGCTATACTACCTGGAACCATCATACCTTGGTAGTGTTGCTGGTTGAATAACCAGCATTTTGGCTCCAACTTCATTCAATCTAATGCTCAAGTATGGAACTTATTAGTGTGGACCGTCTTCTGAGCAGCGTAAAATTTAAAACCGGTAGTGGTCAGTCCAAGGGTTTTCATCAAACTTGTAAGTAGCTTCGCATGAAAGCGAATACACTTGTGTTCTTTATGGTGGCATCGGCTATCCGTAATGAGTATCCAAATGCTAACTACCCTCTATCCTTCCACTCAGTGTACCCGCTGCAGTCGACTTGTTGCTGGGTGCTGAAGAACATGAAGGAGAATGCGACATAGAATTGTTGGAAATGGGGCGCAGTAGTATGCACTCTACATTTTCGAGTGGATGAAGGTTAGAATTTCTTGTTCTACTCTAGCATTGCTCCCTTGGACTCCAATAATTTCGGTGGTTTCACGACGTCACACCTCGCGGAACTCCTCGACACTGCGTTCGGCTAATCCTATTTTTAATGTCCTCTTAAACGTAATCCACATAGCATCATTATGTGGTCGATCCGGAAGGATATATACGATACTTAAGGGGGTTTATGCATGAGAAGTAACCCAAACTCCACTAGGTGACTCTATTTCTAACGCATCCAATGCTTTATGCTTGGACCAAGACGGTCCTTCAGCAACTGAGAAGACTTAAAGAGGAGTGTCATGGGTAAAACCACAAATGCTAGGACCACCTTTCAAGGCAAAACTGAAAGCATGAGAAACAAATTGCTGACCTCGACAAATGCACTCATTTGCAAATCAATTTGGTTTTCACGGGAAACCCGAGTGAATCGCTTGTTTATGATGTTGAAAACCAAATTGATTTGCAAATGAGTGTTTTTGTCGAAATCAGTCCAATTTGGGTTCAAGCAGAACATAAGGTTGACGGAAACTCGGGGACTGCGCCTACCTGATAAGCCGCAAGAAGGGCGAAACCGGTCGTGGGTTGTCGAAGAGTTTTCAGCAACCTTGTGAGTCGTTTCCTGTATAAAAATTGTTGACCAGTTCGTCATTCACTGTTAGACTACTGGAAACTTCACAATCTGTTGATCCAATGACCCGATGTTATTTCCACCATCTTCTCAAAAACGGCTTCAAAACGCTCAACGAATACCCCGGCTGAGAGCAAGGAGGGGCTGAAAATTCACGAGCGCTTTCTGGTCAAAAGTAGTTTCGGTAGTAAAACGCAAGATGACATGAGAAAACAGTGTGGTTGAACCTAAATTTTACTGGTTTTTGGATGGCGGTGAATGTGAGTCACTACTTATCGCTGAGAAGGCGAAGTAAGAAACTAACAAGATGAAAAAAGAATCGTCCTTTTGATTGAAGACTGTCATCTTCACAAGTTCACTGGTTAAAGCAATGAAAAGACAAGCTGCTTGGCAAACAGCCGAGGATGAGCCACAAAGTGAACTGCAGAAAATCGATGCATTCCAATGATGGAATAAGCAGTCTTTTCATCCATTCACGGATAAAATATCTCCAGAGATATCTTCAAAAAACCGAGGCGTATTTAATTTCCCTATTTAGACAACTTGCCTCTGTTGTCATTCGGGATCATAAACAACTTAAGAACACAGAAGTCAAGCGTTCCAGTGTACGGCGGCTGACCGACTGGTACCATGTATGAAGTCGGACATAGTGAACCCGCAAGTGGATTCTCAACTCGGAAATTAGTAATTTTCAGGACAGAAATTCTGTACCTTTCCCATTTGCAAGACCGAATCGGTTAGGTTGAAATGGAAGCGTTCTCGCCTGCGATGCACTCACCGCTTCTGGTGAACCAACCTGCTCATACCCGGATTCACCTATTACTTTGTGCAGTGACCGACGCAAGCCTACGAATTTGTCACTGAGTCCAGAATAAGAGACCAGTTCAAGTTAGCCGGCATTACAGTACACTTCTCTAACACAGAGGTGTGTCCCGTGTACTTCAGAGATGGATGAATAAAAGGCATCCTGGGTTGCTAATCAGGGGTTATTGGGTTTGATATGCTGTCGCGCTGGGCTCATTTAGATGATATTGTGTAAGTGGAGACTGAACTCCAGGCGAGAAGAATCCATGATTGAACATTTCGCACTCTCATCTGCAAAAAGATACACTGTTTGCATGTGCATTTTGTTGATCAGCCAGTAAGTCCCCATATGAGATAGCGTGTAATTCTAAACTGTAACATCGTTAGTGTTGCAAAACAATTCCAACTTAGGACCCAGTCCACTTTATGGAGCCAAAACTATTACAGGACAACCACAGTGTTTGCTAAGCTTATTTGAACAACCCGTATCAGTTCTCACCTTATCACATATTTAGCATCAAATTGATGGTGTAACGAAGAAGTAGGGCTGGAGAGAAAAATTCAATCTCACTTCATTTGTGTCAGCTTAGGCCTAGGTGATTAGATTTACGTAATTAGAGGTCAAAAATTATCCACGGTTGAAACTTCATGCCAGAATCTTTTCAGTTTCTGAACTTTTCATATAATGGAAGGGAAACGATTGGAGACCATGCAGACTTTATGAAAAAAGTGCAGGAAATAGAACAAGGCGAATTTGTTGTCATAAAGCTTCTTCTCTCAGCCTGTACAAGGGTACCCATACAGCACTGCTGGTTCCTCGTAATAAGGTCGTCTGTGACCCTATGTATTAAATGCACTCACTGCGCTCACTTGTTCACCTGCCGTGGTCTAACCTGTCCCCTACGATGACTGAGCGTCCCGGTGTCGGTTTGTTTGCCGAGTTGGGCAACTGGGTTCCAAACGCTTCGTCACCAATTGACGAGATATCTTCAACGTGCGACTGTGGGCACTGATTTTTTAGCAGTTGTGGTGGCTTCCATTTCCTGCCATTGAGGCGAGCAATTTCTCACGGTCATCAAATGCCACGATGTAGAACGTCCAAGAAGTTTGGTTTAAATATGTCAAAACTAAAGCATGTCTGAAATCATAGCTGGCGTTTAGTGAGAAACGACTTTGAGAATGGAAATCCTAGCTGAAACCTTCGTCAATGCTTAACTGTGCGCGCTACCGTGTAGGCATGCCGTGACTTTATGTGTTCTAATTTACAGGGAATTGCCCGAAAAGTGTCTTCCAAAAGTTAACTTCCGGAAGCTGACGTACACAAAGTAGGCCATTCTCTTCTCGGCCATAAAACTGAAAGCACCCTTACTTCACTCTGACGGCAGGTGTCAACATCACCATCATCATCATCATCAACAGGAGCAGCATCTTCTTCAGGTGTGAAACACGCACATGTGGTCTTAGCTGCCATAAATCCGTTCGCCAATGATCCGCAAAGATCGGAGTGGACAACTCCGTGCTAAAAGCAATAGGTGATATAATTGACGTTTAAATAAATGGTTGACTGGGAACTTTTCAATAAGGAGACCAGGAGCGGAATGTTGGATGCACGTGCGCCATTGAGCGTGCAACTGGGCCATGTCTTTCTATGTCTCCAACCACGGATGTGTCCCTATAAGGGGTCTCATCAAGGAGACCATAATGAGCAGCGCAGTTCGTAGTTACTTTCGTACTTCGCTGCCAAGTACCGGTTTAACATCCTTTGGCTGGCTTCCACCATCTCCCCGGTTGTGCCAAAAGGTTTCTTTGAGTGAGCCGGTCAAGCAGAATACGCATCACGGTCACAGTCAACCGTCGGACGAACGGAGTGTGCGGATTTTTGGGTGAACCTTTTCTGCCTCGCCATTCTTCAAGGGGAGACAGTATCACTACTTCATTAAATATGGACATGCTAGTTGCATGAGGGAAACGCTTTACAGCCCTCACACGCTTATCGTACAGGACAGTATGTTTTCCCTCCCAGACGGCCTTGGAATACGATTGATGGTGGTATGGAACATGGCTGTTCTTATGGGGCATCCTGGAACGGCTGTACCATGTAAAATGGAATTCCGGTCGGTGTAGCCCAATGGACCATTGAAACAATTAGGCCCGACCTTCATCTTAAGGTGACGGCTGTTCAGTGAGCTGGGCGATTTGGTTGAAAACGCTTTGTCACCAACGCAGGTGACGTCATCATTTTCTAGTGAGTTGGAGGCGCGTCGTATTTGGTCGATGTGTAGTCGCTGAGCAGTGCTGTGTTTGTGCTTGTATATGTATCGCTAAAGCCGAAGAGGGTGGCTCCTGATTATGATTGGTCATTTGGGCGATGGATCCCGTTTATTGGATGGTTGGCTAGATCCCCAGTTGATTAGCGCCTGGATGGACTTTCAGTCTGACCTTTCCGACTCCTTCCAAGTGGTATCTGACCTGCTGATGCCACGGTTAATATTCTTATCAATTGATCAGTTTGTTCCCTTTGAGTAACCCGATTACATTGGCGATCTTTGCTCGTGGTGGTAAGTAGGTTGGATCAGTTCCTGTAGGTCGGTTGACTGAGTTTATGGAAGAATGCCACGCTTCTGGAAACCCCTTGTATGATGTCTGTTTCCGCATACAAAGTTCTCCACATTTTCCAGCCGATTGGACTGCCCATTGGCTGGCTAGTGCTTTGGTTTGTACGATATTCGAGATGTCGAAGGAAACAACTCGTAAAAGAAGGACGCAGCTGGTTTCCAGGTGAGTTTACCGCCAAAACCAAATTGTTATGCAAATGATAGCATTTGTTGAATTTTGGGTTCATACAGAACATAAGGTTGACGGGAACTCTGGGACTGTGCCTACCTGATAAGCCGCAAGAAGGGCGAGACCGGTCGTGTGGGGTCAAAAACTTTTCACTAACTTTATGAGTAGTTTCCTTTATGAGAATTGACTGAACTCCACTATTTCGACTGCCTCATCCTCAGAATTAAGGCTGGACCGAGATAACCCAACCCACGAGGGCAAAAAACTATCTCGATATCAAAAGCTTTTGTCTAATAAAGTGTGGACAAACCTTGGTACAGGTTCTGATATTCACAAGCCAGAAAAGCGTGATCTGGTGAGACTCTAAAAAGAGACTTTCAAAATATGTCGACAGTATCGCAGAATATCCCAGTCGCTTCATCAAAAAGTATGAATTAAATGTTGAACAGAAGGAAAATGGGGTGGACGACCCTACATTCGTTTCCATCAAGTCACCACTCCAATGTAACCAGAATGGTAGACGAGGGTGGCATAGGTGAAGCCAAACAATTGCAGCGGAATTCGACGCTGCTCAAGAAAACACCACAGAGAGTAACGGAAACCATTTTGGGAAAACTAGGTTTTCGGTTGCCTTCTACTGCGTACGCCCTTTTCGGTGCACTTTTTTGTAGCCAGTATGTCGGAAAAACCAAGAGACGGTTAGCTATAGGGATCCCAAAAAGAATTCGGTACTTGATGGTTTGAAAAATTTGTTCAGCACAATCGTTCGTCACTTGCCAGCAGTGCAAAAAATCAACAGTCACTACCTGTCAGATAAACAACCGTCTATTACGATTTGACTAAGTGGCGGCGAATCGACACTAAAAACCCAGTTTGTGTAAACAACTGTAATCCGTGGCTAGCCTTGCCTTGGTAAGGCGACATTGAATTTCGTCTCTAATCATCGTACTTCTACACAAACTGTTCCGTGGTCTGATCACCTTTGCCCCCTGTAATGTTTCTATTATCCTGTGTTTGTCTGTCAAAACATATGTCCATTATCCTGCCCTAAGCATGGTTCCGATTGTATGTGACCAGCTGGCGAGACACGCGAAATCGTTGAATTCAATCTACCCTGGTTGAAGAATTTGTTTGAAACCTGAGACTTTCAGAGTGTCTCATCCTTTTAATCACGGCGGGGTTTCACCGACTCACATGATGAATAGCATGAAAGAGTCAGTGGTGCACTGCGGCCGAATTCATACTGATCCATCGAAAATGAGATCAGATATAAACGGCCTTGAAAATCAGATTTGCATAATGATGCGATTACAGCAGGTGATTAGTACTAGACAAACCCAGGAGAAACGAATTTAGCCCTGGTTGCTTGAATGTAATATACGCATGTGATGCGTGCGACTAATCTAGACCCATCCGTATTCTGACCAATGTGGGACCAATGGAAGCAGCCCGAGGCACTTTGCGCTGCGCATAAAATACTTGACAGTAGGATGTAATTAAAGTGTCCGAAAGACAAGCAAGCATGCAAGTTCAACACACTCTGCTACTGGTTACCACCACGGTCGTGCTTGTCGGTGCTCGAGATGTGGCATTCACAGACTGTGGTGAGTGTTGGCATGGCTCCACGTGTCTAAAGAAGGGCATTTATCGGGAACTGGTTCCAAAATTTCGTTTAATGAAATTATTTCTAGCTGGACGCCCGTTTATGTTGTTCTCCAGCTGAATGTGCTGCACAGAGGCCACCTCATGTCTCATTCGGCAGGTTAAAGTCGAATTAGTGTAGTTCGCGAATTTCGTACAATTTGGATTCATTTAGAACATGAGATTGGCAGAAACTGGGGGATCACCCCTACCTGATGAACCCCAAGAAGAACAAAACTGGTCATCCGATGTCGAAGATAGTTTTAGTAACCTTGTGAGCAGTCTTTCCCAAAAGAAATCTTCTAGTTTCACCTGTCTAAATATAACCTAATTTTCGACAGTATTTTTTTCCAGTTATCCTTGCCCCATTATTTTCGGTCACGCTTTATTCGGGTTCATATTTTTACTCCAATTCTTCTCATCCGCCTTTGGCTCCGTACCAATTCACCACGTCTTATGAAGACGTTCAATTGCTACTCATTCCCAACTGACGTTATGGTCTAGAACAGCGACCACACTATAGACCAATTACCGTTTGTCAAACTGATGCAAACAATATCTGCTTTGTGCAGACTCGCGTATTCCAGTGAAGTCAGTCAGCGTGATACCGTGCCACGTGACACCATGTGAGCTAACTAGAGGAGATGCAACTACTTTTCGGATCCAGTTCCAAGCAGGTTAGTCCTACAAGTAAGTTGGTTGTTATGATGTCAGTACATCAACATCCACCTGATGTGCCAAGTAATATTTACGTTACTATTGTGGTTTGGATGTAGAAGTATCCTTTGTCCGTGTAGACTGTATGCATCTCTTTGATCGGCAGACGAAACTACGGGGTCTCTTAGCCGAGCGGAAGTGTATGCTGTCGTTGGGGGAGTGGCCGTTCCCTTTGCACTGGACGTGCCGGAGATCTGTGGAAACGTCCATCCGGATTGTCCACTTCAAGCAGGATTGTGGTACACATACAAGAAGTACGTATACATCCCTTCCACACATTCTCAAGTAAGTCGTTACGGATTGGTGCTGGTTTTCGTTAACAAATATGCTCATAATTCTGTTTTGATGACGTAACTGTCCAATCCATTCTGTATACGCCACAACTATAGACTCAGAAGGAAAGCCACTCACATATGTTGTATTACTATTGACGTCCAAATAACTGCACGAACATGTTACCTGACTTTCCAATCTAACTTCCAGATCGACTTTTCGTTCCGGTGGATATTGAAAAACTCATTCAGACAGCCTGTGGTGTGCGTGGAGATTCCAGTTCGAATTGTTTAGGACTCTGCTGGCATTCGGCGTTATTTATTATCAAATGGCTGGGCAATTAATTCTTGTATTCTCCCCTAGTGCCGCTCCCGTTGTGTTGATGTCTTGCATCTGCTTCCCACGTTAGGTATGAAATCAATCCTTTCAGGCTGTCCAGACCATAGTAACCGTCCAGATACATTCTGTTTGTCGTCCGATTGTGTTCTTTCCTGATCGGGGGATGAGGTGCTGAGGGGGGCGATTTGCTTCAGTGACACACCACAATCCCATTTAATTCCTGCACTGCCACGAATCCTAGCTGTCGTGTGCGACACTTGCGACATTCTTTGTCCGTAGGCCAAAGCACACTGGGTCCTCTAGCAACCTTACAAAGCGAAGTCCAAACAAAGTCTAAAATTGCTGGACTCGACTGAAAGTACAATTAACATCTAATTAGCCTCAAAGAAGTACTGGCTCATGCCCTAACATTCTACCTGATATGTAACCTATCAGATCACTAGCAGTTCCTGTGAATGACATGAATGCCCGCCCAATCATGTTGCTGGACACTTACTCACAAACCTCTCCTTCAGACCTTGGAGAACACAAAATAAGCACTGCCGTTAACAGCACAAGTTATGGGGGTTCGGCCGCACGACATGAGGAAAAAGTGAACAATAAAGCATAGTAACTTTCAATGGCGCTATCCAGAGCCAGCCTATAGGCATTGGTGTTCGGTGAATTACTGACCAACACGTTGTTGAACGACGCAATTTTGAAAGATTTTCCCACGGTTTTTTTCATCAGTTTACCATACTTTAAGGTTGAGGATAATGGTAGCTAACACCTCCCGATCTGCGTGTTCATGGTTCGTCATGGAAAATCGACGTCGGTGACCCTCCGCCGGGCATTACTTGGATCTTTCCACGTGACGTTTGCCTTCCCGCTCTGAATCAGACGTTTGGTAACACAAGTGAACCACCCTAACTGCCATTAGTTCTAAGCGCAACGATACCCTGGTAACACAACTGTACACATCCTCAGTATATTCAGCCACTGTAGTACGTTAACCTTTTTGTTCACGTTCATATGGGCCACCGTCCGATACACCCATGGTGACAGACTGAATAAGGCCTTATAATCCACGGGGGGGCAGGGAAGGGAACTAGGGCTAGCCTACACATAGCCTACACCCGCGAAACTCAGTCACACAATCCGGATAAAAACTGAGAGCATGAAGGCCAGTGACTCCGGTTGGCCACCAAAATGTTCAGTGCCTCCAGCCAGGCACAAGAAGGGTCAGCTGGACCCATTCCTTTAAGGCAACAGGCACCAACAGCGCATAAACGTTTCGTTACACCCCTCATTCCCTTGTCTTGTTAAATTCTCTATACCTCTCGTTTTCTGCCACCCTAAATTAGGCATGAAAAATCGCACCCGTCTCAGCAGCCGGCAACTCGGAATCCCTAACATGTTCCAGCCACCTGGTCGTTGAAACCGGCTATTGAAACCGGCTAGGAGCATAAATACAATTCAAGACAGATAAAAATCTATCGACGGCATGACATCACTGTTCAGCACTGATGTTTTGCTGCCGTGCAATCATGATTTATTTGAAGGCCTTATTGTAAAGAGAACAATCAAAGCGGACGGAGAAGAGACTTAGTGCTAGCTTACTACAACCATTCCGAGGTGCCTACGCCTCCAGACACTCATTCAGACAATCTGGATAGAAACTGACAACAAGATCGCCACTGACATCGGTTGGCAGCCATATCTTGCAGCGTCTCCAACCAGGCGCAATGAGGATCACGCGGTCCCCATCCTGGAAGGCGAGTAGCACCAACAGCACCCAAGTGTTTCGTAATCCCCTTCATACCCCTCTGCCAGGTCAAGGGTTGGCCACCTCTCTGCTTCCGCCACTCTGAATTGGGCATGGAAAACAGCACTCTCTTCGGCAAACGATGATTAGGCATACGCAACACGTGTCCCAACCAACGCAGCTTCTGGTGCTGGACACACTCTTCAATGGAAGTACCCGTTGCACAACCAAAA
>SJOL01007084.1:88409-145479 GCA_004794785.1 Opisthorchis felineus
CTGTATGAGTGCCACCTTCCTGGCAGGAGTGGACAAGTTGGCTCCACGTTTCCACATATCTGAGACACGTCCACTGCGAATGGAACGGCTACTCCCCCGATGACACCATACACTTCGGCTCGGCCAACAGATCCGATGACGTCGTCTACAATGTAAGAGGACAAATACCACACAGGATTGTCATTTCTGCACCGAACGATCAGCTGGGCCGGATACATGGCCTCAAAAATAGGATATCTGTGCATCCACATCGAGCGAAATCATCTGGTTTTTCGCAACTAACCTGCTTTGAACTTGATTCGAAAGTTAGTTCTGCTCCCTCTTCTTAGTTCACATGGTACTGAGTCACACGGTTCCACAGTTACCATCTTCACTGGAACAATGGAGCCTGTGCAAAGTGGATATTAAATTTGCATCAATATGGTGGACTGTGGTTAATGGGGACTATGGTTTCTTTTTTGAGGTTGAGAGTTTTAGCTACAAGGGAAACTGTGTTCAGGCATGCACTGTATTTATATAGAAGCAGCTAAGGACGATAAATGAAACAAAGGTAACCAAGATGAAAGTATGACATGGAGCAGAATGACTAGAAAATCAAAGGAATTCTACGGTAGAAATTGGAAAGAAACTAGTGCAAGACATAAGTGCAGCTCTTGATGTAATGCACTACTCATTGGGTTTCTGAAAACACGTCGAAGGGTTTTCAGCTGCCTTGTGAGTAGTCTATTACGTCTATAGAATGTATCGCGATATCACGAATATCATACCAATTAAAACACTAGGCTGCTCGGTGCAACACATTCAGCTGCTTGAGAACATCATAAACGGGGGATTTAGCTGGGTTCCAAGTAAGTCTCTCGTCAAAATCAAACTGATATGAAAATGGGTGTAACTGTGTACAGTTCTGTTAGACGAAACTTCGGGGCGGTTCCCTGACAAGTGTTCGTGTTTGTTCATACGACGTTAAGGTAACACTCACCACAGTCATTGAATGGCACCCTTCCAGCACTGATCCACACGATGGCAGTAGTAACCAAGAGCAGAGTGTTCGGAACTAGCATGGTTGCTCCACTCTCAACCAGACAAAAGCCGCGCGGCAGACTACTCAATCTATTTATAACTCACAATCTTCAACAGTCTCACTGGTCACATGTTGGCCAGCAAATGGTGAACCTCGTACGAAATGCGTGTAGATTTTCTAGACAAGTGGGGTGCACTTCGTTGTTTCGACCTTGGGTAGAGTGAGAATTATCTGTTATGGTGGCATCATTATGCAAACCTAATTTTGAAAGTCATTTGTCACTACACCCAAAAACTATCGTGACCAGCAGGTGGCATATGGAAATTAGACACCTGTAATGCGCAGTTGTTCCCAAAAGATTCCAGCTCACGAACAAACAGCATCTAAACTTGACGCACAAGAAGCAGATCACACACTCAAAATGAAACTCATCTGACAGAGTAGGTTATCACATTCGGCTTCACAAAACCGCGGTTGAACAATGAAATCATCCGCCCATTCGGAATTACCGGAAGAAAGGATTATGTTCTCGAACGCGTTACGCAACCGTCAGCGCTTTTGATACTCTGTATTCCAGACGTTCACAAAACAGTTTTCTAGCCCTAAAGACGAGTCCAAATTTCACTTGCATGCTTGGACATCTCGTGGTGGATTCTGGCTTGTTTCGCTTATCTATCTGGTTGGTCAATGTTGGTCAATGTATTGCATCTCACTTGTAAAGAGCAGTGACAAAAAATGACAATGGATTCAAGTCATACATGTATCGTCCCATATTTCCTAACGATGGTGCTTGGTCCAGCATGCTTTTTGTTTCTTCCAAGACTTACGGAAAACCTTCTTAGAATGAAACGTCTAATCAAGCGTAGAATCTCCATTCCAGTATTTGTGAAAATGACCACTTCAGTGGTAGGATAATTGCCCGCTGGCCTAAGTGTTGATCTTTGGGTTCATTTTGAGAAACCCATCCAAATGGGCCATGCGGATCTTGAGGATATAAGTCACGTCCCTCCTGGTAACTCCTTAATTCCATGGTGTATAACGTATTTTGTGCACTCAAGTGGACCTCCACAAACTAACTAAAACACACAACACAATATATTTGTCATGTTTCGCTCTTGTAAGAGCTCATCATAAGTGCACATCCCTCGCCATGTTGGGGTTTGAAATCCGGCCACCTGACATGCAAGGCGAGTGTGCTGCCAAAACTGCATGAGCTCACTCTGGTCGTAGCTGAGTTATCACAGCTGAACAGGCAAACTTGTTCACTTTGCACCAGTTTGGTTGATTTTCATGACTCCTGGTTGACTGGATCGGTTGATCCATCTACCAGGAGTTCTCAGCCATGTAACTCTAAGAGCGCTTGAAAACTCGTTTAAACGGTCCTCTACTAATAAGAGCGAAACTGGGATCCAATAGTAACCTCCCCTTTGCTGTGGGCTCATTAGAATAATTGCGCCAGGACAGGAGAGGTCTATTCAAACTAGAGTGACGTGAACGTGAATTCTAGTTGTGTATCATCATAACAAGATCTAAATCGGTTCTATCACAAAAACCACCGCAACTACAACTACATTGGTCGACGGATACAACTCATCTGCTTTCAGATAGGTGGCAGTGAACAGTCTCTTGTCCTCGGCCGTGAAGGGTGGTCACTTACTCGCAGGGACACGCGTTATCCTCTCTGGAGTTACCGGATAAACCAGTGTTCCTGTTCTGAAGGCTGTGGTTCTCATTTTTTCGCTGGTGCTGATATGAAACTGTTGGGACAATCAGCTAACTTCCGTACATTTCGGAGTCATCCAGGTGTCGCTGCATGCTGGTAAAGTGCCTAGTGTTGAGTGACGAACGACCAGAGCTATTGATTCTTCCTACTCACTTACAAACTGTTGTAACTTTTTAAGGCGTGAAAACCGAGTTCTATCACCTGAGAGTTATAATCCAACTCAGGCAACAAATTTCAAGGCATTTTACGAAGACAACAATTTTGTGCCCAGTACTGAACAACGACGCGGAAGAAAATATGGCTTGCCTATGGGTTAGCTGTTTTTGTATAGTAAGGACCTTATAGGATATTGATACGTCTAACATCCTCTTCTCTTTTGGTCAGCTCACAGTGTACCAGATCGTGCGGTTCCGTGCGGACTGATCTACCTGGAACAGCAAAGCCTGTATAAAATGGATGTTACATGCATCAGTTTGGTGGACGCTAAATGATGTTGTTTATGGAAATGTACTATGAATGACAACATCAGTATGATCGAAAAGGCACGCTGAGTTTTGGGTAGTAACTGGACGGTTTCAGAAGACATTTTGCTGTTGCACAGGAATGAAAGCGAACTTGAGTGAAATATCGATGTTCCGAAACAGTTCTACCTAAATAAGATTCTCGAACGAGGTGAGGTCTGAGAAATGTCCGATTTTAGTCACAGTGAGCTATGACAATACTCCGTGTGTCACAGTCTGGATGCTGATAGACAAGAAGGTGTTAGCCAACAACAAGATTGCGTGCTACATTCCATAGTTGTTCGACCATTAGTGACGTAATGGTTGCACCTCTACCACGGTTAATCTCATACATATACTCGCACTGCCCATTAAATAGTCAGTGTTTGATCGTGAGCCATTTAAGTGTATGGTGTCATCGGGGGAGTAGCCGTTCCATTCGCAGTGGACGTGTCTCAGATATGTGGAAACGTGGAGCCAACTTGTCCACTCCTGCCAGGAAGGTGGCACTCATACAGAAAGTCCATAAACGTCGCTCTCACCCATTCACAGGTAGACGGTGACAGTTTTGCACAGATGGCCCACCACAGATCCGTACAAAATGTTGACCCAATCGTGGCCACCACCGACCGTGGCAATACACATACACACACACACACACACAATGTTACACCCACATAAAAGTACACTCAAGAAACCGTTTTGCTATACTGAATTTTGAAACACTGACGTAAAAATGTCCACACTCTCTTTTCCAGGTCGAATTTTCTTTCCGGTGGGTACTGATGGACGCGGTAAGGCAACCCTTCGTGTGCGTGGAGGTTCCAGTTCGGATAGTCTAGCGCCCCGCTCAAGTCACTGATTCACGCCAGATCACCGTGATTTCTTAAAACCTGCCAAATACAATTCAGCTTCTATTTTGTTGTGTTTCTCATTGCTCAAGAAGTTAGATATCTGGTCAAACGATAATCAGTTCCCACCACGATGTATTTTGAGTTTCCAGGGGCCGCAGTATACAGTAATTTTCACGTTTGTACTCAGGCCAAAATATATACCGTGTGTCTAGATACCCAGCCGTCTATCAGAGTCGACCACCCGAACCGGAAAGGCGGACTGGTTGCAAAAGTGAAAACACGAAATAACAGGAATGAACGCTCCATGAGCGCAGTATTCTCATGGGCGCAACGTGAACATAGAGCAAACCATTCTGCTGTGTTCAATGAACTATTCCCATGTGTGAACTCAAATGTGGATTCTAGACACAGCCATCAGTAATATTCTGTGTGGATTGTCCATTTATATCCCCATGTGGCAAGGCCGAATCAGCTGCTGTGATATCGAAGTATACTTACTACTATTGAAATGGTGTATACTACTGATGAAGCATGTAATTAGTGAATGATCTGGTGTCCAGGCTTCGCGTCCGTATAAGACGGAAGGTGAAGGTTGCCACAGAAATTATGGGATCGCTGGGCAGTATTCGTTTAAAATTGTTCAACATTCAAAGAAGGTCCAGGAATGTTCAATTCTCAAAGCCTCTGTGCAGATCGGATATTTACTTTTGTGTCTAATAGCTTGCAGTCACTTGGTTCGTGTTGGCCAAAGAATCACTTTGCAGTGAAGGGCTTTCCTCCTTTCACTATCAAGCATCCCGTGATGTGACGGCGAACCGAACTCGTTTTCCCGTGTTCTCAGTGTATCAGTTCACTCAAAATAGCAGTGACCCAATGGTATGCGCGGGGAAAGTGATATGTGGATTGGTTCATTGCTCCACTGGTCAGGGTGTCAGGCTTCTAGCCAAATAAATCCTGGTAACTACCAGTACGACACACAATCACCGCTATGGTGTCGGTGTGTGATATGTGGCATTTGTTACCGATTTCGTAATTCAGAGAGGGACGAACAAACGACACAAGTTGAAGTAGCACCTGGAGTATCATAGTAACCATGACAGTTGGAAAACAGAAACTAAACATCAAGCGAACAAAACAGTTGACAAGAGAGGCTGCTATCTTATCCGCGAGGCGAGCTGATATCTGTCTATCTTTGAGCCAAGTTCACTAAAAGCTTGCTGTTAATTTGTCAATGTGGGAAACGTCCACTTTCCGAATAGACAAGACGTGACGTGTGAAGGCCGCTCAGGCGCATGCCTCAATAGATCGAACCAACCCAGGTTAGCCAAACACACAGGATCCGAAATAGTTAGGACTCGGGGGACGAATTTCACAGATAGCTCTTGTATATGGAGCTCACTGAACCCTCACCAACGGAAAGCGTCTCACAGAAGTGCACAGAACATGTGGGCTTATGCAAGTGGTCAGTGACAATCCCTGCTGAAGATACAACAAAGGCTTACTGACTAAAATATTTCTGTGGCTCAAGCACGTTTACATACTGATTTGAAAACATGCCACAGTTTATGCAGGACGCTTGGTGTTCAAGCCACTTTGAACTTGGTGTTGGATGAGCAGTCTGACACTCTGGTCATGAAGTGTTTCGCTTCCATCAACATTTATGCTAATAGGAGAATGAAGGCGTCCGCTCAGTCTGAGATGCACTAAATGGTTTTCACTAGTGGCTCCACTGAATAAGTGAGTAAAATTGAAACTGCTTTGTATTGCATCCGACCTCTTCTTCTCGCTGGCTTGAACAATCACTTGTCGTAAATTTCCCATCCATCGTATTTGCCTTCCTTCAAACGTTCCCTTATTTAGCGGACAGTCATTCGGAGATGACGTGAGCTTAATGGTGAATTTGCCTTTTGGATCAGACCGATCATTGAATGTCAGTAACAAAGTCGATATGTGATATCAGGTCTCACGTGCTCGTAATTCCGTGAGCATACACACCCCTGCGAGAGCACCCAGCACAAAGTTTGCGGTAGCCCTCATGATATTTATGGCATAGCAATAAGTCGTGCACACTGCAATCCAGGAACCATAATCGCTTATTAAATAATTATCATCGATATCATTATAAATAATAATTGAATGAATAGTAGTAAATAATAATGACAATAAAATTTACCAATAAAAATTGATAATTAATATTGGTTGCAAATTAATTAATTAATCATATTTGTGCTAGTTTTCGCTTATGAGGGATGATCTGGGACTGTAGGTTCATCAGCCACACGGTAATTCATGTCCTGCTGACGCTTCCGTTTCATCAAACTTTTGTTTTTCTGCGCCACGGTTTCCGCGTCATCACCACAAAAATCCGAGTTAGATCTTTGCATTCTCCCATGAAGGTCGCCTACAAACATAAAACGAACGATCTGAACTAATCAAACTGAATCTGATGAGCTGGAGAAAATCTCACACATCCAACTAACGATAGATACACTCTCCGGACACGCGAAAACACCTAAACCGACTACCTTTGTGTAGTAGTTTGTGGCCCGAATTCTGACGGAGTGGTTTACAGTTCCCTTAAAGACCAGAGAAGACAAACAAGGCTATTCTGATTATCCCTGTGGTTCCCACTTCAACATTAACTCAGTTGTCTTGCTACGAACTACCCCCAGGCTAACATGTTGGCAAGCTGCAGTAATACAACGATGACCTGCATCGTTCTTTGGCCTGAAGCTCGTGATATTCTGTTATTTAGGGCTTTAGTCTTCATTGAATACACAGTAGATTGGAGACTCGACACCCTCTAAAGAACCACAAATTGGAGTTTTTCTGGAGTGATGCTGAGTAGGATCTTAACTTATCTTGAGGAGAATTTCGAATCATCCAGAATCGTAATGTGCCGGACGGGGACGACCTGCGTCGCAAACCGACCCGTGATATAGTGCATGTATGCAGCTTAAATCAATACAAAGCACCAACCAACCATGTGAATTCAACTCCGTCGTCTGCTGCGGCCAAGTCACTCAACCATGAACGATCACATGTGTGCTATTTGCTGGATTGCTGAGCGAAACTAATCGAGGCAGACACCATTTTCAAAATGCCCCGCGATTTACTAGTTATAATCTGGGAAAACTACACGAGACAGCCATCGTACATAATTCATTCAATCGCATCTGCTAAGGTCACAGATAACCTTCGACCCCATCGACGACAGAAAACTGATTTACGACAGGGACATACATACGATGGAGAAAGAGCCAGTCGTTGGCTGATAAATTGTGATTCCACAACCCAGCAGAACATGTCTTCAACTGAGATTTTGTCCTATCAGTCATGTGTGCTGAAGGGCAGAGAGAAGCCCTGTAAAGCTGTTTCATCCTTATTAGCGATCAGCAGCAGTTGGTATCTCACAGAACTCATATAGTCTCCAACCAACAACATTCCAGCCAGTGATTGAACACCTGACAGTTCGGCCACGAGCGACTCAACATCACGGTTAATAGAAGCCACTTAGATATGGAGAGGTATGCTTACCTGAGGTCGGGTTCACCTACAAGAATCCGTTGGCCCTGGTGTCGGTGTGGGAATATGTAAGACAGCTGAGGGTAGTTCTGGTGTACGGTGCAGAGTGAGGGGTAGTGTACAGAAAACCATCGTAGCCTTGAATGGACAGAGACCTTTATCTTATCTTGCCAAGGGGCATCCAGCCAGGAAGACTTTAAGCACTTCAAATTAGGGCGCAGTCTTTCACACAACGGAAGTATGAATATCTCTCATGCATGCGGCGATTGTTTGGTGCGCTGATTCATGCTCTTTTCAAAGGCGCACTTGATCACAGTGTACATTTCACCAAAAGATCACCTCTGGTAGCTTCCATCTAATAGCTAATAAAGACAAAACTCCACAGAACTAGAGATATACTATCGAACACAAGTGAACACGCGAACAACACATACTACTGAAGACAATGCAAGTAGCCAACAGATGCCTTGAAACATTCACTGATACGCACAGCAAATTCATCCATCCGAGTAGCTCCACAGGGGTGACAATAAGAAAAACATCTAAACTGCATCCAGAGGAATAAGCGGTGTAAACCTCTACGATTTTCTCATATCACTGTCTCGGTTGCATTTACCGGTAGTTGATTGGGTGGCTGTTGATCTGTACACCTAGGTTGGCAATCGACTTGCAGAAGTCTCGTCACGATCGTCAGTAGGCGCACTTATGATGTCTCATCGAATAGTGATGAGAGATCTGCAAGCTGACTACCAAGCTCGCCGAGCAAATCATCATTTACCTGGTCATCTAACAAAACAATCAATGTGATGATGCTTCCGCATGATACCCAAGCATTGCCCGAACATTCTACCCCCGGTTCTCCTATCAGACCATTTACAGCCTTTATGGAAATAACACTGACAGTACGCGTAGATTCCACGAATATATCCTTTATTGAGTCGCCGATCATTCACCGAAACGCTTTTTAAACATCAAGCATGACATAAGATTACTGCTCGAGGCGAGAACACAATGGTGTAGGTCATTGATTATGCGGCAGGACGGTGAAACGGGCAGAACCAGAAGGATGCTGGTGCTTTCCCTTAGAGTTGCGCGATAAGAAGCCGTAATGATTAGTAATCATTAACTGGGACCGAACAATCCTACCAAGAATAATCTGTCAGTTCATTCGACTCTGGTGAAGATGGCGCTACAACCATCCTGTTGCTGTGTGAAGCAAACTTGTGCGATTCTACCCCACTTGTAATCATTGGTTTGGAATGCTAGTTAGTATTTCGGCCTGATGCTTACCGTGTCACGTCAAATAAGCGTATTGTCAGTAAGCCTAAGTCCAAATCATATTTCCTCAATAATATGCCAAATGAGATCCCAACCTCTGTCACAACAGTTTCGGTCTGCAGGCGCAATATGATGCTTTTCAAATGGTCATCAAATTATGGAACAATGAGCGGGTTAATTAGAATAGGACACGAGACGCGCGTGACACAAACACCGATGCGGGTTTCAACTCTTCGTCTCTCAGGGGCGACTTTCTCACGATCGTCATATAGGCTGATTTTCGGAATTTGTAAACAGGACAAACAGGTCACCTTCCTAGACACACAGGTTCCCCGGTTTAGCTTGAAGAAGATCAGAACGGTAACAAACGCCAAATGGTTTACTGAGAGACTGAAACTTCTAGGGGGTGACTGAGATGCACTACTGAACCACACTGAACACGTGCCAACAGATGCGTGCCTCGAGTATCATGAAAAACGTCCCACCAAACAGTAACTGTGCAAAGTAGCCGACTTCGCAGTTCATCTTTATTCACTGGATGTTCCAGTTGGTCCGTGACCCTGAAAAATGGATTTGCACACGGATGCCATCAGATCAGGTTAGTAGCACCGTGTGTCTGAAGTCAGTGGGAAAGGAATTAAGCCACATTTGTGTGGTGTCGAATAACATGGTGCCATGTGCATTCGGTCTAATCTCATCACCTAGCTGTCCTAGCAATCGCACGCAGAGTGTTAGTGCATTTGCGCTTACACCTAGTGAAGTAGCGTCCTGGACACAAAGGTTACGTGTTAATTAACTGTACGCGGATGTTTGAATTGGACGTTGTCACTACTGTGTAAGCAGCATATTGGTTACGGAAGCAAACGAAGGATTATCTGTCCATTTACGTCAGTGGCAGTTTTCTGGAGTCTTGAAATTTTTATTAACAAAGCAATTCTGTTGATAATGGTACCGCAAGTACATTCAACGAGTACAGAATGTGAGATGACCCTTCGGTTAAGATCACGCGGACGTCAACAGTGTGAGTTGGTGTTTGTACACAGTACTCTAATCATCCGGAAATTTGACGATCATCCCATTGAGATGACCGCAGTAGTAAATTGCTGCAAACTCTTGGCACCTGTCCGTGGGTGAATGCGAGGTGTGCAGGATGACGAGTGTGTGGTTGATAAAGTCATTCTCAAGGAGACTGTACATGACCACGTGATGTGGTTTTCCGTTATTGAAGGATGGGTGGCACTATGTCCTGTCTTAGTAAGAGCTAATCAATCTGCCAATCAGCTACGCTTGGCCAAACGTTTAAGTGTTCACCTACTGGCCGGACGGTCGCTGTTTGGAAACCTGAGTTTCAGCAGGTACACTGCCGATGATCCCCAACAAGGATGAAACAAATGTACAGTTTTCAGCTCAGATTGGCATCACTGACACGGTGAAACCTCTATCGAATATCAAAAGAAAGGGTTGTTTTCCGTCCCGATTCGTTGTTGGACAAAGACTTACGGGCAAGAGGTCTTGATGCGGTAACATGAAATGACAGCGGCCACACTCCAACCGAATGCTGCGGGATCTTTGCGCTTTTCTGACAGGTGTCGAAGTGATCCTGATTGTGGCTGGAAATATTTCAGGACAAGGAATGGAACCGATCCCCGTCCGTCTCATATTGTCCTGTCCTGGCCGGGTTGTCTAGCCGAAATTCGCCTCTCGTACGCTGAACTTTTGTCCCTTGAAGTTCACAAAGTTCGCTGAGGCAAGTCGGCTGATGGCGTTTTAAAAATAGCGAACTGAAGCGACCATATGTCCATAACTTATTCAGGTGTCCCACGATCTGTTCTCTCCCAAATGTGCAGCAAATAGATGATACACAATGTCTGCATAACAATACAGTAGCTAGTATAATCTAATCTGGATTAGGAGTCCATATGTCTTGGGTGTCGTATCTCTGAGTTTTTAGGACTCCCTGCAGGCGGCATGTAAGTAGTCCGGATAAGGTCAGGCCGGTTTGGGCAATGTTATAGCGTTAAATCGCGCTAGATCTACTTTAGATTTGATAATCCAGTATAGAACACGAAGGATAGTTAGTTAGTTAGTTAGTTGGTTAGTTAGTTAGTTAGTTAGTTAGTTAGTTAGTTAGTTAGTTAGTTAGTTAGTTAGTTAGTTAGTTAGTTAGTTAGTTAGTTAGTTAGTTAGTTAGTTAGTTAGTTAGTTAGTTAGTTAGTTAGTTAGTTAGTTAGTTAGTTGGGCACAACCACCAACCCACCGCTATGCACCACTACGCTCCCCAATAACGCACTGATGATGTCACCTCGATTGGTGGTGAAACGTTTGCAATCAAATTGCCCAGCTCAGCGAACAAGCCAACGACCATAGTTAGAATCTTGGAACTGGTAGAAAGTTCGGCTGATTTAGTTTTTGAACCACGGAGTCTGTGGACAAAATTATGACAAAAGAATTGGCAAAATCTCATTTGTTCGAACGTTCACAGTTTCCGAACAGGCTGCGCTGCCTTATCCCCACCAGATCAGCTAAATCTCTGATGGATTCGGGTGGATAAATCTTGTTCAGATCACAGAATTCAACTAATCTTTCATTGGATGCCAGCTAATCTTCAACATATGGGCACCGACAACCTAATCCGAACTGAAATGACACCTTCAAATCCATGTACTCCAACTGTTCTCACGAAAGCTTAGGATTGCGCAATGCACTTAGAGGTTGGCCCGGTATAAGTCCACCATCAGAAAGTCACAAGCCCGGTTAGCGCACCCTGGTGGTCATAATATTCCAATTTAACCCTGCCGTGCTCTCTCCATTTCTGTGGGCAGCGCTTTCATGTAAATGATGGTCACCCAGTTAATCAGTGCAACTTCATGAATCGTTCGTTAAGGAAGTTCGTTACCCTCCCACCCAAACGTAGCAATGACTTGCAATTCAAGGACTAGCACAGTCAGTCCTCCACACATTGCCACTCTTCAGCCCTAAGTGTTGGACTCACTCTGTTATGTATTTAAGAATTTAAGAGGCTTTCACTATCACACCAGCTTTGGTTCGCAGAGCCGACACCATGTTCGCACGGTATATTCAATAAGTTTTATTAGTCGTCGGTACGTAGATCGGAATAAGTTAATTTTGGTCCCAACCACCTGTATCCCGGAATTAACTGATTTTAGGTTGTACTGTGACTTCTTGTTCACACATCTAGGTAAAATAGTCGGTACCACTCACTCGTTTTACAAAGGCAATCTAGCTGATGAAAAATTTTATGAATATTTGAAAATGTTTGGAGAAGAGTGACTGAATCGTCTGACTGCACTAAACCGAATGGACGCTCACAGGTTCCTATGACAGATAACCACAAATGCAGCCCGAGAGTTGGTGATACCCGCAAAATCAGGTGCGCAAAATGATGCCATCATAACAGATGATTCTCACTCCATCCAGGGTCGACACAAAAGAATCGCTCCCCGTTTGTCTGCAAATCTACACGCTTTTCGTGCATACGATCAAGCAAGGCTCATCATTTGATCCGACCAGTGAAACTGTTTAGCATTGTGGGGTATAAATAAACTGACTAGTCTGTGGTTCAGCTATTGCGTATTCGACACTGGAAAAACCATGCTGGTTCCACACACACTGCTCCTTGTCACTACTGCCGTCATGTGGATTGGTGCTCCAACTGTCCCATACAAAGACTGTGGTGAGGTTATCCTGATGTCATATGAACAAACACGAACAATTATCAGGGAACAGCCCCAAAGTTTCATTTAAAAGAACTGTACTCACTTTTTGAACAAATTCTATCCAAATCTCTACTTTGCTCGGTATGGCTGATCCGTTTTACAGTTTCGGCCTGGTCAAATTTGATGCTTGATCGGTTGTCGCCCCCAGTAACTATCTGTGCAAATACAATGTCTTATGGATATTACTCACGCCTAAGTATGTTCAACCTACAGTCTACCAGAGCTCGTACCAGTCACCGTACACCAAACTGAAGCTAACGTAAACATGTACTCTATACAGGATCCACTATTCTGTTGGGAATCGTCAGCGTGTAACCGTGCACCACTATACCGTGTGAGCTGAGAAGAGGGACCAGAACTAGTTTCCGGATCCAGTTCCAACCAGGTGAGTTCAAACAGTAAGCAATCACGCGTGACAAAATTGGATCGCATTCGATGGAGCGTCTGCGTCAGAACTGATCTTTGATCAAGGTATTATGACCCGTGTGTGTACTTTCGGTTTTTAGAACAAACTATGGGATCTGTTGGCCAAGTCGAAGTGTATGGAGTTGTCGGTGGAGTGGCTGTCCCCTTCACACTGGACACGCCAAACATGTGTGGAAATGCGCAGCCGAATTGTCCATTCCAAGCAGGAGCATGGTACTCTTACAAGAAGTCCATATATATCGCTTCCACTCATTCACGCGTGAGTCGTAACTGTTTGTCTTTGTTTGCGCGCCCTAATATACACACAACGCTAGCGGGATATTTGCTACACAATGTACACAGCATACACAGACATACCAAGTACAAGATGAATCACTTGCATGTCTACCTTTTGAGTGAAACTTGCTAGCTATAGTGGATGTTGAAGCATTCGCTCCATTCCCTAACTTTTCACTTTAACTTCCAGATCAGCTTTATCTTTCGGTGGATACTGATGAACGCAGCAAAGCAGCCTGTGGTGTGTGTGGAGATTCCAGTTCGAGTTGTCTAGCGCTGCGTTCAAGTCATAAGAATCTGAAAATTCCTGTCCCATGCCAGTTCTTGTTTGTCGTACGCCTGCTTTTTCTACACAACCCGGCAATCGTTCGGCCTGGAACATGGACACCCTGATTCGCTGTAACCGTTCACATATACGCGTTTATTCGTTTACTATAATTTTTCAATGATCGAGAGGTAAGCTCTCTGGACAAGGGATATATGCGTCACACTCCGATGTATTTTGTGTTTTTGGGTACTATGATGCACAGCACATGCTACATGTTATATCTTTATGCGAAATTATCCACGCTGTGTCGAGGAACATGGCTCTTCAGCAGCTCAACTTACTAACACAAATACTGGTCAATGCCTAACACTCGAAAGTCGAGCGCTGCGGAAGCCAGAAACTTTACACCAACTTGAAACGGAAGAAATGAAAGCAACACAAAGATAGCATTCTTATTGGCTTAAACAACCTTAGGGTCACATGAATTTTTATCGAAAATCAATAAAGACTTCGTGTAACTTCTGTAGTTCCTGTGACCATGTCGCTGGACACAATGATCAACCGTGGACGTCGTCCTTGCCGTATAAGTTGCTTACGACTATAATGCCCATCACCATGCAACCCTGACAACTGGCGTCGAGAATCGTTGCCCCCGAATAATCTGTCCTCCGAATAAATGTTCCTCCTCGCAGTTCTGTTTCCTAAATATTTATTACGATCAGGTGGTTGATGTTATGGAAAACAAGGATAAATCACGCAACTCGTGAGTAACCAAGACAAATAATAAAAATAACCGCCGATTGTCGTTGATTCAAGGGAACCAACAGGTAGGATTTAGGAACTGTCTGCTGGTCTTTTGGATGGCCATTCAGTATGGTAAAATCATCAGCCGGGTCTAGATCTGCGGAAAATGCGGTTGGGCTGAGTTGCATACTCAGATGATAATTAGTCCAGTCAATAACGGAAATGAATAGCACTGGTGATAGGGTGAGACCGTGCTAAAAGCCACGCTGAGGGTAGAGTTCAACTGTTGCCTCAGCGCAGGCTTATATGGGGTCCATCAGCATTGTAGCTGCACCACAGTATTCCAGAATAGAACAAACTGAGTCCGTCGAATGTTTCGTGAACGCCGCAGAATAGTTTTATGCAACTTAATTCTGCAATGGAGCCAGCCGAAAGATGACCTCACTGGAACCGGTCTCGCCTTTCCCACCTACTAGCCTTTCACACTTACTTGCATGTTAGTGCAGCCCAGACAACTGCTGAACAACAAATATGAATATTTGACAGTAAGTAATATGTACAATTGAAGTATTGAGGTGCATTTTTGGGATATTTTATGAGAACAGTGATTATGTTAGGTGACAATTTGGTGCAGTAGACCAATCACAGAAAGAACTCTCAAGTCAGTCCACTAATCAGTCTTTCTTATTCAGTTGGCAAAATGAACTGGTGCCCCAGAAAATGTATGGATGTTTGAGAACTTCGAAGAAGTTTCTAACTACAATACGGTTAGTATTTTCATGTATGGAAATGATTTCTTTGGTGAAGAAGCTTTTGAACGTTGGAAGCATAATGAAGAACGATCGCTAGATCTGTCTAGGAATAAATCCTCTCTATTAGTCTTCGCAAGGGGACACATCAGTCCAACGGGTCACAAAAAAATGTACAATAATCGGTGTCATTTAACAAACCCTTTTAGTTTTATACATTAGGATATTCTTGTGACCTAACTGCTTGACTGCCACCGTGCCTGCAATTCTTCATAATTTTTTGCATTTCGCTGTTTTAGTGAAACCACAATTCGTACCGCAAAGTTCTTGTACTATTCGCATCAGTAGTAGCTAAATATCAAAGGAATCCTATAAAGGGGTCGTGCAAAGATGATTCACCAGTCGACTGATTAGGTCTGATACATTTCGGGTTGTGACGTGGCTAAGGACACGGCGATGGTAGTTTCCTTATACGCAAATAAATAAACGCATTCGCTCGGGCTTGGCCAGCCTGAGCGAAAAAAACAGTGCAGGTTAATCAACCAGTCCTAGTGTCCCTGGAGCATGCAATCAAATGAAACTGTCAACCTATTAGTTAGTGAGATCCTGTTTCTTGGCGGTAGACGAAACTACAAAACGCATTCAGTGTGTGATGACAATGTAATAATGTTCAGAATGAACCGAGCGACACTTCACTGACATCGTCCCATGTGAGAGTGAACAGACATGGACGACCCCCTGTCACACAGTCTCCTCCTTGATTTGTGTGTGTTTGGGACAGAATGATGCGAGACCGTTCAAGTCGGTTAGCTTTCACTCTAATCAAATGACACCTCATTTCACATTATGATATGATGTTTCCCTATCGTTTGAGGGGGTATGAGCGCACTGCTAGACGAAGGTGCTGATAATTCAATCGCTTTCCTTCCATACATCTCATGTAATTTATCTAATGCCTTCAAAGGAGTCAGACTTGATGGCGACAGTCTTAATGGTTCGCAGATTTCTGCGCTACAGTTAATACAAACCCGTTGGTCCCCGGACCCACGGAGCACATCCCATGCTATTACTTGCTATATCTCTTTGTATTTGCTACAGCAGAGATCAAAATTATCCACTCAAATTTGACACACGGTGTGTCGTTTTGTCAAAAAAATTGCACAGCGTACACTAACACCACAGACACCTTCTAGATGGTCTTGAGGATCTGTAGTCGAGATGTGGGGCCGAGCACGAATTAAAATTCCTGAAGTCTGGGGTAGATGACTGGTGACGTATGATGCTTCTAAATGCGTTTGAAGTATCTGCTGAAGAATTCCTTGATCACTCCTTAGGACAACGTAGTTCCCCTCGGCCGAGCTTAACTAGTAACTTCAAATGACTAACGAAACTACGGAAGACGTAGCAGAATAGATCGCAGAATAGGACCCACGGAGAGCAATACTTTGAAAGCGACAATTTCCGGTGGCATTTGAGTTCACGTTTACAGTGAGAGTGGGTCCAACGTGAGCATCAATATCCTCAACATGCTGCCTCTCGCAGTGGCAGAATGATCGATGGTCGAGATGGTGACGATTGAATAACAGCTTATGTGCTCTCAAAGTGTAAACTATTTCATCATTAGACTTGACTGGGAATTCACCACACAATCTAATCTAGTGGCGGGCTGTGCATACTGGGCCAAATAAAGCTTTGACCCGTGCTTTTGAAAATGTCGTCAGGTTGACGGCGCTGTTATACAAACGTCCTGATAAGAGCAGTGTTCAGACAACTCACGACCTATGTTCTGTTCTAACCAACTGCTTCCTGGGGAGTTCCGCACTCAGAACATGTTGTAAGAATTTCTTATCCACGCAAGTAATTCGATCACGGCTTTCAAAAGGGCATACACCCAAACTTGCCACCGTGGATATGACCACTTTCTGAATACGGTCGTTGAAAAAAATCGGAACACTTTTCGGTTTATCGTTTCAACCCTATTTCTACCGAGCTGCTTACGAAAACAATTCACAGGAATAAGCATTATGTGTCGGACTAGAATTTATACGGAATAGTTGAATTGCTTTTCTCTACTAGTCTTGATGGATGATTATGAAGGCCTGCAGTCGGTCGGTTCAATTCAGCAAAATGACACCACCAGTGGGACACCATGACTCCTGGTGATCCTGATGTTGTGCGCTGGAATACAATTGAACATGATGATACGATCACGACAGGTGGTCACCTACAGAATCAGGATCACCCAAAGTAAACCACGCCCAATATACCTGGAAGGTACCGACATTCGAAACGTGTAGTCCATCGCGGCCGCTTGGTTCACTGGTCTCCATTTAATCTTTGCCGAATGCACGAGCGATGTGAACATATGTATGGAAGAATCGACCACTGATGTTGCCGTCTCTGATGATGATGATGATGATGATGATGGGGATGATGATGATGATGATGATGATGATGATGATGACGATGATGGGGATGGTGAATCGACTGCCGAAATGCTTTTGCTAGATGTGTTGCGGTAGAGAAACATTGCGACTCCATCGTATAGAGCTCCTGGTCCGTACTCGAACTGTGGAATACGGAGAATGAGATGAGTGTCATTTGAATAACATGGGAAGTTTGCCAGAAAGTCTCCTCAAATTTTCTTTTGGCATAGTTGCTTCCATATCTCGGTAGTTGAATCGATTTTGCTTCCCTCCCGCTTTCTCTTTTCCGACATGGTTCGTCCACAATTCATTTTTGAGAAAGTTTTTGCGTTCGAACTAACACTGCCACGATCTACGCGATGCGCTGTATAATCAATCGGTATTAAAAATCCCTTTACCAACCGCATTTATTTTATGTTAGTGCCACTGTTCGGATCCAGTCAGCCGAGAAAAATCCTTGCGGATGGACGCCGCATAAACCAACCACAGTAAGCAGAGTAACCATCCTGATGGAGTTTCTAGCAGCCATCAGCACTAATATCGGCGTAGTTCACGGGATTCCATCCTCCCCGTTTCTTAAGATGGAGCACACCCACTGTGACCATATAAATGATAGGAATTGTTATTGATTGGTCCAAACGCGGATCCATCGCGAAGCCACATTCTTCTGTGATACGTATCCCTAGGGAGTCTCAAAGGAATCACAAGACACTCACTCGACACAAAGTAGATCCTCCAGGTCTTGGGATTGCCCAGTCCAATGTGCAAGCTCTCAACTAGCTACAGTCATCCACAGCATTCCCTTCTCACGTTCTCCCATAAAATAGAGAGAGCAACGACAAATATACAAAATAATTTGTTTTTGAAATTTTTAACACAGTGTATTGTGGAAGGTCTGTCTCAGCTTCCATTTGGATCAGTAGTCAATAGTCAAGCTATTGGAGGGCGTTCATTGATGTGGCAATACTTGTAACATGTTACTGAACAATTTAGTAATGATTGTACCTAAAAAAGTATTGATAGCAAGTAATGGTAATGCCTAAACAAACAGTTACAATATTATGAAGGGCTGTTTCGAACGATTCCTCCGTCAATATTGTCTAAGCCTGTAAATGAGGTTTCACCTAAACATACGTCTAATTTGTTGTTTATGTGCGAAACAGGATTGGTAGAGATGGGAAACTGGGCCTTTGTGACGAACTTCTAAAACGACCGAACCAGAAGTGAGCTCCCCGAGTGGTTTTATCATAATTGTCAAACGTATGTATGCGTTTTCCAAAAAAAAACACTTACAAGGCTGCTGAAAACTATTTGACGGCCCTTGACCGTTTTCGCCATTCTTGGGACTCATCACGTAGACGCAGCCTTAAGTTCTACTTCAACCCTAATTGCACGTATATTGCAATCAAAGTCCTCCCTGTTATCCACCTACACGAGGCTTCAAAAAGATTACCAGCGAGAGCTGTCAGAACAGGGCTAATCTTGTTCCCATCCATGATGGACATGCTATGCCGTATGAGCAGTATGAGCAATATGAGTATGGCGAAATTGGCCACGTGGCCAGGTGGCTATGTTGAGTGGCTTGCTATGAACAGGCAATCAGTTTGGGGACTTTTGACGTCATGGAAGTTTGTCTCTTGCAGTCAGCGCATCCAAGAGTTTAGAGCAAAGAAACAAAAATTGGGATATGCGCACTTATCGTTCCACATCCCCATTAGGACGCATTATGGTAGTTTAACTCACATGACATACAAATGACAATTTGATGTTGTCCGATAGTGGAAAATTGACCACGATAATGTGATGTATTTTGGAGGGTTTTTCAGTGTCTTGGACACATCTTGGAAACAAAACGGGTCATTCAAACTCCAAGGAAAAGTTTCCACTACTGCCCAGTTACTGACAGCTTCTGGAGATATCCTGCTTGCGAAACTACGGCTTTGCTCTATACGTGCAAAATGCTTGGGATCGTGGTTTTTCTTCAGCTTGATAAACGTAAATATACATTCCGAGGATATGATCAGCAGTTGAGTGCTCATACATAAAGTAGCAAATATTTGATACTGAAATGTATGGCCTTAAAATATGGGCCATCTGTACTGAGGTAAACTCTAATTTTCGTGCAATATAAAACCACATAAGCAACACCTTTGACAGGCAATCAAAGAACAGCCCCTTAGTGGCCGGACTAATCCCGACAATAAGCGAAATACAAAATTATGAGTACCACATAATGAATGTGACATTGTTGCTTGTTGAGTGGTTTATCGAAGCAACCAAAGGGGAACATGCAAAAATTGTAATAAATGCATATCCCGACACAATTTAAAAAGAAAATGCTCTCTAGCGGGGCGCTAGCAGATTTGCTTCACTTGTAGGACGATATCTTCAAATCTGCACACAAGACCATCAGTCTGTGAGTAGCTCAGAGGTGAAAATCCCATATGATAAGTCCTTGCTTGATGAGTCAGTCAACACTTGTGCCTAGGTGATCTGGACCCCGTGATTGAAAGGTGAGTGGCGCTACATCCTGTCTAAGTGCGAATCAATCACACCGCTAATCACCTGCTCGTTGCCAAGCGGCTAAGTATTCACACTACTGACCGGGAGGTCCCGGGTTCGAGTTTCACTGGAGTTTCGTCAGAAGCGTGCTGCTGGTGATTCCCGATAAGGATGAAACAGCTGTAATGTGCTGCTCATTTACAGGGCCAAGTCTCCACTAAATGGAACAACTATCACCTGATCACTTTCCTTTTATCAAACACTTTCGGTGGCTGTGCATCAGGCGGCAACCTTCTTTAAATAATACACTGGATAGACTACCGGTCAAGTAGTATCGCATTGGTGTTATACAAGTGCATGAAGCTGAACCACTGCAGTTGCGCTATTGTATCGGTATGACCATTCAAATATTGATTTGGTCGACGAGACCGGTGAATCGGCCCTCTGACCATTGTTCACTGGCTCAATCAATTAGGGCTACTATTATGTGTGTTGCGACCAATCAAGGAAGCCGCAGATCAGGACTGATTGATTATGACTGTCGTTAAGAAACAACCATGATTTAACATCCAGTATCTCTCTGGATTTGCTCTTTGTTTCCAAGATTCAGCCGTCTGGTCACTGGTTTCTAAAAAATCTGGAAGGGGCCCAAATGATCATTAGATTATATTGTTAAATACTCCCGTCCTTTGTTTTTCAAGGTCTGTCGGCCGAACAGTAGAGTTACTTTTTTGATATCATCTTTGTTTACCTTCACTCTAAACGATCTGTTTGTTCTCATCTTTCCGTAGCTTGTACAAAACGACTTGATAGTGAAAACTGAAGGTATCCCAAACGAAGCATCGGTCGTATATTTATTCCGCTGAATGACTGAGATATCTACAGTAAATCTTTGTAACACTGGTTGTTCTTCACATGTCCGCTGATGTGTTTTCCTATCTTGATAACTGGTTTGTAAATGCCTCATTACTACATGGGACGAAATTGGCTGTGCGCTTACCCTGGCGGTATATCAGATCCCAAGCTGAATAGAGTTACCCCCAAACACTCGCCTAGAAGCAGGCTGCTGGTCCTGAGTAGCGAAACCTAAGGAGGAACGATAAGCCCTAGGACCCCCGATCGGAATCAACGACGGATGGAAGTAGTCCGCCCGGTGGCATCCAAATTGTCCTGGGGCGTCAATGAAGAATTCACCATTGTCTTCTGAAACCCTAGTAGATGCTACAATACAACCATGCTCTGGATAAAACCCGGATGCATTTGATCCGTTCGGTATTCTCATACACCGCAGAAGTGAAGTGGAAACTAGTTTGGTAGCAACGTTTATCTATTCCTTCCCTGATAGTGTCTACATTCTGCCAGTCGACTTTCTAATGCTTGGAAAATAAGACTGAGAGGCTTCATCAGACCGTTACAGGTGAGACTGTCTGAGAACAGGCCCAAGTGTCACTGAGACACCTAGTTCGGAAAACTTGGAGTTCCTGGTCAGCAAAGTTATTCCTGTCTATGGCACAAAAATCTGGGTAATTTCTCAAACTTTCAGACTGCTTGTTTAGAAAGAAGTAGCGGTGGGTATTCAGCATGGGCAAACCATATTTGGAGCATGCACCAATCCCAGTTACGGTTGATAAATATTCATTTTGAAATTAGCTTGTTGAAAACCGGAGATTCAAGTGAAATTCAACTCAGTCTGTCACATATAAAAATATTTGACAGAATGTGACGCACAACGTCTACCTCGTTAGCTGTGTGAGGAGATTTGAGGATTTTTAATGGCAGTAAAGTCAATCTATCACTCGAATAGCCAGTCAACACGTGATCTCGTGATTTGTATTCTGTGTTTTAAAGATTAGTGAGGCCATATTCCGATGTATGCGAGTCAATCAGACTGCTAACTTGTCGGTTGTGGCCGAACGGTTAATTTTCAAACTAGTTAGCCGGGAGGTTGAGGTTTCGAAACATTCTGGAGTTTCGGGAAATGCGCATTGCTGATGATCCCGAATAAAGATGAAACAGTTGTACAGTGCTGTTTGTCTCTTCAGCATAGATTGGCTTCACTGACAGAATGAATTCTCTCTGGATGGCCCCACTTGGGCTCATCGCTGAAGCATATTTTCAGCTGAATTTCTCTCAAGCCTCTCAGTAACACAAACCTGACTTGTAACTAAATGCCAATTGTCACATAAGCTGTAGATTCCTGCTGCTGGTGTTCGATGTACAACATATGTTCCTGCCTTAGAGTTCCTTATATGCATTTAGTCTAATCCCAGCGTCTGGAAGGACATCACCGTTATTTCGTCTATTTGACCAAAAATACAGTTTGGCATTCGTAATCTCCACAAATGGAAAAGTTTCAGTATTTTTAACTGCACCTGAGTCCTCGCTTTGTTGATACGAAGTTTGGTACGTACAATATTTATGACCTCTGAAGAAGTAGGAAACGTCTTTGACTGCGTGCTGCGGCATTGTTGAATTGAAAAGATCAACGACTGACCTCCTTCTACCATCACGTGGCAGTCTGCCAACTCTTGCCCTATCCACATATCCTTTTTGACATTGTTGAGTAAAAGAGCAAGTTTATGTTGCTCAGAATCTACTAAGTATGATGCGGTTCGAAAACGAGAAATTTCAAACTGCAGGCCGTTTTCGTTGTCTCAGCTAGGGTGCTAGGTATCTATCCCCACAGGTCACTGACTGTCCCAGAAACTTATTCAGCATCCGCCGATAAAAAAATAAAACACGTGAAGGTAGAAAGAGAGCAATGCGCACATTGCTGGGAGCATTCAGTATAGGCATTCAGTGTGGATCGGATTATGGGATTTGCATTGTTCGTTACGTCGTATGTGTGTGTGCGAAATCTTGTGTAGGTTGTAGCAATCTGCGCGTTCGCATCATGACCTTGGTACACACCGGTCATCCATGGACATATTTCGGTGCATGGGTACAACTGCGAGTCACATCCTCATATTACCACCAGAGGGGTTGATTGTATTCGAACAATCCGCTAAAATTAATACCCCGCCAGTAAAATCTTCCTGCTAAAGCGATCACTTAGAACCAGGAGAACTCAAAGATCCTAGATGCACTTTAATTAGAAAACTGTTTAAGAAAACTTACAAATTTCTGCAATTTACGAAAATTATTGTGCTAACTTGATATAAATACAAACATTACGAACGTCTTGGCGGTTTCAACTCCGCAAAGCCAATATAGGCTAAATCCGTCAAACAAACATGTAATAATTTGTGCAACTAATAGCGCGATTTAACAACTAGAAAACAAGCATTTGAAATCAGTATTCACTTGCGACCCGAGTACTCATTTTACATGAATGAAATAGAGATAACTTGCCTGCACGATGAACAATATGGTGATGAACGCGCTTGAAAGTGGGTTCGAGTAGAGTCTATGGCTCCTCCGATTCATTCACACGAGTAAAGCCTGCGCGTTAACACTGAAATTCTGCTGTCCCCTCCTTTAAAACAACTCAATCGGCAGGTGCGCTTAGCATCAGTGAGTTGTAGGTCAGCACACGGATGTAATTTAACACGCGACTTTCCAGACAAATGTAACGAGCACCGTTTTTTGACCTTCAGATCGGTGAAAATCACCTGCTGTTGTAACATCAGTAGGCGAGGTCACCTGTACTCAATAGTACTTCCACTGGATCAGCATGAACTGTGAATTTTGCAAAAGTGACTCGCCCACCATTTCTTCCTGTTGGGTTGTTTGTGATAATATTCATCTGGGAGCATCCGTCCAGTATGCAGCCAATTCTTGTTTGTTATCTGGATTGCAAATGTCTGAATGTCCCAAAAAGTATTAGAGAAGCTGAGAACACCACTCAGGTTGCTTGAATTCCCAAATACGCAACTAAGAACGTAAACCGACAATAAAAATTCAGCTGGACAACATTTGGAATATGGATGGTTGGGACTGCTTCGTCGCACATATCCCAACCAATCTCTCAGTGACTTTCAAACTTGATAAGCACTTCACACGCATCAAATCTGACCCCCGAACCAAACTTACTTCGACGGAGGGGGTGAACATGTTAAGTAGCGTCCTTTCAATTATTTCCCACGAATTTCAAGAGTGATTTGTGAACCGGAGAAGTCAGGTTATTTCAATAAAGAGAGGTGGCATGGATATTTCGTACGGCGGTCCACCTTAAAATGCATACAACAGTTAGAATATTATGAAAGCGGATAATTGTGGGACTCAGAAGTACCGGGAATCAGTGTATTTCATCACATATGTGTAGGTATCACTGGAAATATCCTACCCAATCGTACTCCGGTGTGCCGTTCTCCACAAAAATGCTGAAGTCAGTTCGTCAGAAGCTCCCAGCTGCGTGTGGAAGTGAAAGTGTTGTTCATACGGTGAACCGTCATAATAAAAGATGAAGTATTTACACTGTTTCTTCCCCAAATACTCTTATTCATGGGATCTGGTTCTGAACTAGTTTGAAGTCTTCCATCTGAGGCGAATTTCGCATTTTGTCGTTCTGCTTTTTGAAAGTGCAGAACCTACATTTCAACGAAAAACGGAGTTGAGTGACTGCTGCCAGTTCGTCGACAACTTTCTTCCAACAGAATACAGATGAGTACAAGGTTTCGTGGGGCTGGAAATACATAAGAAGAGGTCGTACTCTGCCAAATATATTACCATGCACACCCAGACCATCAATCAACCCAGCCGCCTATATGCACCCGAAATAAAGCTGTCAGGACGTGCATTCCACTTCTGCATAGAGGACAGAAGCTGATGTCATCCTGAACCCAGCGCACCGCGAAACAACGATGCCAGGTCTACAGGGCCAACAGAGTTATCATCCTGCATACGTCTCGAAAGATGCCTCGTAGTTCTACGCTTAACTGGCGCGTCAAATCCTAATGAGAATTTCTGGGTCTTCAGCTGTACAGTGCACGAGATCAACCGTCCTGGCGCTATGTCATGGCGCTGCTCGACAAAACACCTGGAGGTTTGTCATCCAGGCAAACGTTGGCAGCTTAGCTAACAGATCCAGGATCCGGGAGTGCTGGGTTTCAGTGAATTATATTCCAACCATACAAATTGGCCATACAACGATTTTTCCATTTGGTAGTCCGCCCATAAGGATCCCGATTCTGAGTTGACAGTGGTTATAAGTAATTTATCACAGGTAAAATTATTAGGTGGGTGCGTGGTAAGACCCTGTAAAGATCAAAGTGCTTTCACCTTTAATGACACCTCTCAGGCATAGTGAGATAGCACCAGGAGTGAAACAGTAATACCTTACTCCCTGTGCCCTCGCGCAAGGCCGGCCCCCTGCAGCCAAGTTGGTCAGACTATTGAGTAATTGGCTCCGGAAAGGGTTCCCCAAGAAAGCCCCAACAACCGCAGTCTCGTGGTTCAGAACCTTGAGTCAGGGACTAGGGGCAGGGTCCCCGAACAAAATCCTACATTCTTCCGCTGCCTTGTGGGTCAGACTTTTGAGTCAAAGGCTCAAGGTGGGGTACCTCAACTAAACCCCCTTCTTCAGCCTGGGAAACCGGGAAGTATCATTTGCCCTTGCAGCTCTTCGCTCACTAGCCTTCTCTCACAGTCTCTCCCAACCCATCGTACAATACAATGCAATCAACCCATCTGCCAGTCCCCTAGCCACTACTTTTTTACACTTTCATCCTCTTGATTCTCGCCCACACGAATAGGTAGAATGTGTCGCTGGACTGGCCGATGTGATTTAACGACTGACAATAGTTATCGAAATATCAAAACCTTGTGAAAATTTTCTTCTGGGTGTCCTAACGATTTGTGAGCGACTGATCAATGTGCTTATAATTTGGTTTGAAAAGTTAACGCCTACGATAGTGACTTCCAAGTATCAGGCTATCCGTAATGAGCTAAAACATGTCACACCAGTATCGATTTTTGTTTCTGAATAAATAAGTTGGAAACACATCCGGGACCCACTTCCGCGTTCAGCTTTGTTGTAATTAGTTATGCAGTTCTAGGCAGGCCCTTGGCAGACTCTGTAAAAACCTGGTCCTCCGGCTAGTTAACCTCACTACCGATCAGCTGCTCGTGGCCGAATGACTAAGTGTTGCGGGTTTGTAACTCCCTTGAGTTTCATAACATGCGTACTGATAAGGATACCCAATGAGTATGAAATAGTAGTACAGTAATTCACGTTCTTTCAGAATAGACTGGNGGAGTAAAGATGACACGAAACCACGCATCTCGGAGGTTCGAAGCTCGGCCTGCCAGAAGTTCTTTCAGCAGAATATTTCTGGCTGGAACCCCTCTGCTGGAGACCACAAGAATATCTGCTCTACTTTAGCACGAGGGCCCTCCAAATGGATGGTGTGAACAAAGCTCCAGAAACCTCCCAAATCTGAATTAGTCAAACGTCTAATGAATAAATCTCATCGCTATGGGTCATACCGAAATCGTAACGGTAAACGACGCCTAATTAAAAACGTATACCTCTAGCCTGGCTGGAGATAACACTGCCGTAATTACAACCCACCCCGTGTTTGGCTTTTACCATAAGGTGCAGAAAGCATTTGGTTGACGTGCAAAACATTTACTTCCACGCCATTTGATGTGAAAAATAAAAGGGATCAGGTAGTAAACTAATCCCACTTTTTGGAAAACACCTTGTTGGAACACATTTAGGGAATTTGGAATGCTGCTTCACTAAGTGTTTAGTCCTAAATAAAGCCAAAATATAACCATTTTTTCATTTTATATATTATTTCTTTACGTATATTATTATATTAGTTTATCAGTATTATATTATGTATCATATATAAATATTATCCTATATATATAATACATAATACACCGAAAATATAAGACTACAATTAATGGTTTCCTAGTGGATGGGCAATGACAGCTTTAATAAATGTTTCGTCCCAAAACGGACAGTACAACCGTTCTTCGTGCACCTCCATTCATCATTTCCACGTTAACCGGTGATTCTCGTGGATAAAAAAGGTATTTGGAAGCACCCACTTTGTCACATGAGTTTTGTTTTGCGCATCTTATTTTGTGTTTGATCAAACCACATCAAATTTAGAAGTATGCCGCACTTACATTAGGAACGGAAATGAACGTTCGTGATTAATCTGGCGTTTCTATATCCCAGATATTATTCACCTTGGTTTATAATGAGCACGTACGTTCCAGATTATCAAACGGGCAATGTATCCCATCTGAGTAGAATCGTTCGCGTTAAAGAGGTTAATCAATCTCCAAATATGTACATCTGAACACTATTTATATATGAGCTCGAAACTCTTGTGGAAATGGCTTGTTTGTCTTATTTGACAAAATTGGAAGCCAGCTAGCGAATGCATATCGTGAAAAAGACTAAACCAACATTTAAAAATGTAATAATCGGTGATGTTTGAGTTTGCAGTTCATATTGATCCAGTGAATAATAAATGGGATACACACGATATTCAAAATTAGACAAGCACACAGATGGTACAAAATCAAATGAGTACCACATTAATCAAGGTCAGAACAAACGAGTCACGCTCACATTGTGTGAAACGGCTATGTCAACCAGTGAACAATCGAGTCCCAAATTGTCCTAGCCTCAGTTTCACCAATAGCAATTGCACGGGCAATATGAACACATGTATAAAATACGCTTTGATGGAGTGCGATGGTCAAGTGTCTGATAGTCGAGCAACCATGCCACTTGAACAGACAGTGCTGCTGGTCACAAGTACATTCGTACTTATCAGTGCTCGAACGCTGACCTACACAGACTGTGGTGAGTGTAGTACTGGTACTCTGCATGACTGTTTGAACAACCATCCATCCCACATCCATCCCACAGTTTAGTTTGGAAGAATTTTGGCAGCTCCCAGAACATTTTATACAGTTTTTTTGTCCATACCAGCTCTTGGGGTCACTGAGCCGCCTGCTCATACTCAAGCATCGCATCGCGTACAGAAAAACACACCTTCACAGTCTATAACGGTCACCATCCAACACACTGATGCTAACATTATTTGTACACATCATCCACTTTATACAGGCTCCAGTGTTCGGGTCATCTCAGTCGGCGTGCATCCATGTAGTCAGTCCCCGTGTGCGCTGACCAGAGGGGCTACCACTGTTTTTCGGATCCAATTCCAAGCAGGTGAGTGCTATCACCAGACACTCTGGTGTCAACCAACTAGCATTTGTTGAGTGTACAAGGCAATATGTGCGCCAACGTTGGTCAGAAATCTGTTATCAGCGTGACCTTCATTTGTCCTTATGATTTGTAGATGAAAGCACCCGATCTCTTGGCCAAGCTGAAGTACACAGTATCATTTGGGGAGTGGCTGTTCCCTTCGCGCTGGACACGCCGGAGATATGTGGAGACGTCCAACCGAACTGTCCACTCCGACCGAGAGACCGGTGCACATACAAAAAGTCCATATATATTCCCCCCACACATTCTAGAGTAAGTCGCAGTCGTTTTGCGGTGCCTGTCCACCACTATACGTAAAGACAGTTGTATCTACCTGTGGCATACCACACACAACTGCGAACGAATACATAATCATCATCATCATCATCATCATCGACAGCATGACATCAGTGTTCAACACCGATGCTTCACTGTCGTAGAAAACACAATCAATTGTAAACGAATTAGTCGCCTTGTTCAGATTGCGAGGGACTGTTGATACTACATGGAATATTCTGGATATAATTCTCCTCTGCCTTTCCACTGTTTCTTTCAGTTGGAATTTACTTTTCGATGGAGACTGAAAAACTCGGCTGGAGCCACCATCGTTTGTGTAGAGATTCCAGTTCGGGTTGAATGAAGCTCTACCAGGGGTAGATGTTATTCATTGCCAAATGCCCGAGTATACTTCAGTCGAGCTTTGTTCCCTTCTTTCTCCAACCGAGTTACCCTAATTGTTAAAGACAGTTCAAATATACTCCGTTTCTCACGTCAATGTTTCTTCCTGTACTGGGGTCTTGAGTTAGTTGTCCAAAGTGTGGAGAGCAACACTTGCGATGTGTTGTCTTCGATGCTATGCATTACCAGTCCGCTTAGAGGGTTGGTCTTTAAAAACTCAACGTAACCTAATTACGGGTAGTCCAAGAGAAATCCCAGATTAACTGAAGCGAGAACACAAGGATCGCGAGCACTTGGTTTCGATAGTGCCAAATCTGGCAGATACAATCACAAAATATGGAATAATAAGATAAAGGTGCCTAAAGCTTTACGACAGATTCCAAACAGAGACACTGTCTAATTAACTTGTTTGTTGGAGATCGCATTTGGTTAGACAAGGCAGCCATGAGGATTTCATATGCCTGTCTTGGTAACACAAGGAGGGGCCAAGTAACTGAACGGTATTCACCTCCGCTGTTTCCAATACTCTTTGAGTGATTTATTAACACCCACTAAATCACCCCGAACGATTCTGCTGGACTGGTCTGGTGGTTGGTATCGACCACTTCAGCTGTGACTGCCTGGCCATTCCAGTAATTAAACAGCTTGGCTTATGCTCACAAATTCTTCTGCATCGGTGCCGAGTCATGCTGTCCACATGATTTGCTGAACATTGGCAAACGAATGCCTAAATTATCACAGGACCCGTAGTCTGCCCTTGGGGTTGGTGTTGAGCATCGGATCACCGTTGAATTGTCCCTTTATTTGGGCTGTACTTAACATCAGCTCAAAGATGTCAATTAGATGACGGATCGGCTTTTCCGAGGCCATTTCTATTCTAATTAGAAGGTGAGTGTATATGGGCTTTCGTGCGACTGATGTGATTCTTGGGACATTGCATTCGGTCTATTGTTTGAGGTGTCTCCTTACAAAATGCCCCACATATTGGTTTCCATTAGGATTTTAGGGATAAGTTAGTGCGAGATCACGATCAACACGCGGCAGATCCTGTGGGATCTTTAGGCCAGATATTGTCTCTCTTGTCTCTCTTTTATTTCTTGTCTATAAAACTGTGATGCACTGGGCCGACCAACTGGATTTCCGATATGTACCCCTCTTATGTGTTTTATCTTGACGCCTTGTAAATTAAACATCCAGAAACTAGAACTTGTTGTCAGTTTCTTCGTCCCCGTAGAAGCTGGCTGTAGCTTCGGCGGAAGCGGACGACCCAAGACGATTTGTCACCTTCATATCTAGTCAGTGAATCTTTAAACTATCTTTCATGTAAAGTTTACAAAGGGGTAATTTTCCCATACGTAGTTTCAGAACAACGGAGTGCTCGCCTTAGCACCATTTTTATATAATGACCATACTCAGGTTGTAAAGTTGAACATACACTCCCGAGGGATCGGACCGAAAAGAACCAGATTCACAAGCTTGGTTGTCTCGCGTACAGTCATTTACATCACAGCTGAGCTCTTACAATTCTGATGTCACATATGTCTTATCGGTAACGACATATTCACAAAAGCTTTAAACAGACTTTCACTACCGAACAGTACAGAACAGAATATCCAATTCTGTACCACCCCGTTAATATTCACTCCGTTCTAACTATTGGTGCTTACCGCGGTGTGACGGCATGTTTGGCGCCTGTTAACCCTTGGGCTACACTGGATATGTCCATGCTACACTCACACTCCCTCACACTAGGTTGAACAGAGTATAGAAGTCCGGCGATCACAGTCTCCTGGTCTTCCGGGTTTTAGGCTGAAACATGTGCGGTGACTTTTTTGCTAAATAGATATTAGCTCTGGCATTTCCCGCCAAGCATCGCTGCATTGCAATCAGCCTTTTGAGCCAAAGGTCTTGGTTGTGGGCCAAAATCGTCCTCCCGTCTAGGTTAGGGCTCCCGGCAGTATCCCAGTCCGTATGAAACTATTGTTCCTACAACCAGAGGTAGTCTATTGCCTCGTCGGCCGTCGCGTGGTGTAATCAGTCGGGTCACCTTGCATGGTGCATATAGCAGAGAGGGTAAACGAAAACGGGGTACTGAAGGCGCATCTCTTCTTTCTCTCTTACATATGTCTTCTAGCCCTCGCCTCTCTGTGCCATTCAAACCATGGGACCGAATGAAAAATTTCCAATGACATGCATCAAAAACTGACTGCCGCTTATTTCGGAACATTTGTGTGGTTTTTGACGATGCACTTACCCTGATTTGCTTCGGTCTGCACATTTCAGGGTGGCGTACTTTGAAACAACTCGGTTCGTAATTGTGAGGCTCGTTGATTTAGATGTCAAGCCAATTTGCCAGAAGAACCTTTTGAACTATCCCCCGAGTATTTCACCGTTGGATATTAAACCGCATTCCAAAGAGATCACCATGTCTTTACAGAATTCTGCCAGTTATTCCTGATGCACGGCACCTCCAACTTCACTCAGGCAGTGAATATCCGAAAAACAGTGCAAGTGCTTGAATCTCATAGAAAGCTTTATGCTGGTCACGTGCTTAACCTAACAAGACGAATTATCGAATATCAGTCTAAACTCAGCGAGCGAATTCGAAAGACAAATGACGGGAATGTTGGAAGATTATTTCGGTTGATTCATGCGACAGGTTTCCGAAAATCGCTGGTAAGGGAAGTTAATAGGGAGTAAGCTGGTACTACCATCTTTATTGGAAAAAAACACTTCGACCAATGAACCCAATACTTTGGGGAACAATCCTCTGGGCAACTTGATGCTACCCGGTTAGCTTCTAGAATTGCACCAGAACCCTAGGCGGTGAACAAGAAACGCCATGCGGCTCCGGAAGTCTATGACAACATTTGTTCTTTCAGGTGTCACAGGGATTCTGGACCGGCTGACCTCCCACCCACATTGGTCAAGCATGCGGACAAAGTCCCTAGTCACAGCTTGTCTGATATGCTCACCTCCGCTTGGAAAAAGGAGTCTGTTTTGGACAGGTGGAGGGATACAGTAGGTGTCCGTTTTTAAAAAGTGGTCTCGTAGTAAACATGACAACCACAGAGACCACAGAGACTCCAGGTGTAACTTGTCCTTCGCTACCTTATGATAAACCGTGAAGTACGGACTTGAGAGCAGCAACCGGGATTTCAGCCCGGTAGATATCATGTTGATCACATCCTCACCCTCTGTCAGTGCTGGAACAGCGCCACATTTTTTATATTATCGCACTTCTAAGTCTCATTCAACTGTTAATAACCCAGCAAGAAGACAAAAGCTGGAGAACCCCGACATTTCGCTTTCATCGGTTCAGCCGTAATACTAAAAAGCAGCAATTTTACATCATGCATAGGGGTGAACACCAAGAGAACAGTGGAACGGAACCAATCGCAAGGCAAGCTGATAGCCTGTGTCGGGATTTTTGTGCGCACAGGCTCGGTTAGTATTGATTGATCAACATGACCTCACTGAAAAATAACAGGTTCCAGTTGACGTTACCCAGCAGTAGGGTCAACTCTGGGTCCAGTGGATAGGGTGTGGTGTGGCGATCGATGTGCTTTATTTTCCGGTCCCAGATTACAAGACACCGTTCGATCGATCGGTCAGCTGACTCAAGCAACGAGGCAAATGTCCTGAGATGAGTTCGCCTAAGCTCCTGCCTGCTCTGCCAACGTACGGGAACTGGTGCACGAAATATGAGGCAGAGAGGCTGGATACAGTGTGCGGAGATTGACTTTTCTTGTTGATGAGAGCAGGTTTAGCTGAGCGGTTGGGTACGATTGCAACCGATTGCAACACGCGCTGTGGAAGTCCATAAATTTTTCTGGGTAGATGTTAGAAATCAATCTTTTTAAGAATCTTTCTTTCGGAGTACAAATACTTCTGGTACCGCCAAACAAAATGTGCTTCAGGCTTCTATTATGGGCTATGGGACTGAAATCGGTAAGCCTTAAATATTGCCAAGTCCATGAGAGTTTGCTGTACACTAAACCTTTAAAATTGCCTTCTGGGGGTCTGGCGATAAGAATATCTAAAAACTTTCAACGATTTCTGCCTCAAAAGACAGAAAGTTTTGCATCTAGACAGTTCCTGTGACTGTCAAAGTGGCTACAGACTGCGAAAACTAAAACCTCGGCCACATATTGTTTGCAGAATATACTACTGGAGATCTCACCAGAAGGCTGTCTTTCAATCATACCTAAGTAGACGTCTGCCAGTGAAGTTCCATTGTCGTTCTGTCGATTTGTTTAAGCACTTGGCCTTCAAATTCAAAGCGAGTTATTTCGGTACATAGAAGGATCAGCTCTCTTAAATATGATAAGGGGATACTTATGGGAATTTTGTGAATGGTAGTAAAAACGCCCAAAATGTCTACGGTTTGGTGCAAAGGGACGTTAGTAACTAAAACATTGGCATCCATAGAAATGAACTCAATGACAACTAGTCCACAATTCGAGCGAGTCAAAAAGGAACCATTCACACACTGGTACGCGAGAGCCCCACGGATAGGACTGAAAATTTCGGCCAACCATCTGCCTAACTTGTGTTAGGTGGAGTCAAGTACGGCCAGAATGTGTCTCCGATGGACCTCATCTGCGTGGATTCTGGGTGCTCCCCGTAGACCTGGCATCTTACCTCCAATAGTTTTTAGTTTATTTTAAGGTTGGATGGAAACAAAACAATGTAACAGTAGTGTGTCAATATTTCACCCGATATGCTTACTTACCAATCGGTACATATCAGAACTTCCCATCATCGGATAGTACTGCTTTCATTTTGGCCGCATATTATCTTTTTCATGATTAGAACACCTGACTTTTTTTATTCCCTTCACCGGTCTGCTCCCCTTAATCTGCTTGTTCAGCAAGCAGTGCCAATACGCAGACGACATCGTTCTTGTCCTCGAAAAAGAGGAGAATGCGCTTGTCTTTTTGGACGAACTGACCCAAGTCCTTCGGCGTGCCATTTGAACCCACGAATTATGAGGTCATGTCCCTAGGTATGCGGTCACTTAACAAGCCACTTAGAGTCCATAGAAAGATACTCGAGTTTATGGAGCGTTTTGAGTATCTTGGGCGTTATAAAAGCCCCGAACTTGGTGTCATAGTTGGGGTCAGCCCGCAAGTCTCCAAGGCTTGGACTGAGTTCCTTAGATTGAGCCACTTATGGTGGCAAACTGCATATTCCTGAATTTCAAGGGATGTGTGTATCAGGCTACAGCGCGGGCTGTTTTATCGTATGGCTGTGAGACGTGGCATCCGTTAGTAGCGGAAATGAAATGCCTCCAGGCCTTCGGCAACCATTGTCTCAGAACAATAGCTCGTGTGGGCAGCAACAAGCTAATGAGAAAACGAGTTTTTGGTTGCGCTACAGGGACTTCAATCAAAAGATATGTCCAGCACCAGAAGCTGTGGTGGTCTGGTCGTGCGTTTCGCATGACAAATCATCGTTTACCGAAAAGCGTGCCTGTTTTTCTGCCCAGCTTAGAGTCACGTAAGCTGTGAGGTAGTCAACCCTTGACCTTGCCGAGGGGTATGGAAGCGATGTCAATGACATGCTTGTCATCGGATCCTATCCAGATTGTATGAATGTGTTTTTGAAGATGAAGTCCCTTCGAAATAATTGTATTAGGCCAGGTGGTTTCCTCATTCACATTCATTCTTTTCTTCAGACTCGGACTTTTAAATAAACAAAGGTGTTGAACAGTCATGTTTCGCTGTAAACGATGCTGATAATAACAACAACAATGATTTTAAGCACAAATCCACCGGCTTCTAGCACCAAATCAAATGATTCCACCTGTGACAATGACTGCCTCCTCACTCACGCGAGTTTATTTTTGAAAATTTCTGGAATATACCACTTCTCACAGAAATGTACCTCATATCATGAGGCTCCTGGTTGAATTGTGATTGAAGTGTTTCTGCTCAAGACATTACATTTTGAAACTTCTGAACCTGCTTAGCAAGCAGGTTGTAGCCATCGCAGGAGCTCTGTTAATCAGTTAGAAAGAAACCTTGAGATTGTGCCTTTCGGTAGTTGGATGCACGCTGCGTATAGTCTGTAATGAGATCACGTGATTTGTGTGCGGTTCCAACTTATTGGTTTAAACATACGCTGCTAGCGTAGACGAGTTGAGCTCACAAAAGAAGACGATAACAAGACACGCCATCAGAAGTATGACGTTGTTTTTCTTGACAGTCCTATCGGCCGCAGCATAATATGCACGGAAATAACCATTTGGTGTTGGTCTTTAGTTCATGTGGTTTAGGCATTGAAGTGATCATTTTCTACCGTACCATCGACGAGAGAATGACAAGTTACCTTAGCGCTACAACTGTTTTGAAATCGAATGAAATCCCTGAGCAGCAGGTCCACACATAAGAGGGTAAACTGTGGGTCACGCGATCGTTCCTTGGTATACCATCCAATCAGTGGTTGAAAGTGACGAATGAGGGCGTTCGTGGAATTATAAACTGTCTTTTGGAAATATTCAGAAACCATGTCAGTGTCTGTGGTCATACTTGCCGTAAAACTTTTAGATTCCACGAAGAGCCCTCCACTGCCACACTAATCACAGTGTATGGTAGAAGCGTCCACATCGGATTGTATAGCTCTGCTTCAGTGTCCTCGATTTGAGTGTGGATGCGCTCACTCTGCTCGTGCAATTAACATTTAGCGGTAATGGGCTACCAGGCGCTTGTCGCTCGATTGTTTGCACGTGCCCCAGGCGAAGGGCCTTGTCAAAACCGTGTGGCTGATCTACTTTCGTTCGTCCTGTGTCGTGTGGCAATAAACCGTTGAGATGAGGTTAGTTGGCTGTCTGAATTTGGTCAACTTCCATTGGAGTGACAAACCCCGAATTCGGTCAAGGTACACCACAGACTATTTGGGTGGATTAGTGGTGAAAAAAGGTTAACTGCACTTTATTGAATAATAATTCAACTTTTGGATCACTTTCGCCAGGGGCAAGATAATCGTCTCGATTATTTCGCTGCTGGTGAAGCTCATCCATGGCAATGGAAAGTTGGGCTATTAAGAAACTAATTAACGTGTATAGACGTGACATGCTACTCATCAGGGTGCTGAAAATTCTTCGATAGCCTACGACCAGTTTCGCTCTTCCTGGGGCTCATCGGGTAGGTGCACTCCCCGAGTTTCCCACAGTCCTATGTCCTGCTTGAACCCAAATTGCATGAATTTCGTGAAATACACTCATTTGCATGTTAGTCACTCATAAGCCCCACTCCTCTGAAAGGCTCTGTTTTACCATAGAATATTCAAAATATACCTAGTGTAAAAACAGTTTCCCGCCACAGAAATATTCGACGACGTCCCTGCAGATATCCTACCATATCCGAGCGAATCGGTCACAGCGACAACTATAAGCCCCCTTGTGTATTTTGTATCAAATATCAGTATCAAATAAAAGCTCATTCCACATTGGTTGTCTGTCGTTTGTCGATTTCCTTGCACCTTGCACAGACAGATTGTCGTTTCATCCTTGAAATATATTTTAAAAAATAAAAACCTCGAGAATTTCTATTCCGATTAATCATCGCGATTGACACATTCATTATATTCGGATAACTCGTACGAGGTTTGAAGAACGTAAGGCGTGGAGAGGATGATCTAATCCCGTAGGTCAATTTTTGTGGTACGCGCAGCGGAGTTCTCGATGGCCAATGGTGAAACATACCAGGTTTTACATAGCCGGCCCCGGGGAGTGGCCAGAGAGTTTGCGGCTAGTGATCTACATGATGAGCAACTCACCACCATTGAGTCTCAACCTGAGTGAAGGAGGCAGTCAGTGGTTGCACAACCCTGTAATCAGAACTTGCTGGTGCACACGACTAGGGCTCCACGATACCTAATCGACTAGCTACGTCGATCATACCGGACGGCTGAACAAACCTAGCTGATGCACACGACTAACGTGTGACTGAGAGTCCACAATGTCATCTGACCTGAGGTGCAGTATCATCGACCACCGACGGCAGGTCGTCAGTCACAGAAGTTGAGCCTCCGCAGAGCAGGATCTGCCCCTGAGCAGTCCACTGATCAATGACAATCGAGGCCCTGCTGGTTGGGTTTTGGTTTGAGCATAAATGAATCAAAATGCAACAATCTTGGGCAAAAAGATTTATTTGGCCCACAAGGGTTTTGGAGAAAAAGCATCTACTGGGTAAGGAACTGTATGTTATTCTACTGGACTGCCCATAGTTTCACAAGCTGCCATATGGGCAGGGAGGTCTAAGTGTGGAACTGTGGTTGACTTCAAAGACTGATCGAGGACTCCCTCATCATAAAGCTTCAGTATGGCCGCTGCACAAGCTCAAGCCCCAAGCTGACCAACTGAGAGTGCTTCACAGAAAATATGCATCTTTCTACATCCGATATCTAACCGGTTATTTTCAACATGCCTTCGAGTTCCATCTGTTTGAATGTCATGTCTTCTTGCCTCTTGAATGAACTCAGCAACTATTCCCATGCGGCCACAATTCGAACACCAGTGGTAGCAGGCATATCAGTGAACCGTACAAAGAGAGCGTGTAGAGTTATGTGCCTCGATTTTACGTTTGAAGACTGCTGAACTGGATGCAACATTTGAACCCTAATTCCCTGTGTTGATGAGAAGGAAAGAGTGCTCTGTAGGAAATCAAAACGCTCTGATCTGGGCTGGGCAACAAGCGATTCAACGGGATGGTCGGCACAACCGGCACGGCATTGCACCACAGAAACTGTTATGAAAATGCTTTCATTTCAAGTCATTTGATCTGACCTGGAAACATGACTCGGTAGAGACCATCCTATCCAGGAAGATCAGACATTGTTCGATAAACCCATTCAAAAGACTTTAATTCTATCCAACTTTTCGTTACATTGCATTTGCCAAGGATTTTCCGAATGGAAAGATGGATCTGAATTGGTCTTCGCTAGATTGCCTATTGTCACTCAAGTTATTCCTGAGGGAACAGTGCGGTGTCTTATGTCAGATGTGACCTCCCTACACCTGGGAACACAGTACACAGACAGGTGTGGTAACGAGTCCTGTATGGATGATTCAACACCCTTAACGGGTAAAGCAGAAAAGTATGTAAGTTGGTCCAGGGATTATGAAAAATTTATCAAGTTTTGGACGCTATCATAAGTTGGAGGGATGAAAGTCGGCGAAATCCAAGCTTCTCGTGAACTTTGCATTCTGGCTGTCCACACCACACTGGTTCTCGGTATTTTCAGTTTTAAAAGGTTTGGTTATTCCTATTTTCAATTAAAGCCGGCTGAAGTCAGACGTGGTCGCTTACATTTTTTGTTTCATGGAACTGAGATAATTTCTGAGGAATCGTCACCATGTTAAACGGTCAATAACTTGTGAATTGGAATAGTTGAAGGTCTGATTCTGCAGTACTTTAGGAGCGGTTTACCTCGGATTGTAACACATGTCTGTTTCCAGGATTATCGGACAGGGAATGTATGCCCTCTGGGTTGATGCGCATCAGGATGATACCCAGAAGATCGGAACTTGGAAGATTATCTGAGAACCAGAAACCTTCGGAGAAGTAGGCCGATTCCTCTCGTGTTGCCATTGTATTACTCTGCTCAGATGTGCGGGTTGAACAGAACAGACACCCAGTCAGTGGTGCACCCTAGCCAAATTTGCACATGATGGTCCAGATGAAATGTGTTGGAATACACTCGGACATGTGATACCGATTTGCATAACCACCACACATAGATTCCACGAAAATCAGGGCCAATAAAAATGAAACATGCCCTATCTGTCTGAAAAAGATGAAGAAGTACTTTTGGCATGTGCGATTCTTCACTCTGTTCGTTCACTGGTCCGCATCCAATCAATGGTAAGTACGCGAGCGATCCAAACATATGTATGGAGGAACTGATATCATCAGGTGTTTTACAGTGGAGGCAACGATGCGATTTCTGCACACATGGCTGCTGGTTACCGCCGTTTTGAAGTCTGCCAGCACACGAACTCTGTCATACGAAGACTGCGGTCAGTTTTACCCCATTACTAAAATCGAGCATTTCTCAATAACTCTTTTTGTTCATTTTTTTCTATGCAGAATTTTTAAATCACTCAGATCTATTTTCCATGGTTTTCGCGTTTGAACTAACCACGTTCACAGTCCAACTGCGCGCTATCTTCTGATTTTGTACAGACATGCACTACATTTAACCTATGTTTTCTATAGGTTCCACCGTTCAGATCAAATCTGTCAAGATGAAACCGTGCAAACTGTCGCCATGTGAGCTAACCAAATTGGGTAATGATACTATCCAGATTAAGTTCCAAACAGGTAAGTGACATCAATATTCAATTTGACCTGGTATGGACGAACTCTCATCCTGTGGGTCGGCGAAATTTTTGTGTGCTGTTGTTGAGATCTGAATGCAAAGACGTCATTCTGACCTCAATTATAGGCCCGTTGTTGCTGTCAGTTTTGATTGGACCGGCAGGGTTTTCGGGTCCTACAGACATTACCTGCTTCTTACCTGCTGTATTACCGTTTGTCATATAAAAATACCATTTTGATTTGTAGATTCAGATGCGGGATCACCTGGTGATTCAGGCTTTTACGGTACCTTTCAAGGAACAACATTTCCGTTCTTCGTCGAACGGCCGAAGATCTGTGATAACATCAAGCCGCATTGTCCACTGAAACCAAGTTCTCGTTACACATACAAAAATACCGTATCCACTTCGGAAGCGTATCCAAATGTGAGTCATGATGGTCACGGGTGAAAACAGGAACGCCTTTCACTGCGAAGTTACTTATTAACAAACACGAACTAAGTACTTACAAGCCATTATACATGAAAGTAAATATCTCATCCGTACAAAGTTTTTAAAAATTGAACATTCTCATACGTCCTCTTGAATTTTTTGACGTTCATTGACTATTAAACAACAGCAAGCAAACACTGCAAGTCGGCTTCATAATTCCCACAATGAACTTGGAGCTCTGACACCCGATCATAGACTACTCGTGTGCTTCATCAGTAGCATACACACAGTATACACGGGTAGCATATCAAAAAGGCATTTTTCCATGCCATATTTTCGCCAAGTTCATTGCGACAAACTTACAACTCTCCACGGCATTCCCTCTAGCCACCCACAAACACACGAAATCATGTATTGGCGAGAGAATATCGTGCTAACCGAAATATGAGGTGGACTTTGTGCAGCTGAATTGGAAGTTTAAGAAATCATGCAACAAAGGATTCGGTTGAGTCTGTCGTGAAAACCAAATTGATATGCAAACGAGTGTATTTGTTGAAAACGACGCGACTATATCTTCTGTTAAAACCACCGAAATTTTTAGATAAGTCTGCATCCCTACTGGCGTTTAATTTGTTGTTCAGCTGCGTCACAAGTCTGACGGCATTTCGGAGACTGGACATCTGTGGAAGCCGATTATTTCCTGCACATGAGTTTTCATCAACCTTGTAAGTAGTGCTGTATCAAGGAGGACAGGCATATATTCTTTGGATTGGCGCTGGCTATCCATCATTAATAGCTTAATGCTATCATGCACTCATTCCCTGCTCTCCGTTCTCTCTTTCAGGTTCACTTGACCGGTCGCTGGGTACTGAATAACACCGAGGGGAAGCCTATGGTCTGCGTACAGTTTCCAATTCAGATTGTTGAAAAATAAGTGTTTTACACAGGCGATCGAATGAGAGTTGAAGTGCGTTTTGTTCTATCTCCCTATATCTCGTATGAAACATGGACACTGTTCCATGTTGGACCATCAACAGTTCCACTGCCCGTTTATGTACGTTTTTTTACAAACTTTGGTTGTTACACAGTACGCATATATGTGTTTTTCATGTGAAGAGCAAAAGAAACGATGAAATCTCTTCAGATACGTTTTTTCATGGTTCTGACGAGACAACTAAATTATCTTTGTCACCACACTTGCTCTCTTTTGAATGATATGCGAGCTGCCACAGGTGGGTTTGTCCCACACTCCACCGAGTGGCACCCGTCACCGTCCAATACATGAGCCGGCCAACCAAAAGTTTGCTTCTCTATCAGGTGAACACAGTAGCCAAATACCTCGTTGAATAACGTGCTTCGAGGAAGACGGTGAAAGAAATTTTACGACCAACTCGAAGTTGCACATAAGAAGGCATCACGAACGAAAATCGATCATGTTTTTATCCGCTAGACGCCTAAATTGACTTAACTGGACATTCAAATGGACTGCAGAAAACCATTCCTGTTTAAATTCATTGTTTTTCACCTCGAAATCGACCAACCATCAGATGATAGTACTGCTGAACTTGAAAGTGCGTCCCTTCATAAAAAATAACCGTTCAGCTTTAACACCCATCCGGTACCTAGCTGCAATACCAATCCGGTAGGTATTTAGGCAACTCATCGGATCCAAGAACGAACCAAAGAGTTCCCTCAAAAGTCATTTAATCTGTAGTAAAATGCCAGTAAAGCAGGTCACCGTTGTTTTCTGGGACCTACACATGACTCAGGATACTTTCTTTCGGTGTTACATTTCCTCAATCTTCGCAGGCGGCGTAGAAACCGTCCATTCAGTTGTTCACTGGCATTTTTCGCACTCTTTCTGTCGTCGAAATAGAAGGAGGGCGATGCTGCTGAGGTGTCCCCGTCTTTCGGGACCGTCATGCTACTCCATTTCAATTGGAGAGACTGTAAACAGGTTGGATGATCAGTGAGAAGCCTGTTTCACACTCATAGACCGAAAGTATGTCCTCATAGGAAGCCATCCTGCTTATGATTAAAACGGTTGTTCACGTCTTGAGCATTACAAAAATGCTCTTTATCAAACATTCTACTCGAAGCAGCGAGAGGGCTTCACTATTTCTTTACGTGAACCATAATCGGAACTCGCCACGAATGCAAGAAATCTGTCAAAAAAATTTTCGGATCATCACGGTACCTGAGGTTGCTAACAAGGACATTTTGTGTTGAATTCAGCATATACATGTATATATAGTCAGTTTTTTGTCTCGCGTTTTGGACTGACGGCAGTTGTCGAACAACTTATACTCCGCCGTGATTCCCTTTGACTGTTTTCAACGTTAGCGAGGATTAAAGTTGTGTGGCTAACATTTTTCACGAAGATTCGACGTCACTGAAGATAGCATCGCCTTGCCACTTGATCAGACACAAAATAAATACATACGAAACTGGACACTGAGCGAAGTGACTGAAAACATAATGGGAACAGACCGCGGTCAGTAAATTCAACATCAGTCTTGCCGTACCGGATCGGATGTATGGATTCTCGGTACACTCAGCTTCACAAAACAGTCTCAGTGGTAGTATCTCACTCGTTTTTCTGAGTCAATTTGCACTCCTTCCCAACGGGTTTATCTTGAATATGCTTTAGAGGACTGAGGAAACGCCTCGCTGACATCGTTATCCCTTAAATGAGGGTAAACTGGTTACATGGATCCCTGTACATGATGAGTTTGGAATTTACTCACTCACGCACCCAATAGTTACTGCCATAACTCACGAGCGAAGTCCCACTGATTCTCATGGGCAATTAGAACTTTTACAAGCCAAATGGAATCACTCGCTCCGCCACACGAATTTTGTTTGCGCATCGGATTTGATGTTTGCGCAGAATGCATAGAGTCTAGGGATGTTCAGCAGCTGAGTTGTACTCTTTTAGGAACATAAAGGAACATTTGCCGCAAATGGTTTGTTCATCAAACGGGTAATGCATGCCACCTGAGTAGAAGAAATGGACTATTACCACATGCGCTTACGTGGAAGCACTTCAGACTGCGGAAATATCATCCAAACCTGAGATTTCTGTTGAACTGGTAGCAATATCTTACTGCGCCCCACCGGATAGGTGATAGCGGTTTTAGCGATGCGTTTCGCCAAAAGCATTCGAGCGGGAAGCTAGTCAGTTGTCACTTTCACCAAATTCAAAAACACTGTTGAGGAAAGATGAGTCCTAAAACCAAAGTTGCGTTATGGTGATATTACAGACAGGTCATTTCCACCGTACTCAGCGTTGGCGAAATCGAACCACGACCCATACACACGTAGTGTAAGAGGCCAAACGTCATTAGTGTAATGGCTCATACCCAACCAATGTCAGCGCGCGTACAAAATACACGATCTGTGTAGGGCAGCTACCTAGCAACCGTTGTCACAACCAAGTCCTGTTTGATATTACTCTAGATGAGATGCTTACAGACTGTCAGAATCATTGAGCCACCCAAATAATTCTACTTCGCTTTCCACTCTACTGCACACTGTCTTGGAAAGTTCAGGTATCACTCATGCTCGGCCATCCAGACGCGTTCGACACGATATAGTCCCAAAACAGACCAGAGGAGGTCAAACTGAGTCCAGGTGAATCTCTCGTTTATAGTGTTTTCCTTCAGCTGAATTTGCCTCACAAGCCCACAACATGTTTCAACTGGTGGTTTGTTCCGACAGAACACGCTACTCACAAGGTTGTTGAAAATAATTCGATAATCCACAAAATGTTCCGTTCAGACAGTGTACCTTGATATCTCGAATAGTGTACCAACCGAAAATTTAGATGGCTTTGTGTGGCACATCCGGTTGAAGAATATGATAAACATGAGTTTGAGAGGAACTGTGGGAGTGCGCCCGCCCGATGAGTGCCTAAATCACCACCTTGAATTCGTTGGAAATACATACACACGAAAATTACACGAGACCACTAGACAGACCACCCAATTAGCTACAGAATGAGTCGAATCCAAACTCCGGTTGGGAGAATGGAAACGCACTGCGGTACAGGGAAACCAAGAAGAAAGCAGGAAAACCGCCTTTTTAAAATATATCAAAAAATCACCGCCCATGATCTCTCATCACAAGCAACCTAGATAAGAGGACCCTCCGACAACTGCAACAACACTGTTGAGGGTAAAAACGCGTCTTCCCAGCTTACATCCGAAATACACCTAAATTCACAGCAACCCTTGCGAAAGTGAACAGAATCCTGGTGTAAGGGCATGTAGCATGCAAGTAGTGTAGTGTCCATGCTTTACCCCAGCATCGGATGGAAGGTGAAGATTATTCCGGAAATTATGGAATCGGTTTGCAGTGGTCGTTCATTATTGCCTAATATTCACAGAACATCCGTAAAAATTCAAGAGAAAGCTTGAGAATATTCACTTTCTGAAAACCCTGTGCAGATGAGATATTTACTTTCTTGTCTACAGAGTTGTAATCGCTTGTTTAGTGTTCGCACATAAACGATTTTCAGGGAACTGCGTCTCTCTTCTCACTAGCGGTAGATTGGTATAAACAATCAATAACAGTCCTCTGCGCTACAAAGGATATTTCCGATTTTGGTTCACCGACCTATACCGTTTTCTTATGATTAAACGTTAGGAATAGTAAACACCTGCTTTCCCGGTAAACACCTACCGAAATATACATTTATGGCCTGTTCAGTGAAATGTTGTATCAAGTTCCAGTTCTGTTTGGGTGAGACGGACCTACTGGAGAGAGTATTGGATCTTGTTAAGGTCTAATTTTCATATACTTTGCGTTGGGTTCCCCGCCTACTTTCAAGAAAATTTGATTCATTCTACTCTCCATGTTTCAGATAAAACTCCAATGAGTCTGAAAACATCAAGACAGTTGTAGAATTGGATGGTATCATTTGCTACTCACACAGATATTTTGTCTGCATGAAAACAGTTATGTATAGTGTGGCTAACAGTGTATTGGGGTTATGAGTTTACCCATGAGGAAGACTACACAAAGGAGATTATGTGGGATTTCCAATGCGACACCGTCAATGTATTTCCATTGTTTGAGAAGACTCAGACTGAAATCAGTGGTTTCTCCAGGGGATAAATTTTGGAATAGTGAAATGATATCAGGATGGAATACTTACCGGCTACCCCATTTAAGTCGTTTGACCACTTCGACACAGTTGAAAGTATCACTCAATGTAAGCACTGAGATTTCCATCCCAGTAGGCTCTAGAAAGCCGCAACGCCCCTTGCTAACCAAGTAGCCAGGAGGGTTGAACGCAAGGAGAACTAATCCTATTGGTAAACCGGGCTCAAGAAAATCTGGCGGATACTATAAGCGTAACATTGTGACGTCTGTACTATGAACGAGTTCAAATTATCGACGTTAAATATTATTATTTCAGAGAGTCCAATGCTCCAAATGCGACATTTTCAATCACGTGGCATTTGTCCGTCCTATTTTCCAATTTTCTATCGTCACTCGAGGGACCAGTCGGCACCTGTGACCACGTGACGTGATTTACGTGACTGAAGAATGACTGGCACCATCTGTCTGAACACGAGGCTATCACGACACTGATGAACCACCCCGCGGTTAGGTGTACACACTGCCAGGCGAGAGATCGCGGGTTCCAGACTCCCTATTGGAGGGGGATTCGTGCGATGCGCACCGCCGATGATTCCAAATAGGAAAGGAACAGCTGACAGTGCTTTTCTGCTTTTCGGCATAGGTTGGCTTCACCTAAAGGACATCTGAAATATTAATAGGCTTTGTTTGGCAAAACGACTTGAGTCCTTTTGTCGGCTTTGCAAGGCAAGAGTTTACCATTTTCCCGCATAATCATTTATATTCAGAATTTCCCTCATTATGTCGTCGCCTTCATTAACGGCTATATCTGAAGCGCTAATAGGAACAACAACTAGCTGTTTTCTTTGCCTTCTGTTAAGCTCTGAAAATGATAGAGCGTCGATCGACTGATCATACAGTTTGTCTCAATTAGACTTTATCCTCTATGTGACTGAGTTAACACGCTCTGAACCAAAATCTTGAGCTTGAGCTAATAACCTACTGTCCTTCAAGAAAAAATATGATTTATATGTTTCCGGATTTACTGTGTATGGTGATTTGTTTGGGCGTTACTTTTTTCATTCGAATAAAAGAAGCCTCCCACAACAGCAATAAGAACACTATCCAGGTTAAAAACGGACGGTCCCACGGTACATCCGAAGTACACATAAATTCACAGCAAGCCTTCCGAAACTAGATCTAGAATCCTAGTGTAACAGTGTACACTGCTGATGAAGTATGCGAGTAGTCTCTGGTCTGCTGTCGATACCCCACCTCCGTATCTGACGGGAGATGAAACTTACCACGGAAATTATGGGATCTCTTTGCAGTGTTCGTTCACTAATGTTTAGTATGCAAAGTACTTCCGGGAAAGTTCAAGAGGAAGTTCAAGTCTACTTTCCAAAAACTCTGTGCAGATGAGATATTAAACTTGGTTCAAAACTTCATTCTGTAAATGACCGTTATCTACAGGACGAATACGTTTTAGAATAAAACTTACTCGCCCACGAAACACACTCATAAACAGCCACGTCCATACCCTTGTTTCAACAGAGACCGTAACTTCCATTTCTCATGCGTTCTCATTTACGGTTTCACGTGGTCTGGTTATTCTTTTGTTCAGTTATTAACGGCTGAAACCAGGTATGGTCACATAATGTGTCTCAACAGTCTTTTAGTTAGCGAACCCGATATGATATTAATTATTACGACAATATGATAATAAATAATAATAATATGATAATTAATTTCATGCACCTCCTTCGGTTGAAAAAGAGTATGTGGAGCCCAAGGATTTCCATCCACCACTGATGGCACCTATGTAGGTTCTTTGATTCCGGTTCGACAGGCGAAACGTTTGACAAACAGGCTATTGCGAAGCCAGTTCAGACCTTGAAAGAATTTCGTGAGGGACTGAGAATAGTGGGGCTGATTTTCCTCATACCACACTGAGCAGATAGCACCAAGCGCCATCAAAATCATCGATGAAGCACTATGGTTTACTCCACAATTCAGGTCAATCCAGTAGCAACTAGATCGAACGCAGACAACCTTCAAAATTATATTTGCATAATGATCGCAGTAAAACACATGTTTACAATCATACCCAGGGGCCAGAGAAGGAATTACGCCCTGTTTGCTCAGAATGCCCATGAGAATTTTGTGATTGTGGTCGATTGTGGCCCGTCTGTTTATTGGTCCATAGTCGCCCAATCACAAATAAGCGAGTCCTGTGAGTATATACCTTGAGGACAAAAATGCTACTTTACATAATAAGTGGGTAATAATGGGAGTAGACTTCATGGTGCTGTTCATCACCACTAATATCTTATTTGTCAGTGCTCGAGTTTTAGACTACGTGGACTGTGGTGAGTGTTGCCCTAAGGGTATATGACTGAAATCCATAATTTCTCTCTCACAACGACAAACCTTGTCGATACCTCTCTCTCTGTCTCACCAAAACCGTCGAGCAAGCACCCATGCTACGGTCGCGCTCAGAGTAGGGCTATCATCCCAACCCGACCCATGTAGATCCAGTCTGTGACAGTCTATCCATCTGTTACAAGCCCTTCTAGCATGTGCTGTGTAATGGATATTTAGTCCTTTGAGTGAAGCCAGTCTATGCTTACAAACTGAGAGCCACTGAACAACCGTCCCATCCTTATTGGGAATCATCAGCAGTGCGCATGTAACGAAACTTGGGGGAGTTTCAAACCTGCAGCCTCCCGGCTTGTCTTCAGAACACTTTATCATTCGGCCATGTGCGGCTGACATTTTAAACTATTGGCTGGGAGACCGCTGGTTAAAAACTCAGTGGAATTTCGTCCGGTCCCCAGATCTCCTCACACTACCCATTTTCCTATACATTTTGCAGGTTCTACGGTTCAAGTCACATCAGTCAGCATGGAACCGTGCATACTGATACCGTGTGAGCTGATCAAAGCGAGCAGAACTACTATCCGCATCCAGTTCACAACGGGTGAGTGCTATCGCTGCTTTTCCGGCCAACTTGGTGTCGGTGAACCTCTTGTTTGTTATTAAGGTTAGGGTTGATGGCTGAATGAGATGAGATGTTACCGTCAATGTTTGTTTGACTTGACTAGTTTCCGGGTCAGCCAACAGTAACTTTATCAATGCTAAAGCCTTTGCAAAACTCCATAAATTCTACGTTTTCTTGCCTGACGAAATTCAATTCTTTGAAGCGTTGTAACCCTTTGTGAGTGTTCTTGGGCATTTACCTGGTTGCAGTGCACCGAAAGTTTTTGAGGTATCATTGCTTCCCTGAGCGCTTTAGCTTCGGTACCTTAAAAGTTTAGAATTCCATTTGGTAGATCATCTACAAAGCAGCTATACACAACCACTTGTAGCCAATAAAATGCCTACCTTCTGTCAGCGTCTCCTATTGATTGCTATCTCTGTGACTTGCAGATGAAAACGTGGGATCGGCTGGCGATGCTGGGTTTTACGGTATCTTTGAAGAAATGACTTTTCCTTTCATGGTGTGGGAACCGCAGTTTTGCGGAGACCTCCAGCAGGGATGTCCACTCCGACCTGGTAGAAGCTACGTTTACCGCAAGGATGTGTATACCTCTCCCGCATATCCAGATGTGAGTCATGAATGTCATGCGGCACCAGTTCAGCCTAGTGCCTGTCTAGCTCACTTTGCCAGCATTCAGCCTGCAACGCCATCCAAAGTAGTCCCCATGCGCACGTACGCAAGTACGTACGCACCCGCACGCACATGTACGCGCGCACACTAGCACGCAAACATGCACGCACACATAGCACGGAAAAAGAGAAAAACAGATTCAAGTAGAACATAAAGATCAAGAATACTCGGGGACTACGCCCACCGGATGAGCCCGAAGAAGGGGCAAACCGTTCGTCGATTGTCGAAGTTTTTCAGCAACTTTGTGAGTAGTTTCCCTCATGAAAATAAAAGTCTCATTCATCAACGTGAGACCTAGCGTGAGCATTAGAGTATGACTCTCCAGCTAGATGATTGGTGTTTCATTGCAAAAGGTTTCTTGGTATGCCACAACACAAAACCGATGAAAACCGATTTGTCTTCGATCATGTTTCGTATTTCAACACTAAGCTTCATAAATGTGGCGTTAAATACTCATTTGTGGATTAACATGATGTTGAGAATAGCGTAAACGATAGTTTTGGTTGATTCCTCGTTAACATCAGCTAAATTTCTCACGGCAGATTTTCCTTCCGATAATACCAACTTGATATTCATGTACGATTTAACGTTGATGAAAATTCGGAGAACTTGACTTCACAGTAGGTCACCTAAATGCGGGAAAAGATATTGCTTTGTTACAGACCGTACAAATATTGTCATGATGTGGAGGACATGCAGAAACTGCTAGAATGTCCCTGGCAGTACACAATGAATGTGAAAATAGTGGGATACAATTAGATTGTGGCTTTCTAGTCTGTTTTCTTTTCAGATTCAACTAACCGGTCGCTGGGTACTGAAAAACAATGCGGGAGAGCCCATGGTGTGTGTGGAGTTTCCAATTCAAATTGTTAGATGACTTCGTCATCGCTGACAATTTCCTTGGTCAGATGACTAAAATGACTTGTTCTACGCCAGCTTGACATCCCCATTCCCATGTCTTCCAGTAATGCTTCAGGCAGGATGATTTTGTTTTTCAATGACCGTTCGAAGAAATTCCGTTTGTCATCATTTTGTTTTCCATCCTTACTGAAGTAAGGCCTAATCGATAGAGCTTCTGCCATAAGGAACATTTCACATGAATTTGGGGGTTCTCGTAACCGTAATACGTGACAGCACAATTTGCTCATGGGGCGAAACACGGTGGTCCGTTTGCACATTCGGGATCAACATATGGAAACGAGACAGAGTTAAGTAAGCCAACGTAGAGAACAAGGTGAACCAATAGGGTTCATGCAACTTACAATGGTAAAAACGAAAACCTTCACAGACGCAGCGTTGATCCGGGAATTTCCCCCAGAAGAACACTTACTGATTATAGCACAACGTACTTGTCAACAGAATTTCCTGCTTTTATTGGATTCGCAGGAAAAAAGAAAAAATTTTCGTCGGATCTACCAGTTCATTTTGAACTCGAGACGATTGAAAGGTCTGAGCTAAAACAGCACACGTTCTTGTTTGATACTTCCCACTTTGTACGGATGTTTTAAGGGTAAACTTATAGCTTCGTGAACAACGCAGCTCTCAAGACGCTTTCATATGCTTCCTGAAGGATCCCTTATGGTGTTCATGTGCTGAAATGCAAGATAGGATTGCGAACAGTCATGATAAATCACAGTTTTCTTGGTGCGACGTATACCGCGACAAAACCACTTACCAGTAAGCGAAGTTCTGAATTAAAAAATTACAAAAACGCAGATTCACATGCGTGTAAGAGATTTCTATTTTTGGTCAAATTTATACAAAACCACAACGTCATCCACATCACCAACATCATCAAGGGCAACAACTTTGCAGCCTTAGGAGAACAGAGGTAATTTATTTATAATTAAAACCTTAGGGTGAAAGAAGCTGGAATATCGGATGAGTAAGGGACCCGGTAATAACCTACGTAAAGCATTTTGAGGTGTCTCCACCTCCAAACGCTCAGTCAGACAATCTGGAATTAAACTGAGATGACAAAAGCCAAGTATATCGACCAGGCACCATTTCTTGCAGGTTCCATTCAAATGCAACCTAGAAGGCTGACCACACTACCAAGAAACACACATTCCGTGATATTTTTCACAATTTACCCACACCGCCGTTAGCGCCAATCTGATATAGGGAGGGAGGAAGGTGCTCGTCCAGGTAGATGGCTTTTCGGCTTGTGTGACGTACGGCTGAGCCACCAAAGTTGTATTTCCTGGATCTTCTCCAGGAGTGATGTGCCAGCTGCGCAAACAAATACTCGCTTCCTAATCACTTCGTTACCAATTCGTGGACGCCGTCCGATACCAGCAACGTTTCCTGGATGCCAGTAGTCAGGAAGCACGAGGCCGCCTGCCCCAAGTGGTCATATCTCACAACCATACACCAAAACACCCCTTCCTGTAGCCCGGCAAACACAACCCTTCGGACTGAGTGATATAGCATTTTGATTCAATAACAAACTGACAAACTTGATTCTGCTACTTGAAGTTCGGTTACCAACTTCATCAGACACGTTGTTTTCATAGCTATTCTAACTACTGAGGTATGTGAAGTTCTCACAGACATCCTTGAATTCTAAGGGACATGCTCACAGATGACACACGTTGAAATATTGCTGTTGTTTTCTGGGGTCAGGCACGTGCCAAAAATGGTAAGACAGTGGGAAGTTTATTCAACAGAGTCATTACCTTGTTGTCTCTCCGAATATTCAGAGGGTGTCTTCTGTGCAATCCAAATCAACACCAGTTTCACCAGCAACGGTTTGATCATCAGAGTCTTGGACGCCCTCCACGTTTCTTCTTATTATTGTATCGACGACGAAGTTAGAGAAAATTAAGTAAACTGGACATCACTCTCAGACTTGACTTCTTTTAGGGGAGCCTACGGAGAATGTTACACCTGTATTGTACCGAGCGAATAACTGATCCGCTAGCTAATGACAAGGTGAGCGTGCAACCACCGTGAGACACTGTGTGTACTCAAATCTGACATAAATGGACCAAGACACTGAGGTACTGAAGTAAACCTGGAAGGAGTACACTACCCATTGGTTTTTAAAAAAATATCTGGAAGACTACGACAGGTTCCGCCCTTCTTGAATCATATCTAGCAGGCGCACGCTCCGATTTCCCGTCAAACGTATGTTCACCATGAACCCTAATCGTACGAATTTCACGAACTAGACTAATGAATGTCGTTGACTGTCGAAAAAGGGGTAATTCTTTGAAACAGAAGGCATCAACGCGTTAGTATTCGCCTCCTGTCACTAAACCACTCTGTTCTACTCAGCAAGTAAGGCGACCTGAAAGAAGTCAAAACGCGACGGCCGATCTGGCATGAGGTGACTGTAATTCTGCTACTCATGGTTGTACATGGCTGGGACGCTCCTGAGGCATCAAGACCTAGACTGGAGGACGATCAGGATTCTCAGACAGGGTGCTCGGCTCAAAGAACTAACAACAACGCAGGGTTGGCTGATGTAAGGCCGTTACAACAGCCCATATTTTCAAGTCTCCATACATGTTCCAGCCTCAATCTGGAGGACCAAGAGACTGCGTTAATTAGACCTGTGCACACTGATCACCTAGGTTTAGCAGGTTTCGTGAGAGTCACACAAAATCTCCTAGTATAGCTCATTGAGCTATGGAGCAGTACAAACCTTCCAATCTCTTAGTGGGAGACAACCACTATATCCCGTCGCAGACACAGCTTTTACATTGTTTTAGAAGACATACAAAGCCTGTCATCCTGCGTGTTTTAGTTGATGAAACAACATTTGGGCCAGGAGCCACTAATAAAGACTTCACGCATGGATTCAAACCCAAATCGAGCATCGCGAATTTAAACGGGGGCGTGCCTTGGCACTGGGTTATGTTTGGATTGCATGTAGAAAACTCTCCCTGCTGATTTGCACTTGATTTAACAAGTTATTCTGTGCGAATTCATCCAGTTTTCAGAGAACATTCTACGGAAAAGCACTGACGCAAATTCATCCACCAGAGTTTAGCGAACTATTTTCTCACATTTAAATAATTACAACGTGGATTCCAGGTACGATATCAAATAACAGCAAATTCTGTACAAAATAACGTTTTACTCGAAAGCCATTGTTTCAAAACCCGATGGGTAACAAAGTTTCAGTTTTTTCAATTTTCACACCTATCGAAGGTGTAAAATTGCGAAAGACACTTGGGATTTCAACTAACCCCATCAGTTAGCCTGAAGATAACCTCGTTCATAGCGTGTCCTAGTTCGGAGGGAGGTTGCGCCGCCTCCTCATGAGATCCTACACTATGATGTCTGTTATGACGTTTGCTGTGGTGGGGTGAGATATGAACTGTCTCACTGTATCCACTGTTGGGAGGCACTTCTTACCCATAACGTTGCAGCCTCATGGTTTCTTGTAAGCCACCATCATGCATATGCAAGCTGATATCATATGTAGATGATGGGGTAATGTGGCTCTCTACAACGTTCACCTAATCAGTGTACCGGAGTTGATAAAACCTGAAAAAAGCTGACACAGTGCATAGAGAAACCAGTCAACGGCTAGTCAAGTTTGCTGGTCTGTTTTACGGTTGATGTCTGCTAGAGCAAGGGCGCAATTTGGCAGTTTGTCTAAATACGGCCTTTACGAGGAGATTTCCATAGATTTCAGAGTAGGGTATATGAGGAGTTGACAAACAGCGTAGTAATGAATTACGGCAGCGAAGCATCGGTGTTGAACACTGATGTTATGCTGTCGATGATGATGGTGGTGATGGTGATGACTGTACATGGTATATCACTTTAAACGGCGAATCCTTAATACGGAACTGCAGCAAAATCACATTACACCCCGCAACTGCTGGTTGACTTTCATCTGGTTCGAAGCACCAGGTTGAATGATACTTAATCCGGCGTCTGCTATCAGTGTGACACACAACGGCTTCAACCTCCGTTCAGTTCCTGCAATGAAATTCTGTCGGATGAAAGTTAGTCCAAGATCCAAACTATTTGCAATCTTCAATGCTGTCATGGGGCACCTCCTGACCCGATCCACCTCCCACCAGCCTTGTATGGCAAGCAAGCCAAAAATATTGTGTTCTATTCTCAACTACTCCGTAAAACGCGACGGCCGAGCTATAAAAATCAAATGAAAATCGTTCAGCTGTAACACCCTTCCGGTACCAAGCTGCCATGCCACCCGAGGGAAGCACGAGGGCTGGAATGTTGTCAGGTTGCCCAAGCCTAGACAGGGGGAGTCGAGAGGCACAGGTCGGGCTCGAACCACGGACCTTCCGTTCAGTAAATTCGCGCTCTAACCACCTGAGCCGTCTCGCCCCACGGAACGAGCTATCCATGTTCAGAATAGCTGGGCGCGTCCAACTGTTTTTCATGGAAACCTCCACACATCCGAAGCTGAAAACAATCAGTAAGTGAATTGCAATCATTGATTAATGGAACTGATCATGAGGATCAGTCATAAAACAAAACATTTCGGTTCACTGAGACAAACTAAGTTTGTTACTCATGAAGCTGTTGTCATCACATTTGCTTGCTTCCAAGGATATCCGCTTTCTGGGGACTGGATTTTGTATTTAGCCTCCAAGAGAGTGGTCAGGCTTATACTGATAGATGCCCACCTATACATGGTAAATCTCTCTGCTGTGTTTTCAGAAGTGCCGAAAATCCCCTCTGGTCGAATAACACTGCATGTTTCCTTTCATGCGATTTTCATTCACAGGACACTTCGGTAGCCTTTGCCACATAAGAAATGTTTGAAACCTTGTACTCCCTGTTGCACAGAGACAATATCCTAACATTCTTGTTGCAAAATGAAGGTCTGATGTGAGCGAATAAATTTGAAACGCGACAATAGTAGCCATCTGAGAAGTTTTCGATCGAGGAGCTAGTCGATACGTGACCACGTGACGTGGTTTCTGTAATTGACTGATAAACAGCTCTATATCCTATCTAAGCAAGAGCTAATCGCACTGCTGACTAGTGCGTCATGGGCGGGTGGTTGTGTTCAAACTACTGGGCGAGAGGTCGCAGGTTTGAAACTCCCTACTAGAGTTTCAGGAGATGCGCGCTGTCGGTAAGAATGTATCTTCCACGAAGTGCTCCTCGGCTTGCCAACATAAATGGGCTTCACTTATGAGACCAGGATTTCATCGGAACTTACCAAGTCCTACAACACCGGATTACAAAATATTGTGTAGACCTTATGATGGATTTCAGCAATTATTTTTGGGAAGACTGTCGTTTCAGATGGTGAAATGATTCTCAAACCCTAATTCGGAATTAGGCCATTAAGAACACTAATTAAGGTAACTATCGGTTGGCTGGCTACGTTGATTGGTCGTTGATGCTGGCCAGTCTCCCTGATTCCAGTTTAACCAGTGGATATATAACATAAGAAAGTCACGTGGCGCAAATTCGGCCGCCGGACTTTAGGCGGGCAACTCGCACGACTGACGACTGTGGTTGGGCTACGCTACCGACCATCTTCGAACAAAAGGCTAGCTGGTAAGGGGACTTAGCTATGTCTTATATAGACTGTTGGATACTTGGGTACCCAGTATACAATGCGAAGGGTCAATTGCATTTTCACACAGTGAGTTTAGGCGAACAAATGCTTGGAAACAGGGCCTCTGTGGTTTTTCTCCTCATTTATTAACCAACCCTGCTCGTCTCACTTTGCGTTCTGGTAGAAGCGCAATGCAGCCTGTGAAAAATATGCCTAATATCAGATAATTTACCGGTTTGTTCCAAAACGGGACGCTGGGCTTACCCGATGACCCTCGAAGATCATTTCCTAACATCATGTGCAATTTCTTGTTTTTCTGTCGAATACGTTAGAATCTTTAATCACACCCAACCTGGCCAGAGGGCACGTGATGCCGGAAGTCGAAATCGATATCCACAAGTGACGCCAGCCTGTAATATGTTGCATGCTTATACGAAAGTCATCCTGAACATATTTGCCCATCAAGGATCGGCTTCCGTTTAGGTTGACAGGTATCCTGTTTACTCTTTTTATATTGTAACCCATATTTCCCCCACAGGAACTCTGTCATAACTGGATTTTGGCCGCAAAATGACAGAGTGGAAGTTCCTTCAAAAATCGTACTTGACCTGAGGGACTAGTTATGAGTACATTGCTTTATGAGCGTAGCAAGATATAATACTGACTGCAGCCTGTTCGCTGTAGGATGCCACGTGAGTTAGTACTGGAATGAGCAGCAGCTAAAGACTGTGAATTAAAGGCGGTTGAGAAGTGTACAGGGCTTTTTCACTAGACAGAGTGCTTTCTTCCGGCCAACCCCGTGCTGGCGGAAGTATCTGTAGAATGGAAACGTGAAATGAATGCGGCTGCTGGGAAACAGCTTTTCTCTTCTCCTCTCCTGGACTCATGTAATACTCGCTGCATATCCTTCTTACGTCGCATGATGCGTGATCGATCTACGTTGCAAGCTAGCCATCAGTTTCCAAGCTAACTTCTGGTTGTTGCTGTGTTGGTGAGGTTTGAAAAATGACTTTATCATTCCTGCAAATGGCATCGAACACCGAGTTGATGATCAATCGTATTTGTTTCAGTGCTCCTAGAGTTCGTTGGCGCATACGACTTGGGGGTTTTCCCCAAAATCATTTGCCCTTTTCGGTGTCAATTCCTCAGGCGTTTCCGTTCTTTCCACCAGTTACTACCACGGTGCAATTTGCTCACCGGTTGGTGAACAAAATAGGCCATCATTTGTCACCAGTGCTTTGATGTTGATCAAGGTTCTGTCTCCATTGGTATACATTTGGGTATTCGACAAACTTCATACGGTATATTAACACAAACCGATAGCTAATCTGAGAGTGAAGGCAACGAAAAGGTGGCGTGTTTAGGCGTTTGTAAAATAGATTTGTTGTAGTATGCTCCGAATACACAACCGATTGTAAAGAAATTAATCTCTAACTTGGTCCGTCACAAAGAGACTGGACCTCACCGTGGTGTGGCGGTTTGTGCACCTCATCGACCCTTTGAGCTATACTGGGAGGTGTCCCGCGACACTCGCAGGGTCTCTCATACCACGTTGGTCAATGGGTAGAGGTCTGACGAACACAGTCTCCTGACCCTCCAGGTTGGGGGTTGGAACATGTGTGGCGACGTGTTCCGTAAAATTGGTAATGTATTTGCATTTCCAGCCCAACACAGCTGCCTTGCGGTTAGACTTTTGTGCTAAAGGCTTTGGTTGAGGACCCTAATCGTCCTTCTGTCTAGGTGTGGGCGCCCTGACAGTATCCCAGCCCTCGTACAACCATGACATTTACAGCTAACAATACTCTCATGCCACATCGGCCGTCGCGTGGTGCCATCAGCCGGGTCGCCTTACTTGCTGCATACAGCAGGGCGGGTAAGCGAAAACATGCTACTGCTGACGCCTCCCTTCTTACAATTTCACGTTTTCCGTCTTCTACCCTCGCCCACCCAAACTTGAACACTTTCTCCGCAGGTCCCAGCTCTAGGACTGACTGTTTTGCTCGCCCTGCATCACACTCAGCTGCTGTAGGTCCGAGTTCAGTCACAACCCTAAACACTCGAAGTCTGTTTTGAATCCCCGAAGACCTGTCTACTTAGCCACCTTCAATGTTCGCACACTGAAGCAAGCAGGTCAACAGGTGGCTCTTGCTCGTACGCTGGATTCCCTCTGCATT
>SJOL01007084.1:148562-159323 GCA_004794785.1 Opisthorchis felineus
ATCATACCATCTTTTGGCATGCGCCTTGCACCTTCAAAGTGCAAAGTCATGCTTCAGAACGTGCAGTCTTTGAACATACCCCTTACAATTCAAGGAGAATCACTGGAGGTTGTGGAAAATTTTACATACCTCGGTAGTTGTATTAGCTCTGACGGAAGTGTGTCTGATGAAGTTAGTGTAATAATCTCAAAGGCTCGAATCACATTTGCTAATTTGCGTCACTTGTGGCGTCAAAAAGGCACATCACCAGATCTTAAGTGTCGCGTGTACCAGGCTACAGTAAGGGCTGTGTTGTTGTATGGGTGCGAGACATGGCCTCTGCGGACACACGATGTGAGGCTTCTTCAGGTTTTCGACCACCGTTGCCTCAGAATCGTGACTGGTTTTGGATGGCGTCAGGGTGTTAGTAACGAGGTGATTAGAAAACGGGTATTTGCTTGTGCTGCAGGTACTTCAATCGGGGAAAACATCCAGCACCACCGACTACGATGGCTCGGGCATGTGCTACGCATGCCGAAACACTGTCTACCGAGACGAGTGCTGTTCTCCGTGCCTCCTTCAGAGTACCGCGAACCGCGAGGTGGACAACGTATGACTTGGCAGAAGGGCGTGAAAGAGATCGCGAAGAGTTTAGGTACTGTTGGTGTTGCATGCCTTCCAGAATGGGGCCCGCGTGACCCCGCCTGTGCTTGGCTGGAGACGTTGCAAGAAATGGCGGCTAATCGATGCCAGTGGCGTTCGTGCTGTCACTTTCTTTCCAGATTGTCTGATTGAGCGCTTGGAGGTGTAGGCACCTCATAACGCTTGACATAGGCCAGCACTAGGTCCCTTCCCTCACCCACTCTTTTTCTCTTCTTTTCACTCTAGGGCTTTCAATATAATTAGACGAACATTATGGTCGTACCGCAGTGAAGCATCAGTGTCAACACCGATGTTGCTGTCTCTGATGATGATGATGATGATGATGATGATGATGATGATGACTCGAAATCATCAAAGCGTGTCATTAGAGTTGGCTAATCACGATATTAAAATAAGCCCTGATGACGACAAAGTTGTTTTCTCTTCAGATGTAGGTGACTCAATGACAAATAAAAGTGTTCCCATGTTAAGTTAACGTGACCCAAGAGGTTTAGAATCCCACTGTGCGCAACCGCAAGTTTCCAGTGCCAATCTTTCCAAACGGCTTCCCATCAATAGATCCAACGAGTACAAACGAAATTCCCACTTAATGTCAAGACTGGAGACTACACTGGTCAGTCTGCCAATCAGTAAGAGTCGCCCCCTGTCCAGTTGGTGAGACTATTAGGCTGTAAGCTATGTAAACGCAAGCACGAGGAGAGGGACTACCCAGCCAACAGCGCGCTGAAGATGTCTCCTCGAATGGTGACGAAACGTTTGCAAATCAATTGCCAAGCTCGGCGAACAGATCAGCAGCCACCTGATCAATTACCAACTAATACACCCGAGCTACCAATATTCCAACAAGGCTGTGAATAGCCTGGTAGACGGTAGACAGCGGTGTCTACATGGCTAGCGACGGGTCACATGGATAGAGAGTGAGATTTTTGGTCCACGTTAGAGAACAGTTTCGGCCAGAATTATGGCCACTTACAAAATTTGCATTTTACTCGAAAGGTTTTATTTCCATGAGTTTCAGTTGTGAACATGAGCATGCTGGACACATACGTTTGTGGCTTTAGATATGGGCCTCACTGGAAACAATACATCGGTATGCCGAGGAATATGACTTCTTCTACAAGGCTGACGACGACACCTACGCCATAATGCCCAATATGAGGAAGCCTTTGATCAGTCAGTCAGCTGACGAACCAGCCGTATTTGGTTTTAGAGATTCGGTGAGTTCGTTTTAAATTCTACTTCATATGTATGTGTGCACTGGATGCAACATACGGGCCATCGTCTTCCTTACTCCACAACTCCGCATTCGAACAACTCAATCAAATGCTTGATTAATGATGAGACTTTGGGGATGCTTCCATGACTCCGAGTTTTAACCTAGACCGATAGCTTTTTGTTTGCAACATTTTGTTGCACTGATGCTTTTTGTTGGTGACCATTTTTACCCGTACGCTGGTTTTGGTCACTCCCACTTTTCTACCAGCTGCCTTATTCAATTGTTGCACGGTTCCGGGTACTATTGATTGATAAACTGGATCAGCATCTGTTTGTTTATGGGTCCCTTTCTTGTGCAAAGGGACATTCCTGCACAACCGCGCGTAATTTCGTTTTTTTTTTGCTCGAGCAATCATCTGCATACAAGATTGGTCTTCCTCCTGGTTTCTGGTTCTGTTTTCGGTTTCGGCGGTGTTTCGTAGAGTACAGTTAGAAATGCAAACCATTTTAGTTTGTCATTGCAAAAATCATGAAATCAATTCACACACATTCTTGGTCTAAGGAAAGACAATCTTTAGCGAAATACACTCATTTGCAAACAAAGTTGGTTTTGAGAGACACACACCCGGAACCTCGCTGAATTTCTCGTTTATGATGTTTCTAAGTAACTGAATGGGCCGCACCAGACCGCCTCATGTTTCAGTTGGTACGATGTTAGAGATATCGCGATACATTTATAGTCGTAATACACTACTCATAAGGCTGCTGAAAATTCTTCGACAACCCACGACCGGTTTCGCCCTTCTTGCGGTTCATCAGGTAGGCGCAGTCCCCGAGTTTCCGCCAACCTTACGTTCTACTTGAAACCAAATTGCACGAAATTAGCAAAATACACTCATTTGCAAACAAATTTGGTTTTGCGAGAGACTCATCCGGAATCTCTCGTTTATGATGTTTCTAAGCAACTGAATGTGCTTCACCAGGTCGCCTCATGTTTCAGTTGGTACGATATTCGAGATATCCCGATACATATATAGATAATCTATGTTTTTCATGTTGCGCCGTTAGTGTTGTGGGGCTGCTTATCCTCAGAGGTCTCTCAATAAAGCTTCTCGAGCACCCACTCTTCTGAGACATTTTCTAGAGGAGTTTTTACTTTGTCCTTGCATTCCACGGTCCTACAGTGAGGTTCACTCCGCTTGAGTATTGTCCTAGTACAACTCTATGATAGCTGGGGTGGTTCATGTGAGACTTCATGATTTTTTCCGCATTTGTTGCGTTTGTGGAGATTTCCTTTTGTAGTTATCCGTTCCGCAATCTTCTACTGAGGACATCAGGTAATGCCACGTCATTCTATTTCGCTGCTTTCCTCTGTGACCTGGATTTCGCTGTCGACCTTGTAAATCAGTGTGCTAGCTTGTTGAGGAGGACAAAGGTATCATCAATATATGTAATTCTACGATACATCACTCAACCCAGATTTTTTAAAAATTTTCCAACTCTCGTTGTTTGCATTATTTTGTTAACAGGAGTACTGCGTGCCTGGATTTCTCTCTGGCGGGGCTCGTTACGGGATGACGCGCCAAGCATTAGAACTAATCGTTGAGCAGGGGCTTGACAAGCATCCAGGGTGGGGCGGACACAGACATGGAAGATGTAAGAATCTGTGAGTATCCTACCGTGTATAGTGTGTAGACGGAGAATATCGTTGAAGGCCTCGTCATCTTTCGACATAATATCTCGAAAGATTCGCACGATTTTGTCGATTGTAAACAATAACGATCGGCTACTTACCCTGTTCGTCTGCTTGACTAATCTACTGGTTAAACTAAATACTGGTTGAACTAAGTACTGCTTGACCACGGTCGGCTGATCAGATATGTAAACAACTCGCACTGTCGCTGGATCTAGTTCACGTACCCAGCAGTCGAACAGTTTGTCTATCTTCAGCATTACTTCCTGATTTGGTTTAATGCCAGAAAAAATATTCGCGATGTGCCGTGATTCATGAAGGTGATATAATGAGTTAGTGAATAAGGTGCTTAGTCTTCTGTCCTGTCATTCTGAGGGTATAAAAAAGCCTGCCTCTTTCTTCGTTTGATACATCACAGCAGCAAGGTATTTCACCGACACACAATTAAGTGACTCAACGCCTGATTTTGCATAGACAAACTTGGAGACCACGTTTGGCCTGCAGCATGAAATAGTCTGACGAATGTCTTCTGTGGTATTCGCGGCAGCACTTTGCTAATCAGATTGCCTCCGGGGATAAGGTGGAGGTAACGCATTCTTGATTGTGTCCTCTGTGTCATTTACTCCGGTGGGTTCAGTCTCAGTTGATTCGCCGTAGGACATCTGGTTTGCCGTACCACCGATGCTTCTTAAGTTGTCAAATTTCTCGGTCCCAGCGTTCACTTGTTTATCATATCGTTTACTAGCAAGGGGGTCACTGATCCGAAAACCCCTGGGTTTTTTTAAACTTTCGAGTCTTCCCTTCACTTCTACCAGAATTGGAAGCATTCCTATGCTGCCAAAAGTACCAGCTACCGCTACGGATCTGTTCGTATCACCCTGACCTGTACTTCGAGATATTGGAAAAAATATTGTTCTCATTGATTGCCAAGACGATGGCGCCTCTGAAAGAACACGGGATTTCTTGTCTGTCATACTATCTACAGCTGCCATGTGTTCTTTATGGTAAGACAGCTGAATCGGTCAACTTCCAAAGGTCATAGAAACACAGCAAATGACGACTAGACCGAGTTGTTAACTCTCTTGTTGAAGGAATAAGCAAACATCAGTCCAGATGATTTGCGATTACGCACCAGAAGTAATGTGAAACGATCTGCCAAGCCCATGAAGTAAAACGCGAAAAATTTTCAACGGAAGGAAAAAGGGCGAAATTGGTAAATCCTATATTTTTATTCGCGTCTTCTTGTAATTTCAAGGGCATATTGTCAATAGTTGACCTTATATCTTCAGTTGTCGCATACCGAGAATGTAGCACTCGCTAAAAACACGTGTAGTTCTGTATTTCTAATGTGAAGTGAAGCTTCTCAGTTGGAACTTTTCAGTTCAAAGGACATTCTCATTCACTTAACTTTAACGTTTCATTTACAAGCATCTATGCCAGGGCACTTGGTAGCCGAATAAAGGAACCGACGGGCGAAACCAAAAAGCGGTTATTCTCCTCGCAAAATCCGGAATTAAACTATTACTGGAATCGAAATTTTTTGGAGGCACAAAATTACCAGGATTTTTATGCTCATTCTCCGTATCTTCGATCGACAAGCGTAAGTTAGCTTTGTAGAATTTTTAAAATTTGGAATTCATTGTGTTCTCTTCGAAGAGACAGCTAGAAAACGCGTGTTGTGGGCAATACTTCTCAACCAAATGTGGATGTGAAGGGTATGCAACCGAACTTGAGCAGAAATTTTCCATGGAACGCCGATAAATCTCAAATTTGACTATTCGCTGTTTAACGCCTCTAACCGGATCGGAAATGCCATGAATTTACTTATTTATCATCGACCTGCAAGTACGTGGAGCAGAAGAAGCGATAAGCCGGGAAATAATCAGGAGCTAAATGGTAAAATTTTCGGTTGTTAAACGACATATCTACCAACGGAGTTTGCCTACAAGTGTAAATTCACATCAGTTCGGCTTGATGCTTATCACGAGCTTATCAATTAATACTACTTGCCTACTCACAAGTAGTCGGACTCTACATCAAATTCACTATGTAAGCCAAAACAAGGAGCCGCGAGTTTGGATGATAGTGAACGCTGAGAGTATCAATGACGAGGACATGTGACCGAACCTGCTAAAACCAACTGGTGAATTCCTATCATGAAGAAGCATGTTATTTCAGGATTGCCAATACTTCTGAACACTCGATATGAAAGCACCGCTCGCCAGATTTCCGAGGATAGTGATTTTCTCAAACAAGGTGGATTACACATTCAGCTCGTCCATTTTTAGTTCAGCTAAGATCTACTAGAAATATGGTTCCTGGAGAGAGGATTAATGCTTGCTTTTCAAGACGTTTCGATCCACTTAACCAATCGATGATCGTGCAAGCCTTTGCGGCTATCATAGGTTGAGTTGGGATTAGGGTTATTATTCTGGTGAGTTGACTCGGAAGAGTGGAAGCGCTGGAGTCAAGCTTCGTTCCTATGTGCTCTAATTGGTAGCCACCCTGGACTTTCGCCGCATTGGGCGAGTGTCATCATTACTCCAACAGCGAAGGCTGAGTGTACTCAAATTATCACTTTTGAACAGGAGGACCTTTTCACGTTGAAACATGTTCGCGCTTCAACGATGCCACCGGTTTGCCCGACGCCTTGAAACCGACCCGGTATTTGTCATTTGCAGCCCCTTCACAACCTAAGATACTGAGGTTGATGGCACCTCCAAAATTGGCCTAAACGTTTCTTTCGAAAACTGGCTTCCAGAGCGGTAAACCAAGGACCACTTACCATAGAATCACATCACGTGATCTTTCCAGTGAGACCTCCTCAGATGGAACCGGTCTAGAACTAGTCCACTTTTGAGAAGTATTGAGTTAGAAGACCAGATCACTGAGCATATTAAAGTGGGTTATGTGTGGGTTACGGGGAGAGCTCACCGTAACCACACAGTAGCTTACGGATTGCTTGTCTTGTAACGCCTCAGGAAAAACAATGGTCCATCAGTTAGAAAGAACGACCAACCTAGTCATCCATACGACAGTATTATACCCGGTTTTGTTCCAGGGAAATTATTATATTGAGGAATCTCCTTCTGTAGTTGGTGCTTGCAACCACATAACGGGGGAACCTATTTCTTACAAAATCATTAAATTGAAATCACTCCACATTCTTTTGTTTTCTCAGCCGTGGTTCAGTCAGGATCAAATCAGCTTCCATTACATCTCACCTTCGAAACTGTCTAACATGGAATTCTTTATTTATTTCTAGCATCCATTCGGAATGACTATGAGAAAATTATAATAACATATGCTTTGGGTCCCAAAGTTGCGGGGGAAAATGGTTATTCTGCTCAGTTCCCCTTTTCACTTGTTCTTAGTGCAATATATTCTCAAAGTAATTGGTGAAATATTTCGACTGAACACTGTGTTGATAAAGGTCTTTCGTTTCCATCAGGTGTGCCTCAACGTGATAGGGGTTCGGGATCCTGACTAGCATGTATTGGTTGACCCCATAGGCACCCACAGAGCTGTTTATCGACCGCATATTGCTCGGGTTGAGTGATTCGAACACCAGGCCAAGAAAAATCGATAAACGCTTTCGAATACTGCGCCTCAGTTCTGGGTAACATGAACAGCATTGCCGACATTCTATTCTTAGGACTGGGGCGAGTGGTTATAGCGCGAATTTACTGACCGGAATGTCCGTGGTTCCAACCCGACCTCTGCCTCTCGACTTCCTTTGTCTAAGCTTGGGCAATCTAGCAGTATCCCAGCCCTCGTGCTTCCTTCTAGTGGCACGGCAACTAGGCATCGAAAGGGTGCTACAGCTGAACGATTCTTAAAACCGTGCACAAGTTGTATTTGAACAACCCCAGTACATAATGAACACCCTTGGTAGTTCTTACATTATTTACCTTCTAACTAATGTTTACGATCAGAATAAAGCAGTACGTCTCTGATAATATGTGTTTACACTGAGGTCGTCGTCCCTGAATGACAAGATTTAGGTTAGTTCTTTTCTTCTGCTCACATTGAACCAAACAGATGGCTGACAAATAATATGCAGCCTTTAGTGTAATTTTTTCGCGGAATGCAGTCGCATCCTCGTGAGATAGTTGCTTTCGCAGAGATGTTTTGCTCAGTGTGAGATATTACGAATGACATTCGCTGAGAGGTTTCAGGTTACAATCCATTCTGGTTTTTGTGAATTACGGAGCCTAGATGTCACCTAGTTACGAAACAGCTGTACTGATTCTCGAAGTCTCATGATATGGATCGATCGCGGATTTCTGGGATAAACGTACAATACACCTCCTCATTAATTTCACAGTCTGCCTAGTTTGTTGAATTAAACAGATTGAAGCAAACTGCGACAGTCTGACACGGCATTCGTCTATATTTTCTCATGAATACGCTAGAATAGAGTAGAGAAATTGGTCATCTCTCAGAGATTGACATTTGAAATTATGCACCGACGAATTCGGCATGATCCAAAACCATAACACAGGACCTCGAACTAGAATATAGCTGGAAGAAAACCGTAATATGCATTCCATTGCAATCATGTGTCAGACAAATAATATGTTGTTGTGGGTTTCCTTCAATAAACGGGATGTCTGCAAAACAGTGAGAGTATTCACAGTGGAAACTTTAATTCAGGACCAAACGAATGTCCCCGGCTCAGTTACAGGTGGTGTTTTGAAGAACATGGTTTCCAAAAGCAGCTCTCCCAGCCATGTTCGACCTTACTGTTTGGTGAATGTACCTGCGGACAACCGATTCCGAGCAAGAATACTCGGCAATCGGGTCGCTCAAAAAATCTATATGAAGATGCCAGTGAGCATGGATATTTGAGGATGAATAAAAATCTACTGTCTCCTATTCGAATGGCACTTTGTGAAGGCATTCTCGTTTAATTTGGCCCCACCTGGAGCAGACTAATCTGGCTATGTTGCTGTTCATTTTGACTGCCTGATATGGACAGCAGTCACCAGTAAGACGAGAACATGGATTTTTCTGCTCGGCTCCTGTCCTCATCTGTCTCCCATCTTGGAGGCCAAAAAACTGCCCAGTTTTCGTCTGAAAGGATCTTTTCATGTACATATTCTTTCATTACTCGTTGGCAGAACCCCGGTCTGTTTATTTGGCATAAATGACAACAAATTGTTTCGAATTCCTTTGTGTGTTGTCAGCCCAGAAGGATAAATAAATCAGAGGTTGTCAAGGTGCCGAAATGGTGTCGATGGGTGAACCATCGATCTGAGAATTCATCATTCGTGGAGCCAGTGAACAAATGACCACTTGAGGTGGAATCCGTGATTGAAGGATGACGGACGCTAGATCCTGAATAAGTGTGACTTAATCAGCCAGCAGATTAGGGACTCGTGACCGGACGGTTCGGTTTTCATCTCCCATAAGTCACGGATTCGGTACTTCCTTCATTTTCGTAAGATGGGCACTGCTGATGAGAAGAAGAGACTGGAGCTTACCGTGGTGTGACGGTGTGACGGCGACACTCACAGATTCTCTCATAACAAGTTGGTCAATGTTTAGAGATCTGACGAACACAGTCTCCTGGCCCTCCAGGTTGGGGGTTGGAACATTAGTGGCGACTTCTTCTTGGAAAACTGAAAATTGAAATTTCGCGCCAAACACCGCCGTCAGGCTCCTTAGCAAAAAGCTTTGGTTGATGACCCTAATCGTCCTCCTCTCTAGGTGTGGGCGCCCTGGCAATATCCCACCCCACGAACACTCGTGAATTCCCCACACAAATAAACACATGCCACATCGGCTGTCACGTAATGCCATCAGCCATGTTGCCTTACTTGCTGCATACTCTAGGGCGGATAACCGAAAAAAGGCTACTGCTGAAGCCACTCATTCTCTTTCACTTACCTTTCCTTGTAGGCCCGTCAATCAGGACCGATGACTCCGTTCGTTCTGCATCGGTTTTGCAGGGAACTTCTGCGCGTCATCTGGCGCTGACATACTCAGGCATCTCGAAATCAATCTTCAAGTCTCTATGTCCAGCCTACCTGGCTGCCTTCAATGTCCGCACTCTGAAGCAAGCAGGACAACAAGCTGCTCGTGCTCAAACACTGGACTCCCCTGACATTGATGTGTGCTGTGTATCGGAAACAAGAATTCAAGATGCAAGTACGGTGGTTGAGCTAACCGGCCCACCCACTCTCAACTCTCTTCCGGTTGCACAGATTTGTCGATCCAGAGGCCGACGCGGCAGGATGCGCAGGGGTTGATAGCGTCCTAAATCGCCGGGCGGAAGTATCCTTGCTTGACTGGATACCCGTTGATAGTCGCCTCTGTGCGGTTTGCCTGGCGATATCAGTAAATTAGTCTCGCAAGCGGGAATTAGATCTTTGTCCGTTTGTCGTGTTCGCTTATGCCTCAATCAACTTCAGCCCTGACACCATCAAAGACTAGTTTTATGATGCCTCAAATACCCTGGTGCGGGGAACTAAAAGCTCAGATATCGTTGTGGTTGCCGCAGATCTGGATGCACAGATGAGCAGGCTTACTGCATCTGAGTCTGGATTAGGTGGTCGACATGCATTGGACTCGATAGATAGAGAAAATGACGAGCGAATACTTCATCTATGCAGGCTGCCTTTGTGCAGCACTAACCTCCGAAATAGCCGAATTCGTCTGGCCAAATGGTGTGCTTCTACGGCATGCCGGCTACGAACTCAAATTAATCTCATCGCTGTCAGTTACGGATGGCGTGGATCAATAAACGACTGCCGCTCGTTTTGGAACACACTTGTAGATTCCGACCACGCACTCTTCCAGAGTAGCCTCTCCCATCGTTTACCAAGGCCACCCGATGTGTGGAGAAATCGTTTACAAACTAAGAGACCGGCAGATCCGGATGTTAGACGAATTTACCAGAATTGTCTTCTGGAGTCACTTCCAAATGCTCCACCATCAGATGTGAACTCATGCTGAAACGCGATCGCCACATGTTTGCACAGTGCTGGAAGTTTTACCTGTGGCAAGTCCCTACCAGGCAAACTCAAGCACTGCACATCAGACCGAGCGGTGGCACTGCATAAATCTCGGTGTAATATCCCCGCCGGTCCCGAAACATAATTTGGCCCGACGAATTATCAGACGTCAATTGAAAGTGAGCGCGCGAGCCGACCGTGAAGTCTGGTGGACACGGAAAGCCAAGGAAATGGAAGAGCCCCAGAAAGCCG
>SJOL01007084.1:162542-191547 GCA_004794785.1 Opisthorchis felineus
CTCAGGCTTATTCCACAATAGGAAGTAGCATCCACATTTTCTACCCAAATGAAATACTTTGTACATCCACGGAACTATGACACTTATTTCTCAATTGCGTTCTTAATGGTAATGTGTTATGAGTGTTGCACGAATGTGGTCAGTTTACTTTCCAACGAAATCAGAATAATCTTACCACAGCCACCTAGGCCCGTCCAAAAAATCAACCCTTAATTCGAGCTTCACTGGACACACTGAATGCGTATCGACGAGGGGTTGTGCACGAATAGCGCCACAAGCCTCTATGCAAACCTCGCACCTAAAACATGCAAGTTTGTTTATTCATTCTGAAGTGCAGGCCCCAGATACAAAGCAGTAAGCCAAGTTGACGTGAACAGTGCCTTTCACTGTGAGGTGTTAAGCCCCATAATGACGTCAATAATGACTCAAAGTGAAGTGCCACGACAGTAAAGGCCTCACTATAGCCTCTCCTGTCCAACTGTACCATATCGTCCTACAGAACAAGAAATGAAGGTTGTCAGAAAGAAAGTATACAACAGGTTGAGGACAAAAATAATGAAACTTTAGAAGGCTGGTTAAAAAGAGGAGCGTAGAGATGATCATGGCATGCAACTGTGAGTAGGACAGATTGATGAGAAGTTTCTCGGAAAATGACAACCGCAAATGCAATTTTATGAGAAACTGTAGTCGATCTGCTAATAAGTAATATTTAACTTCTACCAGTGATGCGTGTATTCGGTGGATCTGGTCTCCGAGGCTTGGCGCAGTGAAGCTGACTTATAGATCCCAAAATAGTAGATGGACATTAATGTTTTTTAACCCCATGCGATGGCTGACCATTAAAGAACACACTCTCAATGGTGACGAAGGTAGCTCAATTTTCTGGCAAGAGTAAAACGAGGTCGCACTTCAGTATCGAATAAAGTGAGTACTCCGTTGTGGAAACTCCACCTCTTATTTGGGGACTGCTGTCCCTCAACGTATGCACTCACAAAGCTGCATCACTACTTGTACATGTTGATAGTAGTATTTCAGAAAAAATATGAAGTCATTAACAGAAGAGGACCTATTACCACCGTCGCCAGATGTCCTCAGTATCTTTTCTGTGTAGGAGACATTCGGTAATCAAAACGTCTTGAATCTTTACCGCGAAATCCCGATATCACAAATCCTAAAAACACGAGACTGGTGTCCTAGATTTACATCGTCCAGACAGGCTGGACAAGCAATAAGATATACTTTGTGGTTCAGGGCTACTTTCTCCCTCGGAATTTTTTCAAGCCACAAAAATAGCCTATACAGATAGCGGAAAATATTTCTCACACATGTTCACACAGTTTGCATCGCCACGGGCAAAATGCGAAATATCTGTGTTAATTAGTTTTTGTTCCGTAAATTGAATTCGGAACGACTTTTCTCATCAGACGAGCCGTGTAAAAATTTTAAAAATGAATTTAATTCTGAAAGTTTGATGAAAGTACCAAAAGCCGGATGCTGTCAAGTGGTTCCACTGCTTTGCCCACAGGTCTTCGATGATCACGGAATTCAAGAAATACATTTGAGTTACAGAGAAGTAAGCTGACAGATGTCTGATTCTTACAGAAGGGGGTTCAAGGAAACCTTGTATGGGTGGTCTGTTTCATCCTAATTGGACGTCATCGACAGTAAAATCCTCATGAAACTCCAATCATCTCCCGCCTAGTAGTTGAAACACTCGAAAGTTCGGCCACGAGCTGCTGATCAGTACTGCGGCAGAAACAACACTCCCGTATCTGATGTATATCGACGGGGATCCAAAGGCACCTTGTTCGGATGGAACTACATAAAGCAGTGACTGGAAGTGACCTATCTGTTATTCTACTTTAAGCTCCAACGATGAAGATGCAGAAGGTGACACTGCAGGCACAGATTCATATTTGACCTTATCACTGGACCACGTGATGTGAGTTGGAGATATGTTGATGGTAGTGAGATAAAGGCCGATCAAGCTTGATGAGAAACTCAAGCTAGCAAGCTTAATGTAGTGTGGAGCGTGATATAAAAATCGGACTTTCCCCTAATGTTTTTGGATGGTGTTGTTTAGAAATAAGTGGTTTGCATACCTCACGGTTTTCAGAAACTTCCAACGCATTTACTAAAGAGTAAAGCCTATGTGCCTCAAGGCCAACCATACTGTCAATGCGTTATCGATGTAGGGTTAGAGGCATAAAAAAGCGACCCAAACTTGCAATCTGTACTGCTTTCGACTGGCGAATTTAACTACCTTGCCTGATGTATCTGTGTCGTTAAGTATCCTCATTTCACACGACCTCAAATGCCCTCATCCTTCTCAGTATAACGTGATAGTTCAACCATTATTTTTTAATACCACATTTGTCAATTTCGCAGTGCAAAACCACAGAACTTTAACCTGAAGTACACACTCAACAGTCCGGCTGAAGTTTCCCAGATCTCCTAACCAGCTACCCGAACATGCATTGAAGTTGTCCCCTCATGTGGTGATGAAACGTTCGCAAGCCAGTTTCCAAGGTCTGTAAGCAAATCAACTGCCACCTGATCTACGACCAACAACTTGCAAGTAGCTCAGGTGGAAGACGAGCTCACAAGTTGATAGAGCAGTCCAACTGAGATGTCGGCACTCGAGTCAACACAGCATGTTGACTCCGTGAATGGAAGATGGGTGGCGCTAAAGACTGTCTAAATGGGATTTCATTCCACTACTGACCGAGCGATCTAGTCTTCAACTACTAACCGGAAAGTTGAGAGTTCGAATCTTTCGGGAGGTTCCTGAGCTGAATACTACTGCTGATTCCCAAAATGGATAAAACAGCTGTACAGTTCTACTCAGCTGTTCAACACAGATAGTTTTCACCGGCAAGACGAAAGCTCGATAATAAATTTCCAAAAATTTTTCACACTGCCAATAAACCGTAAGTGAAAGATTCCCACAAAATCAAAGAAAACATGCTCATGAACCGAAAAATCTCGAAATCCTCCTTCCGGATAATGCAAATTCAAGGCCATCGTCTTTGCGATTCATGTCATGACCGGTTCAGAAATCAGTATTGACACTCGATTTGATCGGAACGTATATGCTGATCCCTGTCAGCAGAACCAGATCTTGATTGTACTTTTTAGCCAAGCTGAATCCAACCTCACAACTTTATGCCGACTTGCACTGATGATATGTCCCGCGTGGTCTAGCGGTTAGGATTCCTGGCTCTCACCCAGGCGGCCCGGGTTCGACTCCCGGCGCGGGAGTTAGTCTCGCTTTCGGACACCTCGATTTATCCTAGTGCCATTAAATCAACTTATTGATCAGCAGTTTTTGAAAGCTTACTAGAGTTGAACCCGACCTACGGGAGCGAAGGTAGTGAATGACGACACCCGGAATCAATTGAGACTTCACTATGGAAGCCGGAAAGCATCCAGGCCAGTCAATCATTCAATCAAATCAGCAAAGGCCGATGAGTGTTCAGGCACGCCACAGAAGCACCACCAAATATGACCAGCGTTCAGGCATTTCATAGAAGTACGATCGATGTTGATGAGTGTTCAGTAAACGCCTATCAGACAGCCTGGATCAATGTTAAAAAGTTCCCTTTAAATAGAACGGGGCCGTTGTAACTTTTGCACTCACACGCACTCGCTTGTTGCAATAAAGCTGTTGTGTTCTTTGTCGGTGAGTCTTTTTTCCGGCACTGGGCACTGGAGCGGGAACAGCACTCAGATATAATAATAAGAACGCGCAAAATGCGTACTTCCTGTTGTGTTCACGTGATCACAACGATTGTTATTCGGTGAAACAGATTCCCATTAGGAATGAAAATTACTTTGCCTTACTTCATGTGAAACTGAAAACAATGCTTCAGGTACTTAATTTGTAACAGCTTAATGAATGCAGGGTTTTGAAGCAAATCACTGAGGGATTCGGATCCCTTGCATGAACATAACCTCTGAAAATGCCACCATTTTTCTTCGGACACTGCGACAGGAGCCGACAGAAGTCCAAATGCGCTCTATTGTTAATTACAATCTCTCCTGTCCAGTTTCAGAAGCGGCGGTAATGAAGATAAAACATGAAGACACCCTTGAATACCCTCCAGAGGAGATCGAGAGCCCTTCCAATAACTGACACACTCCTTGTGTGTTTATGTTTGTACCCCCGGCGCACTTCTGCCGACCACGAACCGTGTCCTCGTTTTAAGATAATAATCTATTCAACTGTGTTCTCAGTTGATGGCTGGCGAAAACCACCAACCTGCCGATATATTCACCTAACACACCGTGTTCTCCTTTTCATGCTCACCTAGCTACCACCCCCGGAACATCATCAAAGTGAGTCTGGATGGCTTTCTTACATGCAGACATATTACAGCCGCTTAAGCAGTTGAATTTAGACAATTTGACACCCACGTTTAATGCCTCCCTGAAGCCGACTATCAGAATAACGGCTTTGATTGAACCAAATCCGATTCATCTGTGAGTGCAAAATATTTATCTTGCTTATTCGTAGTTAGTCACTTGTTCATACCGAATACATATTAAGTGCTGACCAGATATTTCATCTTATTGGTGTTTACGAATGACCCTTTGCTCATTTTCAACAATGGCGTCATAGGCTTGATGGATTCTTCAGCTCCAATCGCCTCAGTTTTCCGGTGATACGGACATCAGTTTCTATTAAAAACTATCAAATAGTTACATCCCTCACTCATAAACACCACATAATGTGTCCCAAATACGGTGGTTAAACGTTGGATTACTATGATAGTAGTATCTACATGATCCCTCAGTTACAATCTCATCCAAAATATTTCCAACGTAAGCATGCCAAACTGCATTGATGGAGAATCTAGCCTTCTAAAACTTATTAGTCAAACATCCAAAAGTAGGCAGGTAATCAGCGTAAAAACAGTTGGTGCTTAGTAATACGGGTACTCGTTCGATCATGCCATGGAATATGAGAGAAAACAAAATTTGAGCTGACAGAAAGTGTAGGTGTCAAACTGTCACTGTTTTAACTGTTACAGGCCACTCTTTCATGTGTTTAACGGTTTCAGTTTTAACAGTGTTTCAGTGTTTAACAAGAGCACCCAGAATCACTCTGACGAAATACACACATTTTCAAACTACTTTGTTGCTAACGACGGAGACTAAACGGAGCATATTTCACTCGGCACGATAGTCTAGAAATCATGAGGTATTTTCTCGATTGAACGTATTACTTACAAGGTTGCTGAATATCCTTCCACAACCCACTATCAGTTTCGCCCTTCTTGGGGGTCATCCTCAACCTCACGTGAACCCTATGTTCTGCTTGAGCACCAAACTATGTGCAACTCGCAAATTATATTGGACTTCTTTTCGCCAACGGCACACAATTCGAAAACATGAGAATGACGGAAACTAGTGGACTGCGCCTAACTGAGGAGTCCCAAGAAACATGAAACTAATAGGGCATTGTCGAGGGCTTTTCGAGGACCCTATCAAGAGCACGCTGGGTTAAATACCGAAATCCCTGTTTTTCATGGGGCGCAATTGAAGAAAGTTTACAGTGAACACCTCAAACATTACTCTAACAGATTGTAACCCTTCCCTCAAGCCTAATCTAGAAACGACGCCAACGACGCTCCAGGACGACAGGACAGTCTTGATTCAAGGTAAAAAATGCGGTCCAAAGGCCACAACGCGCACCCCGTGATTTTGCACTCGCCTGTTCGCAATTCGGCTGTTGTGAACCTCTTCCCGTCAGTAAGGTTCTGGAGTGTGGGTTGAACTCATTTACAATGGCTTGCTTTTGAGTCGATCACACGATACAGTCGATAGAAAACACAAAATATCAGGTGAAAAATTTACCAGTTAGGCTGACGTCCCGGCAGCGTTTCCGTCCAAGCTTACCCACTTGTTTCACAAGCGGAAAAAGTTGTACCAGTTTAGCTGCAAGTCCTCACACAATCCATAGTACCTCCGACTGAAAAATATGATTACCCTAGAGTATTTGTCTGGTCCATTCTATGCGACTTAAGTTTACTTCATAACTCAGATTATAGCACGCAATTTTAGTCGCTAATGTTACCGACTTCTATCTAAGGTTTATGGTGAAAACCGCAGTATATCCCAGGGGACTGTTGACAAATGTTCTGGAAGGCGTCCAGCACTGCTGGCCGACATCGGACTTATTTGAGTCCAATGATCAAAACCTTTTGTTTGATACATTTGGTTTTGTGTTCTAAGCACTTTGGTGCTTCACAGGCCCTTTGAAGCAGCCTGCTGACAGACTGAGCAAGTGCGTTACGGTGCTCATTTGAAAATAATTGTAGTGTCCGGGCTGATTATTAGTGGAAAAACTCTTCAAGAGTTTTTAACTCGACGTTTTGGTCATCATTTATGACCTCCATCAGGGGTGAAAAAATCGATCATTTCTATACGTTGAACGTTCGGTCCCATTTATTGGCGATTACTGAGGCCATAACGACGACGCTATGTTAGTGGCAGGTGAAACTCAGCAAAATAACCAATGACAGTCCACAATCAGTTGTATAAGGACACATCTGGAGAACTAGACCAGATTTAAGTGACAGACGACGGACATTGAAGGGGTAATGCGTGGGATGGACACAGTGGAAAAGGTGTTTCCACACGCCCATAGGTGACGGAAGCTGAGAGTAGCGTGTTCTTGTGTGACAGTATAATGAATATGGATAGTACATGCATATTGTCAAGAAGGTCAGATTCCTGAAAATAATCCCAAAATGCCCGAAACCTACTAAGACCTTCAAACTCCACCAAAATCTGAATAGGGAAGCTGGCAAGCATCCAGGCCAACCAACCAATTAATCAATTCAGCAACAGCCCTGATCGATGAAAAGGGCAAAAATAGCGCGAGGCCCCTTGTAACTGTTCCACTCGATAGTTAGCAATAAAGCTGTTGTGTGCTTGTTGGCGAGTCTTTTTCTGACACCAAAGCTCTGGAGCTGGGGACAGCACTTGGATATAACGCAAATCCACTCTGGTACTTTACTCCGCTTTATATGGGTATTGTCAGGAACAGTTTTGCTTCCTACCGGAAGGTGAATTTCAGTTTAACTGTACAGTAAGCGTACTTGGATGGAGAGTGAAAAGACCCCAGAAGTGTCCCAGCCAATAGACATGGACAGTCTGTAATCCGGACTCGAAAATAAGATGCATTACAGTGCACTTGCGATGCAGATGTGCAAAGCATTGACAACTACCTAAGAATGTACTTAACGCCTGTCAATTCTGTGTCATAATACACACCACGGTCGGTAAGTGGCAAAATGGCCACCAGAATGTCCCGCGTGGTCTAGCGGTTAGGATTCCTGGCTTTCACCCAGGCGGCCCGGGTTCGACTCCCGGCGCGGGAGGTAGCCTTTTAAATGCTGCCTACCACAATAATGTTACCAGTGGAATTTTGCTTCCCACCGCAATACGATTGACAACTGAATGGTGCCCAGGGGCCAGTTTGAACTGGACGGATGGCAGCATTAACAATGAGTGATTCGACTGAATGACGGTCAGTTCGGCTACCCTGCCAGAACACCTGGGCTGACTACGGCCTTCGACCCTCCACTGGCTGTCCGATTGTCCGTGCACTGATTTCCTTTCTTGATGGTTTGCGCATCATGTTCCCAAATGCTACGTATCACTTTCGTGTTTGAGTTACCAATGCTGACGCCAGTCTTCCACAACACCTGACCAGTTTAGCACCTATTAGGGCTTATCGAGAATGTGGGATCTCCGAGTTCTAGTCAAAGTGATGTTCTACTTGAACCTAAATTGAACGGAAGTTGCCAAATTTTCTCATTTGTGCATAGTAACTTGTGCAACACATCTAGCTGAAGTCGATGAAAGAGAGATTCAACTGGACTCAGCTGAGCACCCCCTCCAAACTACTTCGTCAGTGCACACCAATGAGGTGACCAAAGAAAAAACGGCTTTTTGTCCACGAATATCAGGCTTCCAATGAACCATAGCGAAAGGTGTAAACGATCGGTTTCCCACTTTCTGTTCCAATAATCCACAGTAAAGGTCGGAGGTTTCACAACGGAATTTTTTTTGTTCCAAAATGTCAAACTAATTCAAGTGGATGTTGAATGCGGTTAACCATCATCAAAACATCATGAAATGTACGACCACTTCCCACTATTATCGAGGCGGTCGTTCAAATTGCCTCCAGCTGGCAACACCACCAAAGTTTGCATTTTTTAAATTGTCGGCCGATATCCCCGACTGCCGACAACGCTTCCCGGGGAGAAATCGGAACTAGACCACATGATAGACAAGCGTGTTATTTTGCCTTAAGGGAAGCTAGCACTGTTGGAATGTGCTCGACACACAATGAACAGAAACCTCGAAGAACTGCGTACGGTGCAAAACCACGTCAGAATTCTATGGGACAGACGGTCACTACTCACCCGATAATGATAGTGTGTACATCTTGAGGATAAGAACGTCCTGAAGGAATATCTTCAAGAGCCCTCAGCCTGTGTCAAATTGGTAAAGTGGATTGACGTCCCTAGTGAGTGGCTGTACAGATGAAAATTCTACCTGCATCTGGTGGGATGACTATTGAGTGCACGGTCTGTAAAAGTTTATTGTGCAGTTAAAGTCGGCGCAGTGAATTTGTTGGCGTCTGAAGAAAGGTAGAAGTTGCACCGCCGACTGCTTATAAACATAGTCGGTTTTTTGTGTGTTGCACCGTCGCCAAATTCGTAATCCGTGTAGATGCGGTCAGAACGAAGAGCCACTGTGGAATCATGAGTGGTTATATAGAACGATGCATTCCGCCTCTCGACTTGCCCTGTCTAGGCTTGGGCAACCTGGCAGTATCCCAGCCCTCCTGCTTCCTTCGGGTGGCATGGCAGCTAGGCACCGAAAGAGTGTTACACCTGAACGATTTATTATTATTATTTATTGAATAAGATGGGTAGACAGCAGTTGCCCTAGGATGTAAACAGCAACGAGGACCAAAATTTGTGTGACCATTTTGTCACTGAGATGACCACTGTAAACCATCGTTTGCACACAAAATCGACCGTTTTATGATAGCAACAATACGGAAAATATTGATTGCGAACCAAGGGCACCGCCTGATGAGAAGCTACCGTTCACGCGAAGATCAGAGTTGTATTTTATTCAGGTTGCTTCCACTTGGATTAGGAAAACTCAATAAAAAAGGTTAAGTGTGCCAGAGATGGAACATGAGTCAGTAGGACGCATGAAGTTCAGGAAGGTGTCGTGAAAGTAAATAGGAAGCACCGAGAATGCGAAAAGATGGGTTTCCTGAACAAGCCATCGGAATTGCCCATCAGGGGTTCATTCGGGCTTTCATGAGCCCCTCAGAACGTCTTTTTCAGACAGGTCAGGTGCCAATCATGTGCCGATCATTGCCTATCGACGGGCCACAATGGGATCTTCTTGCTGGCAGGTGTAGCGCAAGTATAAAACTGTAATATGAATCCAACAATCTACATGTCGTTCGAAAAATAATGATGGTGGATTTTTGCAATGAGTTTCTGAGAAATTCAAAGTGTTTCAGGCCAGACTACCATTTGTAACCGGAGCCTTCCGCTGATTACCCCAATTAGATTTAACAAGAATCGAAGTATATAAAATTTACATTGAGGGCCTGGCTCCTTTAACTTGACAGAGTGACCATCTAGATGAAGGTTATGGAAGTAGAATGGAGTTGTGCCAACCACGATTTCGTGCACTCAATCTATTCTGTTTGTCTCCAGCTGCATAATCACTTAAAGGCTAACCTCTTTGAGTGGGGCTTCTATCAGATCTAGTGATCAGGATAGGTGCAGATAGTCGATGGATAAAGAGACGATGCAACTGGTCGTGGCAGCGAAAGCTCTCGAGATTTAAATGTAGACAGCCATGACAATCCTAAATTTAGCATATTATGATCGGATGCACACGTCCGTGATTTTAAGTCTTCGAGTCGCAACTGCTTAAGCAGTTTACGGAAGTCGTTTGTTAGCAAGCACAGTTTTCGCTGTCATTCCCAGTTCCGCGAGATTTCGGATAGCAGATGCACAAGTTGCAACCACGCTAGTGACCGGAAAGTTGCTGGTTCGAGTTTCCCGAAAGAGTAGTAGATCAGTGAGAATCTTGTGAATCCTACCGGATAATGTGCTGATGGTTGCCAACAAAGATGAGAGGGCTGTACAGTACTTTTTGGCATTTCTACATAGAGTGACTCCCTCTGAAAGACAATATCCCGGTCAAACTTCAAGAATCTGCTCACGACCTACGAAACATTTTAACGTCGCTTGCTGACGTCATTCTCTGTAGCATGTTCAAAATTAACTCAGCTTCAAATGCTCACCAATGGCCTAATCATTAGTCAGTTGTTGGCGCTATACTGTCCAAACACGCTTCATTCACCGACAAGTTATCTCACGGACACACAGTAGAGGTCTTAAAATGAAACACTTTCACCTACCGTGTTTTCCGAATCGAATAGTCATTTAACTTTCCACAAAGGTTTTCCCAATTGTGACACATTACATAAACTAAAAAAATTGTGGACGAATTTCCCCAAAGCTTCACCGAAAAACGAAAAGGTCAGCCCATCGGTTTTTAAGGGCTTTAGTCGAAAACGAGGAGTACCACCCGAGGCGATTGAAACAGTCACACAAGTGAAAGACCAACTCAGACGGCGTCAGATCTACCGGAGTTGTACTGAAATTCAGAACAGGTATCGTGAAAAAATGTATGGTGGAACGAAAGTCCAATTAACTGCCAGCCAGTTCTACAAATAGCAATCAAGTGTAAATCTGGGCAATGATCAATTCCAGACAAAAATAAAAAAGGAAATTTCCTGCAAATGTTTCCGAATACCGAATAACCCAGTAGCAAAACTAAATTTCGTTAAACTTTTACCCCGCCAAGTTCTGAAATGGCCGACGAAACCTAACAACCAATCGATTTGGGTCGGCCAACAAATTCGGTGTTTTTGTAACCCAGGAAGAGAGAAAGCGTTAATGTTTTATTTCCCTTGTGAAATTATCCCCAAACAGGACCAGTTCACTGCATTCTTTTTTGACACAGTAAAAATTAATACTTGGTTCATACTACTATCCAAGGTTTGCTTTTACGCAAACCGTTTTCACTCAGAGTACGTTGAGGTAAAAAGAGTGCATGCAAAGTGATTTTATCCGGTTTTGACATAAACAAACCAAGTGTTAAGGTCGATCAGTGACCTTTGCTCAGTATGTGACCAGTGGAATTCAAAATCGTGTATGATGCTCAGGCATATTCTCCATATTTTCTAGTCCGTTAAACCCATTCACGCATCCCTTAAAACCAATAATCTCACATTGCTCGAAGCTTTCTTCTCCCTCTGAAGATGGAGTTGGAAATTTTCGGTCGATAGGACATTCTAGTATTCATCTCCAAAATTTTAGACGAATTCTTATTTTGGGTCAATGCCGGGTACGGTACTGTGGCTTAAATGTAGCAAAACTAAACCAATTGTAGTAAGGCAGATATGGGGATTGGACAAAGGTCCTCTACTTGCCTGGGTTGGGGGGGAGGTATGGCCGGGTTTATGTGGTTGCCAAGCGAGAAATGATTAACCTAACCTTTGGAGGGATCGGGAGAGTTCCCTTTGTGCGATGGGGATGGTGCTGGCAGTCACGAGGTCAAGCAATCTGACCGCTTTGGACAGGTTTCGCGGCACTTGGGTTACAACCAGAAATACTGTGCTTCGTGTCAACTGGGTAGGCCAAAACAAAACTCTGAATTTAGTGCCTACCTCCATGGGTCAGGGTTGCATAGTACAGATGCCCGGGTGTGTGGTCTAGGTAAGTCGCAATGAATTAATAAACAGCCACGAAAGTGGTCAGGGGCTACACTTTGTCCTTGTGTTTCAGATGTGGAAGAGAATGATTGGAAAAAAACACCGACAGTTAGCGATCCTAGACGTAAGCTTCGCAGCTTCTGTGAGATTTCAGCACGTTTACCAACTAGTCAGACCTGCAGGAGAATGCCAGGCAAACTGCCTTTATATTCGGTTGCCTCTGTCCCTTTCGTTTTGTTCTGTTTCGCACACCGCTCGAGTGAAATTGGTCAGAGTAGTTGTTTTCATTTGAGGTGACAGACAGCACCCAGTTCGTATTCCAGAGTACCCTTAGAACATACTTTTTTTCAGTTAACACACTCACTTGTAAATTACGTCGGTGTCAACATAGATTTCAACTGAATCCAAGCTGAAGTCTCGTTTAAACTGTGCTTAAACTGCATGTGCTACACAAGGACCGCCTCATGTTTCAGTTGGGACGATATTCGGGATATCGCAGTTTACTTCCTTTTCAGAACAAACTGTGCATAGAATTTCTGAAAACCCTTAGACAGCCCGCTACCAGTTTCGCCCTTCTTGGGGCTCATCAGTTAGGGGCAATCCCCGAATTTTCGTCTGAACACCAAACCTATGCATCTGGCGAAGTATATTCATCTGTAAATTCCTGTGCTGTGCGGGCAGGCTAAACTGAATCTTATTAGCCCCTTGCGTGAATTCAATTATAACACAAGTTATGACGGAAATTCTGGAAATGCGCCCACTTGAAGAGCAGCCCACATGAACAGCGGATCTATTGTAACGTTATATACTACTGATAAAGCATGTGAGTAGTCTATGGTTCGGTGTCCGAGCTCCGCGCCCGCATCTGATGAAATGAAAAGTTTATTACGGAAATTGTGGAATATTCAAACAATATCCAGGAGATTTCAACAGGACGCATGAGAAAGTTCACTTCTTAAAGACTATGTGCATATGAGATGTTTACTTTCCTGTTTAATGACTTGTGACTGCATAGTTCCTGTTTTTTAATAGATGACTTCGCAACGAAGGGCTTTCCTCCTTTCATCAGTAGTGGAGTGCTGAAGAGTTTTCAGAAACCTTTTGAGTGACGTGTTGTGTCCGGCAAGTATAACGTACTTCCAGTTCGTTTAGTCTTAATTCCATGGGAAGCCCCTCATTCACGGCAATCTACGAAGGTAAGAGTATCCGTCTTCCTCCAATAACTGGAGCAATGAAATGCGCACAAAAGTTACTGGTAATCCGAGAACCCACTGAGCGATTAAGTCCTAGTCGAGTAGCCGCCCTCGAGACGTGACCGGCTACCTTTAATTATGGGAGTAGTATGCTGAGTATAGAAATTATGCAGTTTCCCGGTGGGCTAAAAGGAGATTCATGTGTCAGTTAAAAGTGTCTGCTGCGTAACCCCTTTACAATTGGTGCTCTGAACCTGGCTGTAGAATGGATGTTCCGAGTAAAAACCCAAATAACACACTGGGAGATCCTTGTAACTCTACACTGACCTCTGTGATGCTTTTATAAAAAGAGCTCGAATAGGTTTAGTAAGCCACGAAGTTTCAGCATATTACCTCATTCCGAATTTTTTGAAGTTTTTGATTTATTCAACCTGTAAGCTGAGGAAATATCACGAGTTCACATTTAATTAGTTTGTTTCAGCCAGACGTTCATCGGCCAAACTGGATGACACGTTTTATAAGCAACTAGGTATGCTTTTGAACCAGTGATTCCACCCTTGGGAGTCCTGGTGTTCATAATTGTAACCAGTCAATCAGCAGTGCCATCTTGAAATAAATCTCATCGGTCCATCAGCATTCACAATCATTTTGACAGTTGTTTTGCAATGAAATCTGACGCAATGATGCTTAGATGGGCGACTGAACGATGGACCTTCTGCCAAATGCGTACTGTTACCACAGGTTGTTCAAAACTGTTGCTTTTCAGGTACATCGGCATAGAGCAAGCACGGCAACCATGTGTGTGTGTTGGCTACAGGGAATATTCAGGAAGGCTTTCGATGCACACCACCGACAGACTCTGGAAGCTTTGGTGCCTCTTAGAATGCGGCGTGATGCCTTCATTTTACCTTGCTTTCTTAGTGACCCCATAAGCTCATCATGCAAGACAAACTGGCGTAATGTCGTATAGCTATGTCCGTGTGTTAGAGTGGCATTGGTTTGGAACTGTTAATACTCATCATAGGGACAGAACAGGATGGTGAGCAGGATGGATTCATGCCCTAACTCATCCCAAAACCTTCAAGTTCTCTTCAAGTTGTTTCCCACTATTGAGTGGACAGTCGAGATGATGCTTCATTTTCTCTCTTCAGTGTCCTCACTAATGGCATCACTTACTCGTAAGAACGGTGGGGCGACAAAACTGCACGTACCCGGGAAATATTCAGGTGTAAAAGGTCTGGTACTCGATCGATTTCACCAAGGAAATGATTCTCACTGTTTGTTCTGATTAATTTTAGCCCATTTCGGCAGATTGGCTGCATTCAGAAAGCTCACAGGTCTTAGCACTTGACTGCTGAAGGTTTGAAATTTGAATCAGTCCAGCAAAGCCAAATGAATGCAATAAACTACATGAGACGGAATTAGTTAAAGATTTTGAACCGCAAACAGGTTTACGTAGGCTCACTAGTCAGCTTTAGTGTCTTACGAAAGCAGGACATATTTGATTTCGCCATTTCAGAAGTGCGGTTCGAAGCGTTTGGCGCAGTTCTCTGCTGCATTTATATCAACATTCGGGTGTTCGGTCACAAAAAATTCGATCTTCACACTTCCACACAACATTGGGCTGCCAAGATACATGATGTTGTATTCTGTCCGCGACCTAACCAGGTAATTTGCCTGGTCTTCTACAACCAACGCGTTTCTTCAGGGCGGTTTGTACCGTAATGTGACGTGGGCTAGAGCAGAGAGCATATATAGACCATGCATAGAAGAGATACCGTTGTCAAAAGCGAAAGTAATGGATAGGTAAAACTTCCGAGAGGTTTTGGTACATCCCATATGTGTCATTTCGCGGCATTCGACAACCAGCTTCAGTCTCAAATCTCGAGGTATCGTGCGCAGTACGACATACAAATCCTTGGCCGCGCAAGCATCCGCGGGGACTTCTGGGGGTCCTGATTAACTCAAGGAGTTTGTGGTCGGTCTCAGGGTGGAAGGTTTGTCCCAGAAAATATGGCCTGCACTTAGCCAGGGCCCAGAGGATCATCAAACTTTCTTTCTCAATGGCTGAATACTACTGCTCAGCGTTATTCAGGAAACAATTGGCATATATGATGGCCTCATCCTTCTGCTTCAAGACTGCACTGATGCCTTGGTCACTAGTCTCCGTTGCGACGGTAAACATTACCCCGGCCTTGGACGGTCTGAGGGCAAGTTGATAATACGACGCCACGTGTTGACATGTTGAAAGGTCTCGCGCGCCTCACATGTCCATTCAAAGTTTCCATTTTGACGGAGTAGGTCATAAAATGGAGCAGCAAACATTTGGATATCCTTGACCAAACGGCTGTAGTGTACTTCTCCTCTGAGAAACTGCCATAAGCGCAGCTTTGAACTGGGGACTGTACTAGGACTGGATGTTCGCCGGTCTTGGTGGTAGTGGCCTGATCTCTCCCTGATCCACTTTAGGCCCGAGAAGTGTCACCAAAATTCGAGCGATCTGGATCCTGGCTTCATTGATCCGCAGACCAACTTCTCGAACACGCTTGCTTATGGCTTTCAAGTAGAATTCACGTTCTTGTTCTGAATCTTTTTATACGAAGGTATCGTCTACGTACATGGCAACATTCTGTAATTCTTTCGTCAAACTAAGCATCAAGCACCAGAAAGTGATAACAGTACCCAGAAGGCAAGTCGAAAACCGTTAAATATCAGGATAACTGGGGTACATCAAAATTTTCTGCAACCAAAGGACCGGCTACAATTCGATTTAGGGTCACTTCATTCAAAATTCAGAAATCTACGCAAAATCGGTGTTTTCTGTTCCCCTTATTTACCAGCACCACCGAGGAGTTGTACACACTTTTGGCTTCCTCGATTACATTATTTTCAAGTATTTCTTGCAACTGGCTACTGAACAGCTGCCGTAGATGGTGCTATATCTGCCGGGACCCGCACGGTCTAAAGCGCTCGGAAGAGGAAGGGGTTTCGTGTTTCAACCAAGAGCAGAAGCAAAGCGGTTCGTTCTCGCCTGAGAGCAGTTTGTACCGTACGGAAGCCTCAGGAAACAAGGAAGCATTAAAGTAACCTTCAGGCTTGATTAACCCGTATTTTGTCACCAGCTTGCCCCACTTCAGGTCTACCACAAATTCAGCGCTCTTGTGAAAATATGCTCCCAAAATTATATGCCTCACGTCTGAGCAGATCAAGGGTTCGCGCTGCACCGACCTGTTGCCTATGTGCACTGAGTACAATGACCACCCGGCAATCCTCAACCGGTATCCCTCCACTGCCCTCACTGCAATTGCTCACGGTTTGCATCCAACTTCCTTCCCTCTCCGGCTTAGTAATAACCCCGACTAAGCACCACTTACTCTTCCCGTCTGTCTCAATTACCGCCTGTATCGTTGCCTGCATCACTCCACTAAACGGGAAAGAACGAGTAAGCCGAACCGTTATTATTGACAGATGGCCGACTACGATGACGTTGGTTCTTCCAATGGCCAGACATGCCCCAATTGTAGCACCTACTCGTTAGGATTTGCCTCTGCACTTCTGCTTTCTGAGCAGCGAGCTCTTCGGTTCACCTCGGTCCGCAGGTCCTCCACTGGCGACTCTTCTCGCTTCTTCGGTGAATCCAGGGTAGTCAGTGGCAACTCCCTCATTTCCCGAGCCAGATGAACCAGATCTTCCAAACTCAACTGGCTGGTTGCTCTTGCCAACCACAATTGAGTACTGATCACCCTAGACGAACTGGCCTGATAGCAACTGCTGGCTCAATACTCCTTCCAGTCCCGGCAAGACACGATCCAACCACTGATGCAGACTGACGGAGAACACCGTAGGCTAGCATCCTGGAAACCTCCGACCACTCCATAGCCTCCTGACTGTTGGCAGGTTTTGAGAACTCCGCTGCAATGGCTTTCTTCGCGGCTGTCCAGTCGATCTTCTCCGGCCGAATCTGAGGCCACCTTCACCTGGCCTCCGAGGTGGTGCTCGGTGTCATCAACTCATCCCACCCGGTATTTTGTCCAGCCGCATCGACTACGCCCTCGAAACCCTCCAAGAAAGTGCGGACATCCGCACCCTCAGAAGATTGTATCCAAGGCACCAAGTGAAAGGAAGAATGTCTTTCGGCGCGGAGCTACCTACTGACCAACAGGAACTAAGCTCTTACACGCTATCAAACACGAAAGTAAAAATCCCATCTGCACAGGATTTACGAAAAGTGATTATTCTCAAGCAACCTTTGGAACTTTCCTGAACGTTCTTTGCATATGAAAAAACAACAATGAACAAGCACTACAAAGCGTTTTCATAATTTTCTTGCTAACCTTTCCTCAGATGTGGGTTCGAACACTTGACCAGACACTACTCGCACTGGTCGTTGGTTTGTTCGCTGAGCCGGGCAGTTTTACTCTATGATATGTGTTGACAATTCAGTGCTAGGCTTTTTCGTTGTTTGGATTCCCGAACAGTCATCATTTTTCAGCTTTCTGAAAGAGAGGGGGCCTCAACTTATGTCCCATTATACATGTGCGTGTATGTGTGTGTATGTCCCAAGCACTGAATTAGCTAAATGATGGTGCCCATAAAAAGCTGCTTACCTGAAGTAATAAATGCGCATGAATTACATCCACCTTTACAGTGGTGCTGAATCCATTGTTTCCCGTAATCCAAGTCATTCGATAAGTCTTTTTGCAAAACGTTCTCTCCATGTGATGAGATTTCATGATGTACTTGATTCAGCAGCCTTGCTGACGACAATGCACGCAAGGTTTCTAACCATACTGTTTTTGCTTAACGATGTGAATTCGGCCAATATTTAGCAAATTATCTTACCTGAACCGAGTTCCACCCCTTACGCACACTTTCAACACAATCTGACATACAACGAAAGTGAGTGGAAAACGGTTAACTTAACTGCACCTTGTTGTGCCTACACTGGGTTTGCTCGGTGAAAGACTGCAGATCGTACCGGGGGATAGAGACGGGTAACATATGATGATCAAATAACGTGCAAGTTTCAAGCTAATCCTAACAAAATGTACAAAGTTATACTATTTGAATCACTACAAGGTTCTTTTTCTGTAAAAAGGGAGTGTGGTGTACATCAAACTGATGAGTACGTCAGAAAACCATTTGGGGCAAGCCAACATTCTGTAGTATAGGTCTCCCAGACAAACGGCTTCCGTGTCCTAACTGGTCACCACCAGCAACGATGATTTCACGTCGACCAACAAATTGCTTCTCTTCACACCTGCCGGAGTATGCTCTATTTAGAAATCACCAGACCGCCACAATTGTAAATCTGAGCGGGTGAACTCAGGCCCGATGTTTCGCCCCGGCACTGGTCTGCGATTGCCAGAAAACCTGATAAATGCTAATATAGTCAGTGATTTCGGAAAACTGCTTTCCTTCTATACGCATCGCCTGAGAAGAACGCTAACGACTACATCCTCTTGCAAGTAGCTGAGCGGATAAGCTTATCCCAGGTGAAGATGGAATCCTCGCCTGCAAGGCATAAAGCCTCTACCGCAGTCATTTCCCATAAATGCGATGCGACATTCCGGGACAGCTGTTGAGACAAAAGTAGTCATCTGCAAGTCAATCATTCTGGTGCGTTTTTCAGCTCTGCATAAGCAGGTAAATTTGAGTCCTGGTAGGCAATATTCTGGTAAAATATTTATTCTAAGACGAACATAAAACACCGCCTTAGTTTCCACTAACCACTGCCCCACTTCCTACTCAGAGAACCACAGTGATGTCTGGGGCGTAAGTGCGAACGAGGGAGAGTCATTCACTGTTACGTCTGACGAGGTCAAATAGCTCCGCTGCCAATGCCTTCAGGGGAAGAACCTGTCGAGATTTCCCACGCACAAACCCATAACAGGAATGCTGGGTTATTTCCGTTTTTTTTCAACCAGTTTATTGACCAGATAATTGTTTTCCAATGGGTCCCCTTGTTCACAACTTGTGAGCATCCGACCTAGATTACATTGACGATATTGTACTGGTCTCCGACAACTGTGCCAACTTGAACCTGAACTCCATCGTATCAACAGCCTGGTGAAAAGGCCTTTGTTTCTCACATGCCTGACACAGAAACACCAGTTATTCGGGGGATCTGTCCAGTGGAAACGATTTTGGGAATTCAGGCTGTCCTCAGGCTAAAAATTAAGTGAAGTGGCGGTAAAATATAATGAGGTAGATGAGACCGACTGAAGTAAGGTCAGGTTGGGATGAAAATAACAGATAGGTACTCTCAGACAATTGAATTCACCAGTCATAGGCAAATGCGTTGCGCGTGAATTTACCGTTACAGACGTTTGCTCTTCTGTACAATGAATGGGTTAGTTTACACCAAAACCTGTCGAAGGCACAAACCCAGACGGTGAGACTCTTCATACCCAAAATTTTCTGCTATTTTGAATAAACGTTATCAAGCGGTCATCGTGAAAGACCAGTTACAGCCAACGGCAAAACCTAAACCGGATTATGGTGAGATTATGGGTGGGACATGACGACATCAAAATAAATGTCGAAGTTCATTACTAAATATCAGCATGGTTTGTGGTAATCCTGTGGAGGAGAAATGAACTCGCTTCAGTGCAATTCCCCAATAATTGTCGCAAACATGCATAAATCAAATTTTATTACCGAGCTGGACGTCAGCGTTTCTTTGATTCGACAGCGTTTCTGTGATTCGACAGCGTTTCCAAGAGATATCCCTACGGACACGGGATATTCTACTTACGTTTACATTAAATCCACTTAATACGAAGTCCCTCCGTACAGAGAGCATTTTCAGCGAAGGCTGAATACCGGCATACTGCGTGCCGGTTTCTCTTGAAAAAAAGGAGTATCAGAGTATCCAAGGCATGTGATGAATTTCGAACTCGCTTCCTATGACAACTTTTACTCCCTGGGAAGAGCCCACCAGTTGGGCGGCAAAGCAAGACTGTAGAGTGAGGGTGTCAATTAGTCTGGTTGCAACCGCCTCAGTTGTTAACGGACAAACGTCAGTATCCAACAGTTTGGTCATAATTTCTCATGAACGCGATGGAATTTTCATGAATTCGCAAGATTTCTGGACGGGGCCAAATGAATTGTGATCAGTGAGTTTAACTAATACATTTATTAGGTTGTTGCAATCAAAAGGTTTAGCGAATTGTGGACACAAAACCACTGTAGAATAATTGAGGTATTCGGGGGGAAGCTCGATTGGGTGAGGTGAGGAATCACAAACGAAAGGTTGGGAAGACTTGTGATTTATCCAAAACAGGCGGCAGCATATGAATAGAAATAGGGTTACAAAATAGAATTATGAGGATTTTTATCCTAATTGTTGCATGGATGGGTGTAATCTTTGAAGTGTCCCAAAAACGCTGTAGAAACAGCATGTGTCGAGAAAAGTCTAGATGATGTCACGCGTACGCGCAGTGTGTACCAGCGCAACTAGTCCAGACTCGCGAAGAGACTTGTGACTCTTTATCGGATCTGTGAGACAGGCGCAAGGAATTAATACTGTAGGGCAGAGAGGTAATTTGAAAAGTAAAGTAAAACACGACAAATGACGCAATACACTACTCATAGGGTTGTTGAAAACTCTTCGACAGCCCACGACCGGTTTCGCCCTTCTTGGGGCTCATCAGGAAACTCGGGGGCTGCGCATACCTGATGAGCCGGTAAAACCGGCCAAAAACCGGTTGTGGGCTGTCGGAGAGTTTTCAGCAACCTTACGAGTAGTGTACTACGTATATACATGCATCGCGATATCTCGAATATGGTACCAACTGAAATATGAGGTGGCCTGGTGCAGCACATTCATTTGCTTGAAAGCATCATAAACGAGAAATTCAGCTGGGTTCCATGTGAGTCTCTCGCAAAACCAAATTTGTTTGCAAATGAGTGTATTTCACTAAAGACAAATGGCAGTTTTATTGGGAAAACTCTTCCACGTTTATGAAGGTGACCCCAACACAAAACCGCCCATGGTGTTCCTTAAGACGATTCTTATGGTGTGGAGGACTGTAACGAAACATGCGCTTTAGAAAAGAATCAAGGATGTGAATGGGTCTCAACTCTTTGTGTAGTGGAGAAGTTCTGCACCAGGGTGGCAGCCAACGACAGGTACACAGCATCATAATGCTGCAGGTATGGAATATTTATCTGAAAAAGATCACTATTAAGGTGTTACAACCACGCTGTGGCTTGCGATCAACTATAATTCTGTCACCAGGGCTCTGTTCAGCGTTTATCTTTCTGGGTTCATCGCACCTTTTTAACGTAAGTCATATTAGCTGATTTGATCGGCAGGCTGTCACATCGGTCATTATTTTTACTGGCGTGTGCCAGGTTCAGCTTTACCTGCCAGCCACGACTGGGTATCTGTGTCCAGATGGTCTGTGGTAAAAGGGACCTCCCGCGCCGGGAGTCGAACCCGGGCCGCCTGGGTGAAAGCCAGGAATCCTAACCGCTAGACCACGCGGGACAGGCGGGGCGACAAGTTTACATATATCTCAATGTTGTTTGCGTGTACTAAGATAAACATGTTTAATCGCATACCAACTGCATCATGTGTTCCACATGTCCTCGTCGCATTTGCGCCGAAACGTGTCTCAGCCACCAAATTTAAGCCTTTAGAGCACGCAGTGCTCATATCTTTTAAATGATAGTACTTCCTAAACAGGTCACTCTAGTTGGGTAGTTTCTGTATCGTTCTCCAAGTGAACCTTGTCAAATTCAGTCCAAATGTAGTCACCCTACAGTCAACGCGAAGGTCACCACCTTGCAAACTGACGGATTGTTGTTGAATTGACAGATCCTTTTGTGATACATCCCGCTCCTCATTTACTTGTCTAAACACATTCACTGGAACACATTTCCCAAAGCCGACCTACTTGATAATGAGAATCGAAATCTCAAACGTCAGATTCACTGAGAGGCTGCGTGCATATGTCGGTTACATCTGCCGTTATTCTCTTACCGGATATAGTAATGTCAATGGGTACCGTCGTATGGAACACGATGTGATCTTTTGTTTTTGTAAATGGCCTGGCCTCAACTTGAGGTGTTGGGGCCAATTAGTTCTTGCTACTAGAAACTAGACTTTACTTCTTAGTAATTTACAATAGCTTGTTTCAGTGGCTGGAATGCAAAATCAGATCACTTTGAAAGCAGTAACCACACTATAAATAAAATGCCACTGTTCACTGGTCATGGTTTTTACAACTTGTGTCTCTGTTCAAGACATTTTAAGTCACCATGTTTTTGAGCTTTGGGCCAACGAAACTTGCAGAATACCAATAAGCCTGGTATGAATGAGGCGGCATGACGGTAAAAATGTACTAGACGGGATATTCATGTAGGTGTAAACATACCTTAATGGGTAAACTCCCCTGTCTATCGGCTTGAAGCTCGCAGTTCGAAGTGGGCTGGGCCAGTGGTTTGTGTAAAACAGCCAACCTGAAAATCAGTGTCAAGATGGGTTTCGGTGAATTCCTGTAGAGATCTCCGAACTTGACGGTGCTGAACGTCTGAATAAAACCGGAAAGAACACTTCCTGCCAATTCTTCACCTTACTTTCCTTCAATTGCTTTGACCGGAGGAAGAATTACCAGAAACGCTATTTCGTGAGTAAGCCATCTTCGAGCCCCAGCGAGTTCATGCACTGTACAGTTGTGTTGCTTTGATTTGTGAAAGATTAGCTGGAAGAATTAATGGATCAAGTTGTAGGCAGAATCAAATACTGTGGTGCAATCAAGTGTACTAGCGTACTGTTGAAACGATAAATCGACACTAGAAAAGAGAAAAATGAACAATAATCGGGTGAAACTATAAACGGTTTTCTCTGTATAACTTGCGATCAGCTGTCGGGGTGTATATCGCAAATCTGTTCGTCTTTCATAAACACCCAACAAATTGGCCTCACATACCGCCACACGAGAAGTGGAAACGTTCACAAAATGTGGAATGCAACCTAAACTGCATGTGTAACTGGACAATCAGTTGAGTCGGGCACTTGGCAGAAAAAACTATCACATGGAACTGACAAGAATGCATCTTTGGTGAGTGATATTTTTGTTGGATTATCTCCTCTTCAGAAGGCGGAATTTCTGCCATTGGAGTTGTATTCACGAGGGTGCAACAGGAGAAAATCTCTTGGCGTCCCGATTGGTTTCTCGTTCGAGAGTGTCCTTTGGAGTTTCTTCCTCATTCGGCCCAGAGAAATGATGCAACTTATCTTTCAGTCTGAACAGTTGCTATTATCAACAGGTTAAATGCCAGGCCCATGGCTTGATAGTGATCACATCTTCCACGAGGGTTGATCACTTTTTCCGTAAACCATAAAACGATCGGATCACTGCAACGAACAGTTGTCAGGAACGAACCGCTCTGTTTCATTTTGTTCACCTGTATAAACGAGTCGTGCGAACTATTCATTCTGACGTCACTTTATTTGTAGCACCAAGACGTCACGTCCCCCGAAATCTTCCGCGATTCGGTCAAGTATCATTTTTACGTTCAACTAACTATTTATTTTATATAAAGTTGAAAAAAGTCAAGTAAAGGAAACGAAGGTATGCATAATTATAGTAATGGAAAGCTGAGTGCTTGAATGCGTAATCGAACCACTGCTCTCCTGCACACCAGGAAGACTAACTAGTTGCTTAATCCAAGGTTGAGCAAATTTCGCTGAACCTCTAAAGTCCTTATACGAAATATTTTGGCTATCTGAACGTCAGCAACGCGGGACGCATTGTGAAAGTCACGTATTGGCTGATTAATGGCTTCGATATTCTTGAACACATAAACCAATAAGCGGTACGATATGATGTTTTATATGCAGAAATAGGACGCAAATGTGCCTCACTGATAAATCATGCAACGGAATCCAGTTCGCTCTTTTGATTATTCTCCAATCTCTATTGTCGGTTGCATGTCCAAAGCTTCGCCTAGAATGAAGAATAGAGAAAAGCCCTTCCTCCGTTTGTCTTGTACATTCATCCTTGTGTCCAGTCAAAACTTCTCCCCATCGCCGTATTAAGACTTGGCCTTGCTCGTAGTCCGTTAGTATCCAGGCGGCCCGTCGATTAGTACACCCGCCCACCGATTCATTTTTGAGATACATCGAACGGTTACATGGCACAGTTTCGTCTCAGTTTACACGTCCTTTTCGTGAACATACCCATTTATATCTTCGACATGTCACCGCCTACAACGTTGTTGAAAACGTCCACGCAGCACACTACGGGGTTTGGCCTCTTTGTGGCCCTTCATGTCAACCTTACTTTTTTGCTTGGACACATTGTGACGCATGTACAGATAACTATTAATGTGACGTCATCCTTTTGCTGCGTACATTCACTAAGATTATTTTAGACCAGAGATTCAGCAGAGGTTAACTTGGGTCACCCCTCTAGCATCCAATTAACTTGTCAGTGAGTGCTAGTTAGCAGTATCCTCATTTCAAAACAGACCAGTAGTAAGCGAGACAACCTTATAAGTAGTGTATTACGTCTAGACCAGTAGTAAATTCAAACTCCACAATGCACAGATGCAAAGTCGACTTGGTAGAACGTATTCATATTCTTTGTATTAACGCTCAAATTTTTTCCATCAGATTTTAGCGCTATGTTGAACGAATCGTCACTAAAGCCACCTTATTTCTCCGATTATTTCAACTCCCAATAAGCAAAAAGCAATCACGTTTGAAAATTGGTTACTCAGCCCGTAAACAGCAGACACAGACGATGTCACCTGGGTGCCTCGTCTTAACGAAATCATCAGGTATTGAAGAGCAACATACAAAACACAGCAGACATTTGACTAATAAACTAATCTGCACACCAATTTGGTTTTAACGCAAGACTCACCTGGAATCCAGCTGATTCTCTCGATTATAACGTAATTCTTCAACTGGAAGCGCTGTACCAGGTGTCCTCATTTGGTACGATATCCGAGATATCCCAACACAATGCACAGGCGAAAAACACTACGCATAAGGTTGCTGAGTAGTTTTCAGCGACCCGATGAATAGTGCATTAAGTCAATACAGCACACATCTTTCAGAGTGCATGACCTCAAAAGGGTGAGCAAACTCATCTGGATTGCGAAGTATTTAGGATTTAGCAATGCGTGAACTATGTGTGAACTATGCCCACTGGCTGAGTATGCCTCGAATCGTTCATGTGATCCAGCTAAATGATGGAGGGAAATTTTGGATTATACTGCGGTGAAATTCTATATCGAAGGTTTTCCGTGCCTGAATCATCCAAAGACGGTATCCTGAGGAGAAATTCATGGTTATATCTCGAGGAGAAATGCGAAAGTTGCTGTTTGCAGTAATAAAAACGAAATTTAACTTTGCAGAAACTGAAGGACTTGATGAATGTTGAAAAGCTCTGGTATGAGTTGCCTGAGGGAAAAAGGCTGAAGGGGGTTGAACACAAAACCCTCTGCCTAGGAATTGTACCCTGATGACTATACTCTCTTGCCAAATCTGAGATAGACTGGGTTTAGGAAGTTACGCAAACTTTGAGATGCCGCAAATAAGTTGAGATGGGACTGAAATATCAGTGAAATACTCAACATGACAACGTTAATACAGATGTCCACTGAAGCGGCTCGTTAAAGTATCCGGCTGGCTGTTGTTCTAACTTTCAGTGTAAACCTGCCAAAAACCAGCTTTGATTGCCCTAGGACCAGTTTTAGGCAAATAATATGTAAAGAACTTTGGGCATCGTATCTTTCCCGGTTGTCTTTAGTTGAAAGCGTGTTACATCGGTTCACTAAAGTGATCACTATCTCTCATGCTTTCGTAGTGAAAAAGGACTGAGACATACATATAAATGGTTTGGTTCCAATGGGGTTTTGCCCAATCCACAAGGAACCTGGTCACGTGACACATCAGGCCTGCTATTGTCCTGACCTACATTTATATACAACGTACGCCGACTCTCCCTTCTAATCTCACATATGACATACAGTTGTTTCCGTAAATCACAAAGAGTGAGGTGAGAAACAAAGCACTCGACCATTTGACATTTCGAAATGTCATTATTGAGAAAATCTTGAAACAGTTGTGAGTAAACAATATTGAAAAATGAATCAAGTGACCTCTTTAATCATAAGGTTAGAAAAATGGCAATTAGCATTATGTCAAGCGCACTGCGGAAATCGACTCTTATTTCAATTAGGTACGCTAATTTATGGAGTTGAAAATGGCTTTGTGTTCGTTGTTTGGCGCCTTTGACCGAAATGTGGATCAGCACCTAACTTCTTGGGCACTTATAGCAAAAAGCAAGAGAAACAACTTTGCCCGAAATGTGGTTGTTATGAGGTTCGTAATGAAGCATAGTCCCAAATGTTTGGCAACTCAAATGCAATGCTTCGAGCCGCAGTTCTAAAAAGATTATATATTTTGCTTGAAAGAACATCGATCTGACCTCAGTAAGCGTGGAACCCAACCAGGTGAGGACCTAGCCGCACACTGACGACGTCTACCAATATTGCAAGCCAATCGCCAAGCTCGGCAAGCGGAAAAACTGTCACCTGATCAACAGCCACCAACATCGGAGAGCCTCAGTTGGTTGCATTTGTGTAGGGAATACATTGCCTCACAACGATTTAGCGCATCTTCAGTATACGTACACTTGACGGCACACTACAGGCAGTTATCCAGCGCTGTTTTACAGTCTGATCTTAGAGCACTAATACATTTTCATGTCTATAGGATAATCCTCAATAACCAGAAACCAACTCTTTGCCCTTCCCAGATTAGAGTACAACTATTCGCTTCTACTTACCAACAGAGAGACAACATAACCTTCTACATGACACGCTAATTCATCTATCATGAGTAACTTCAGCCCGAAGAAATATCTCGAACGATGCTGGTTGTCTTTTTTGGGCTTATAACCTAGCAAGCGAAGTTTCCTTTCGATACCGGTAATGGTTGCATTTTTCTCCAAACCACCCGGAAATAATACTGATTTCTTTTTTGGAATTTTCTCGTTTGTTTCGCTCCCAATTTGAAGCCAGTTTTTTCCCGTCTACCTGTTACGTACTGGTTTGTTTTCCGCCTTCCTAGTTCTGCCTATTCTGACTTCAGCTAATACCTCATACGACAGCCGCTCGACTGTCTACATCTCGAAGTCATTGCAGGCTCCCCGTGTGCCTCTGCCCTTCATTACATCTTCTTGTGTTTTGACTGAGTATTCGAAAACGGTATTCGACGCGGCCGGTTGGTGGCCAGAACTATCCAGCGGAAATAGAACAAGTTACTCACTACGTAGTAAGCCACGTGACCAAGCCAGTATAAATTTGAACGTGTTCAAATGTGTCTCAGTCAGTACGCACTTTAGGGCTCGACGATGACACAGTTACTGAGGGCCATGAGGTATGAGTTTCCGTCAGCCTTATGCTCACTTTCAATTCAAATTGTGTGCAATTCGGGAAGTACACTCATCAGCAAATTAATCTGGCTCTAACTGGTGACTCAATTGAATCCCAGCTGAAACTCTCTTTTGTAATATTCTTCAATCAAAGATGCTGCCTAAATGCCACCTTTTTATTCAGTTGGGACAATATTCGAGATATATTGGAGGTATATTTTCACGAAGACGGAAAGTACTACACACAAGGTTGCTGCAAACTCTTCGACAGCCCACAACCTTATGAGTGGTGTGCCCGGTCATGAAAATTTACTACCATACCTCGAAGATCCCACCAAATGAAATACGAGGTGGCCTTGGGGGATAATCTATATGCTATTCCTCTTTACTGAGAAGTCGACAGGCAACCGTGAGACCTACTCAATTTGTAGAGAATACAAAAATCAGCTTGCCTGTTACTAGCTATCTGGTACTGACATGTCACTACGAGGGGCATGAATATATCAGTCTAAACTACCGAAGAGGTTCAGACGTTTGTTTGAAACATCAAGATTCTTCACCGTATGCTATTGGATTTTGACCAAACATATTTGGTTCGAGCAATTTGGAAGCCGATAAGCAAGCGAAATTTCAGTATATACCGTGTCCAACAACTCAGTGCATAAATTGACGAGGTAGTACAAATGTCTACGGTTTGATGAAATCTGCTGTCCGAGTGTGATTCAGACAGGAGGCGACTGTGATTGGCAACTACAAGTAACAAATACTCGGTCAACACGCCATGATAAGCCCTGTTGTTAATCTAGCAGACGGACATCAGGAGTGCATTTTGAAGCAGAATTCATGTACCGTACTCTCTTGACGTGACGAAAAGTTGGAGCAAGCAAAAGTTTATGAAAAACTCTTTCCAATGACCAGCCCAAGGCGACGCCACTGTTAAGGGCACTACAACCATCGAATGAGTATTACTCAAAAGCTAATGACTTGAGCATGATAAATAACCCCTTTCTCCTCGTTCAACGAACTATCGACTGACCTTTCGCTGATCCGGACGCAGAAGCTTCCGTGCATGAAGTACTTTGTTCTGGTTCGTTTGGCCCTGATTTTTCTGAGTTCTGTAGCTAGGCGTCATTCCAGACAGCAGTTTGTAGTGTGCGGCTATACAGACTCTTAGGTAGGCTATCCTCGAGTGCATGAGGCCGGAACGTTAAATTTTTCTAGAAGTGGCAAATAGGACCAAAGAAAAGTCTCGCCTTAATATCACACCTTTTCAGCAAATTTATATGAACAGTCCTCAGCCACAAAATGACGATCCCCAGCGGCGTCTCCGTTGGTCCTAAATAAGGAAAATTCATTCACTTTCGTTTCATTCGATTAGATAGTGAGGAAAGGGGCACACCAGCTCATAGTTCGGTTACTTTTTCTATCCGAACCTGGACGAAATAGTTCCAGCGTGAAAAGACTGACCGGCTCATTTTTTTTGCTTTCAGACAGCTTCCTGGGAGGGAATTCTCTGGAAAGTAAGTATTCGCCGAAACCGCGACTTCCTTCGGGGTAATTCTTGCGTCTGGAATTCGTAT
>SJOL01007090.1:0-17748 GCA_004794785.1 Opisthorchis felineus
CTATCGATTTACGAGTACACGCAATGATGCACAGGATCGAGGCTTTCGCCAAAGCTTCCCGGGTCGGGTTTCCTCTTGTCGTTCAGCATCAGCTTTCTGCGTTGCATCGTCAAGCAACGCCACCAGGTGCGAAAACCCTATGATGCAGGCTGCTTTTAAAGAGAAGGAGATGCAATAAAACAATTACTAGTTACACGTTCCTCCATAGCCCACTATATACAGATGCGACAAAACAAGAAAACTCAATGTACACTCGAGCTGCGCGGACTTAGGCAGCAAGTTCGTCCATGGCAAAAGACTTTACACCACGATCATCTCCTGTCTCTACCTGAGGTAGGAAAAGTAAAGTATACGGTAAAGTTAATCTTTCGATCCTTTCAAAGCAATTTATAGCCGGTCGACCAGTGCTTCCTCCATCCGTCATCATGGGAGTGTGCAGCTTTCGACCTAGGCTGAAAAAGCAGCTTTCAACAGACACGTACCTGGGCTTACAGCAATATATGGGTACTTGGCAAAAACCTGTGGCGAAGTTAATCATCTTGGTCCGCCTGATCAGTGTTCCTGCCTGTCACGCAGCCCCCCAAGAAGACGTCCTCTGTCAATACGTGCTTGAAAAGACCCACTACGTAAGGCAACATCTTGACATGTGATTTCATGACCGTTTGGTGACCGGCCATTTGCCGATTCTCTATGCGGTTTCTTTTGATGTACGGCCAAGTTGCTCAGGTTTGCAGTGGAGGACTGCGACCGCTTAGCCTACACAAGGTTACTTGCCTGTTCACTGGCAAACGGTCTAATAAAAAACAGACACATATGTATTTGTGAAGCTGAAAGGAATCGATCAGTGATTGGGCTGCTATTCTGTGCACATTCGGGGCTGCAATGTTATACTTTAAAAATAAACTCTTTCGGCTGCGACGTAGTCTACCTTCTACACTTGACCCAGGCAAATGTCGTCTACGGCAGCGGGGAACGGCTGTAACATTTTTCTCTAGTGGTGTGTATAACGCGCGAAACATACGCTTTCTCAGAACAAGGTGTCCTGCGTAGCCAAAATACCTGAACTAATTTAAAAATGCCGCTCAAAAAATAAATTAATCAGGACGGCTAGTGCTTCAAGATAAAAGCCCTCAGAACGCGAAGCTACAAAATTCCAAGTAATTAGCCCATAAGCCACCAGTGAGATTGAAATAAATGCTTTCACGAAATTTCCCCGGTGAACAGCTGGCCTTTGCGCACTAGGAGTATTCAGGTGCAACACGAACAGTGTATTCCTGGTGAAGGAAATCAGGGTTAAGTAAACGAGAATGCGGACGACACTGGCTTGTGGGGGTGTCAGTTAACCAAAGCAACAACCAGCTCTTTTTCTGTTCCAGTGATATGGGTCGTGCTAAAGAGTCGTATGGTTTCAACCACCTCGCTCCTGAGTTCAGATTGGAGTAGTTAAACATTCTGCGGTTAAATGCAATCTCTACTGTACTTAACTGAGCGTTTTAGGATTTTGCCGAGTCTTGATTACGAACATAAGTAATTTTGTTAATAGTTGTTTTGGCCGTTAATTTGGACGGAGTTGCTCCTTCTAAGCGACCAGCCACACGATCACCTGGACTTCGAGGGGCTGGCGCCCTGAGGTGTCTGCTGCTAATGGGTCGTCCTCTAGGATAAAATCAAGTTGCGTGATGCTTACTCCCGCGATGACTTTGGTAAAAGTGGTCTGACATTTTTTGCTAAATTGAGGCACTTATGTTGATGCTCATTACCGTCCACATATTTGTGCCCTAGTCTATAATGCTGATAATGTCACCAACAGTCTTCAGAAGACCACCAATCTTCTGCAGAAGAACCGAATCATCTTTAAGGAGTTTGTTAGTGTGCTCCACAAACTCCAACAAATATCGACCTACCAACATTTTTAAAACCTCCATTCAAGTCGTTTACCATTCGGCGAGTTACAGGTACAAATTTGCCCGTTCGCTGTCATGGCTTTTGATTGTTTGAGATATTGAAATTATTTCCAAAAAATTGCTTTGTTTTTTTTATAAGTGCATAATCTTATGGCATTTGGCTCCTAGTTTTCGGTGTTTTTAGTTTGCTTAATTGGGCACTTTTCTAGGTCTTCAGTTATGTTGAATGCGCGAGTCGTATGTTCAGTGTAAAAGTATCTTCTGAACATGTTATAATTTAAAAGAGAGGCCGTATTCAAATGATGTGATATCTGGAGTACAAAGAAGCGGGAAGGTGATCCCCTTATGAAAATTTTTTAATCATAGGGGCCTGAATAAGCTGTGGGATCTAAGTCTTACCACAAATAGTATGCAGTCTTAGACTTTAGCACATATCTTTCTAAGACATAGTGCTATCGCCCTAAGACCAGCGATTTACTGCTTGTGGTCGAAGTGTCCAGCTGCCACCCAATAAAGTTGAAGCAAATTTGTCACAGATTTCTACAGTGATTAGCTAGTTTCATCCTTCAGCATAATTCATCCTTCCGGATCACCGTCATTCTTTTAGATGTTGACAACAAGTGATCACAGGTATCCATGTGGTTTTTGTGTCATTCGAATAGACTGAAAAGGGCCGTGCGAGAGTCATAAGCACTACGTTATATATGTTTCACTTGATCTCCGAGAGTGGGCTGTTTTTGGATGGTGCTTTACGGAGAGTAAACAAACTGTCGTAGCTTGTCTGCTTGACTGTGCTTAAAGGAATCTCCGAAACAAGTGCACACATTCTGGAGGTTGTAAATTATCAAAACGTTTTACCGGCCATTCAACACAGCTTTCTTGGTGATCAAAGAAAACAAAAATGGCCTACAAGCGGCGCGGAGCTCCATCCATCTCACGGGGCGTTGTCTGCGTCGCTCGTACTATCCAGGCAAACACGCCTAAGTGAGCAGCCGAAACTGCGTGTTGTCGAAAGGTGTGTTCACCTTGCAAGTTTCTACTGAAATTCCAGTAATTTTGTTGTACTTGGAGGCTGCCACTTCATCAACGGTGCAGTCATTCTTGGCTGGTTGAACGTGCAGACAAAATAGTCACCCGCGCGGAGGCCTTAAAGCATGTCACTAGTAGATTTGCAAATTTCTCCAAAAAATCCTTAGAGGATGATCCAAGGAACTGCAGAGTCAGGGCAGTAGAAAGTAAACTTGAAATTGGAGTGTGCATCGGCAAACTATGGTTTCAACAGTAGTAGTGACCTCTCTATACATATACACACATATACACACATATACACTAGGTCTTAGCGTAAATGTTCCTCCACAAAGATGGCTCTGAAGGAGGTTGCATATGCCCCTCGCATGAATTGGAGCTGCCATGGATGAGAAGTAAGTCAACTTCCGACTGTGTTTTTTAACTCATCTTAGTTTGGCAAAATCCTGATGGAAGTTTTCCAAAAACAACAATTTCAGGTTCCCCGCATGAAATTTCTCTACGTGAATAAACGCAGAGCTTTAATAAACAGGTTGACACCGCCGGGTTGCCTTCGTTTTAGGGAGACAAAATATTTGCGTCATACACCTTGCGTAACCAGTAGAGCCCGAGACACACTTTTGGTCTAAAGGTGATGTTCCCGCATTCAGCGAGACAGTTCTTCGCGCCAATAAATACTTATTTAACTGCAAGCTGTGTACAACTAACGACGCTGTGAGAACAGGAAGTACATCAGACCCAAGGTCCCATTTCGATGCGATTACCACCACTGTTGAAATATTGCACGGATATATTGTAAGCTACTTGCGTCTTTTAAGTAGCTTAACAAATAAATCAAGTTGTATAGATGCCCATCCTCAAAAGCAAAGGTAATTACCACAGGTTTTCTCAGATTATCAGATACACGCCGGCGTCCTGTAGAGAGACAAGTCATCGCTTTTACCTCCATTAGTCGTGTGCAGATCTCCTTTCGAGGTAATACAGAGGACGTGAACATATGTCTGTTGTACGTGTGCATTATCATTCTTGTCTTAATACAGATTTGGATGCGCTGTTGATCTAATCACATGTACCTGATGGTCTCAAGTACGCCGTTGAACTTCATGTTCTCCGATGTTCACAACTTTCAACAATGAAACATCTGTTGCTTTTTAACCTGTCGCGAAAGTCTTGGCAATGCAGAACTGATGGTTTATTCAAATTTCTTCATCTTGATCACAATACGACCAGCTGTTGTTTGTACCTCGCCCAGCGAGCGGTACACTTATACTGCCGTACTGGCTAATGTGCCGTTGCTGCTGCTTGAATATCTCTGGTCCTATCTGACAGAATCTAAGTAGGTGTGATCGTAATCGGAGATGATTTCCCAAATATTACGAAAAAGTTTATCGAGTTCAGGACACACTTCCTGAAACCTTGCTCAAATCAACGGATTTAACCCCGCACGTACAACATCAAGCCTGGTGACGTTTCGCATCTTTGTCCAAGCCCGGTAGATGTCCCGACTTTTGAAAGGCAGTCATATTGTTCAGGCTTACTTTTTACGCGATGCCGTCAGTTGTCACTCAGCTTACACGGCTAATCACAAAGTTCGCTAAAACTTCCACCACGACCGGCCGAAGCCTGTTGGAAGCCGAAGTTCCGTAGATTTGGGTCCTTTTTATTTCTGTGCTCAGATTCCTTTAGAGAAAATAAAACTGAATAACCTTGTCTCATCAACCGAATATGTGCGTGTATGGAGCACCAAGCAAACAGACAAACGAATATTGTGGCTGTTGTTGTTGTTGTTCCTACGTGTGCTCATACGGCTATAAACGCTACTCAAAAGATAGAGAAAGGAGTGGGATCTGGCGCACTTTGTGTATTCGACAGGAGTGACGGTAACTAGCGTGCGTGTATCAACAACGCTAGCCTGTAGCAAATATATGTATGGAATGGGTGTGTCGGTACTTGACGATACTTGAACAGTTCTGAAGTGGACGCTGAGGAGCGATAGCAAATTACCAAAATCTAATCAAACCTGGAAGACCGTATAAACCGCGTGACCATCAGCTATCAGCCGGAGAAGTTACAGTTTACGAAGAGATTACCCGCAAATCATTATCATCGGTATCAACACGGCAGCGGAGATAGTAGTGGCTGTTGGTCAAGTACGTACGAGTTTATCGGTAACGCAACAGTTTTGAGTTTGGTGTGAAAATGATTAAACTTTATTTAGGCTCAGGAAACAAAATATGCCCCAAACAGTGGCCACCCAGCTGTAGTTAAGACGTGCCCTGACTCGTAGCTTCCCAATGAATTGAGCCGCCACGAGAGCAGCAGCTGTGACCAATTCATCTCGTTTATTGCTGGGTGATGTTCATGGAAACCAAGTAGTACATAAAGTGATCTGATCATGAGTTCTGCTCCTGAACCACATTCAAAACACCATAAGAAATGAAACAGATGCGGCTGCCATGGTCAATTAGACTCACGTGGAACAGGGTTGCTAGATAAAACAATGAACATCGTCATGTCCACCATGCTGGTAGTCGATAGGTTCATGCTTGTTATTCACACGTTACCCCCTGTTACTCAACTGCATCTTCAAACCCCGGCAATTCACGTAGCTCTTCAATCAACCTATCCACAGGTCACATTTTTGCACGAATATGATCACGTACGCATCTTGGTCTGCCGCACGCATCATTGCATGGGAAAGGATAGACCTCGTTGGGTCCTGGGTATGTGACAGGCAAGGTTTGGTCACGAGCTCAATCCTCCCATCCCGTGAGCAAGACAGCACGATTGTTTATTGTTTTTCGCATCTACCAAAAAGTGCTTGAGTTTATCCGAAAAAGATTTAAACGATACGCAAAAGTCGATCAGAAAATTGTGCCACGTTCCAACCAGTAGTTCCTCCTGGAATCGACAAGGTTGCTTGACTCGTACTGCCTGTAAACACTTGCATTTTCAAGGGTAAACCTTCTCTCCGCTGGTGCGATAGGGAACGCCAGTAGTTCGTGATGGCGTCCTGACCACAACCGGAAGCTACCGAGTATTCAGTTGGCAAGCTTGTCCGTGCGCGCTTTCCGCTAAATCAAAATCTCTCCTAGACATAGTACACTGCTCATAAGTTTTCTGAAAAAGCTTCGGCAACTCACTACCGGTTTCGCCTTTGTTGTGACGCAATGTATTAACGCAGTCCCCGAGTTTCCGTAAACATAATTATCCCAAAGTACTCAAGCGGTTCCCATGTAAGTGGCTTTGAACAGCTCTGAATTTCTCAAGTGAACAGTGAAATCAGTAACTAAGGTAAGGTGTAACAGGACTGCTATTCGGTGACAGAAAAATAGTGGTTTTTGACATTAACTCGTCAATCAAATCGTTTAAGCTGTTTAATACGTCGTGGAGATTCTTGTCATGCTCACTTTTGAAGTAGCTACGGAAGAACGTAGTTCGTGGTGCAAATCCCAACGCAAGCACAGTATTGTGGAAATACCTAACTACTCGGTACTCTACTAGTAAATTTGAAAAATAAAGTGGAAATCACATGAAATAACAGCCGTAAGCAAAGTGGAGTCTGGTTTCGCCAGAAATGACATTCGATGAACCTTACTCTTGAAATGTACCGCGAAACTGTTAAACAAGGTTGACCTGGGTCCTGCTACAACATGCTTTGGCAGTTGGTTCTTTGACAGTGTCAAAGTATATTCAGTTCTTAGTTCCACCGCAATTTCGTCTAGGTGACCAATTCGTGCGAACTTCCCGGACTTAGCACATAAATGACAGGAAAGCTCCAATACCAGACAGGTTTGAAAATCTGCCCTATATCGGTGGCCACCCCGCTGAAGGCAAGTAAGAATTTGTCCGGTAGTTTGCGTGCATGCATGTGGATAAGATGTAACAGGAGCTTTGTCCATGATCATTTGCCTGGTCTGCTCCTGTGTGTGCACTTTAACTCTAGTTACATGACAAGCATGATCCGAGGAAACTTTCTGGGTGTCCTGACTGAGCAACGTTCCTCGAATTTTGGTATCTCGGTTCCTAAAAATTAGATATTAGATCAGCCAAGCTTTTTTAGTTTTCTTAGGGAGGTTTGGGACAGTGTTCGCATAGTCCAGGGCATATGCCAAACCCGCGGTAAAGCTCTCCAGCTTTCCACCGGCTTACTGTTTATTTGACCGGACTTCCAGTGGCCAGTACAAGTATTGGCGATTAAGTCCGTGTTTATCTAGAACAGCCAATGCTTCGTATAGCAGCTTTACTCCGAAGGTCGAATGCATCATATATTCTTCAAACTCCTTGCCTTAATTGTAGATATAGAGCTTCCACTATGTGTCCTACCACAGATTCATAGTAAAGCTGAATACCGACAACGCATCCGCATAACATGTAAGCAGACGGTTGTGCAATAGGATCAATCCAGGACTGACCGGATCATTTCAGTGTGGCTCTCATTATGCAGGTTTTCTGTAAACTAAAGTCATAAACTATAGTACTGAGAAAGGATACATGTAGGTTGTAACAACCACATGACGAGAATGATGATGAACCAACAAACGAGTGAACGAATCGATAGCCTGCGGCAATGACAACAGGAGTCACACAAAGCAGAATTGTTAGGCGTGCGTTGTTGACTGAAGAAAACGTATGGGCGGACAAGACATATGTCAAAATAATGATGGAAACTCAGTTTTACCAGCATCATCAAATGCTAATTTGTGGAGGACTTAACAACAGGATTGGCGTCTTACAGCATCTGAGTTAATTTCGGTTTAAAGCTAGAGAAGGAACGTATAGCAGCTATAGATTTGGCAGGTAGGCATTTAAAATTAGTGAGGCTGACGGCTAAGATAAGGTATTCTGGATCCACAAAGGGAAAACCAGTTAGGGACCGAAATTATGCCTATAGCAGATCGCACAGCGCAAGGGCAAAATTTTATGAAAGTGGCCATGAAGGCTATGACAAGCAGTGGTATATATAAGGCATAGTGTAAGCCAACTTGTTGCAGAAAAATGCCTGCGGTCCAAATCAGACTCATGGGCTCCGTTCTCGCCTCACACCCGAGCTAGTTAAGTCTGTGTCTCTGTGTGTCTTTCAACACACTGGCCTAATATGTACGAATGCATGTTTTTCAAACGAATTTTACACTATTTAGACTTTTGCCGTAAAAACTAGGGATAGCTAAACCTGAATGGTTCATTGATATGTCATTCGCCTAACTCGATTGGGGCTTCGGTCTTACTGATAGCATTAGTATTCTGATTGGGACCATCTGTGAGCAGAGTTTTCATCCACCGTCTGCCGTCTATCTGGACTACGAGGAATACTGAAATCTTCGTAATGTGCGGCTGTTCAATCTCAACACAGTAATCCTGGATAAATTCAGACGTCAAACTAGTAGCTGGTTTTTACTATCTACAGAATACGTATCTCCTGGTCCACTGCTAAACCGATGGAGGCCAAATCCCCTTGTCCCCTTAAAACCTACCAACAAGTGCCAACATTTTATGAATCCCAAGAAGAATGTACCATTGTCTCATAACGCTGAACTCGGCTCGAATCGGTGCAAAACGCAATCTCTGAAGGGCTCGGAACTGACGAAAAAACTCAACCAGCTTCAACAAAACCGTCCGCAGTTTGGTAAAATCCTTCGCTCTACTGTCTCTGGCAGGACCAGAGGTGCAACCAGAACGGTCGTGAGGAAGAATTCAGAGAAGCTACCTCCAAACTCTCGGGTGACAAAATAGCGCGCTTGGGAGTCCGTTGGACGTATTCAACATGAGTCAATCTGGCCGAATTCAGGTGCACATCAATTTTGAACCATTTTTCCTGCTCATTGCGGCTACTGGGAAGGATGTCCCTTTAGAAAAAAATCGGAATCACAACGCTCACGGCAATCAGTTAAGATTACACATGGTTACATTTGTTGTGAATTCCCCCAGCTGACCGGAGAGCTGAAAATTTTTGTGACTTTCACTAGGGCTTAGATATGCAGGCTTTGACCCCCTAGAGATGGACGGGTTCGATAAGCTTTAAGTATTTAAGAAGCCCCTTATACCGTTTGCTGCAGACTGACTGCAGATAGTAGGGACACACGTAGAGTAACAGCAAACTCCGAAGACGGTCCAGTCGAGTCACAAACAAAGGAAAAGCATTCCTTGATATTTTTACGCCACCCTGGCGCCCAACGCCGGTGCTTACACACTCGAAATCACTTTGAACAGATGTGCCTTTTTGACCTGCCCTCCCATATCAGTTGTTCGCAACATGAACTCATGACGTCTTTATGTCACCTGTTGCTTACAAAGCTTCGCTTCAACTATCCTCTGACTGTGTTCTGAAATCTCCTACCTTTATAACAACACTAACTGTAAACCCGTAATAATCAGCTGTTTTGAACAAGGTTTTCCTTTTGAATTGATGGACATCATTCTCAAAGAGGGGTCTTCGGAGTTAGGTTGCCCAAAATGATTTGACATTACGTTGTACGCAACTTCCAGACAAAGCGTACAAATCCAAGGTGAAATTGGCATAATCGATCGATTTGTAAATGTTCAATGGAAAGTTGTGGAAAACCATTGAGCACAGTAAAAATATCTTGTTATCTAACATAGGTATTTAGGAAATTCCGTTCGAAATTCCATTCACCTCCGCAAGAATAGTGGATTTGCCGTTCCGTCGGTTTGTACGACACTGTTGCTTTCAGTGTTTGAAACCTGACCAATTTTTATGTTAGGAACTGCATGCATATGGTTTGTAACGTAAGCAGAGACTTAACTTTTCATGGTTCGATTGCACGTTAAGTGCAGTATGCTTGTTAAGCAATCAGAAGGATTGTTTTTTTGTCAACAAAAACTGCTAGATCTTGCCTTAATTGCACCTGGATGTGCTGGAAAATTTCTCCCCCTTTGGAGGCACAACTTCGAGGAAAGTATTACTCTTATCGAAATACAACCAGCCAGCTAAGAGCTACCCGCAACGCTTAGTCAACCGAAATAAGGCGTTAAGCTGAACGAAGTTAATTTTTCATCAATCTTTTTTGTTAGGTGTATAGACAAATTTTACTCTGTGACCCCAGTTTCAAGTCAGCTCTCAGCAACAAGACAGTTAATATCGTTGGTAATTGATCAGGTGTCTGTTGATCTGTTTGCCGAGCTTGGCAATTGATTTGCAAACGTTTCGTCACCATTCGAGGAGACATCTTCAGTGCGCTGTAGGGTGGGTAGTCCCTCTCCTCGTGCTTGCGTTTATATAATTTACAAAGAGCAGCATTTTTTTGCGCTGTAACCTGATTGGCCATTGACAACCATCGCACTTGGATTCTGGTTCGTCCGATCAGAATCTGTGTTGCGTTGTGGTTTGCATTTCTTGCTTCCTACGGCCACGCTACTGTCGAATTTGCGTCCATTATTGTCTCTTCCGGTTGGTCCGTTCATGATCTGTGTTGCGTCGTGGTCGGCTTCTCTGTTGTTTGATTGGTTGGTGGTGTACCTCCTATTTTTAGTGGCTGCTGCTCTTTGTAAACTATATAAACGCAAGTACGAGGAGAGGGACTACCCACCCAACAACGCACTGAAGATGTCTCCTCGAATGGTGACGAAACGTTTGCAAATCAATTGCCAAGCTCGGCAAACAGATCAACAGCCACCTGATCAATTACCAACTAATGCGCCCGAGCTACCAATATTCCAACAAATTACCAACAGTTAATATCGATTATTGATTGGGATAAGATTTGTTAGACAATAAAACGTTTTTCAACACATAGACCATATATCGCACGCTCTGCCAAACCCTTTGAACTTAAGGGATCTGACGTTATCCATTGCTGGACTTGTACTTTCTCTTACAGTTTGTTTGCTCAGCATGAACACGTACAATCGTCACTTATTGTTTTTGTTGTTGCCGATGAGACACTACGGTGTCGTAGCGTTCAACCACGCCGAGTTTTATGTATTTTCTGCTCGCACTTCGCATTTGAGTCTACGCTTGTCCTGTTACTCAGAAGCCAGTAATGGTCGTGAAATACGTGTGAGATTCTCCTTTGCTCAGCTTGACAAAGTGGCGAAGACTCCCTCTAGAGCAGTAGCACCTCTTGGTACACTAGACGCTGCTCACAATTTTTAAAACCAAAGAACGCAACAAAAGGCCGTTGAAAATGTGCGACTTGCTGTTATTTCCCCGGAGGAATATGGCTGTTTCCATGAATACGGTCAAGCAGCTTGTTACGCATTAGCGCATCATAAATTATGGGTGACACTTTGGAACTAAGAGCGCATCACATGCACGATGCCCAGGCTCACTGACTTTGACAGATGTGTCAACAACGGTACTCATTCCCAAGAGGAGCTACCGGTGCAGAAAACTATTTTTACAGGAAACTTTCCACTGTCAGTTGCATAAAAATGGCAAGTACAATTAGTTTTATGTTATGGGGTATTTTTTCTTCTTAAACCCTTTCCGGCGAACCATCTTGCCTGCACAGTGGCTACTATAGTTGTGGACTGATGTTCTTCCACATTTTCTCCCCCGAGATAGTACAAAATTTCTTACTGAGCCGCTGTTGGAAACAAGATAGGTTGATTCAGGAAGGGCCGAAACCAGGATGAATAGGAAACATCCTCCTGGATTTCTAATAAGTGAATATGAATGTCACGTCTGGGACGATGGTAGCAAACAAGACTTGTTTTCCATGTTGAATCCCTCTGGCTAATGCACTACAAGTTTACGCGGAACTTAAAGAAGATAACGTACTTGGTAATGCGCATTTACTCTTTATAGTTGAAAGGGGTGAGAGGATTCAAATAGATTACGTTATTGTGCCACCAGTTCATAGAAGCAGGTTGCTCACGGAGCAGCACAAATCCAAGGACTGCGCACGTTTCGCTTGAACACAAACTTGTGGGTTGTGTGGTCAATTTTGGAATGGCTTCTGGGTGATATCGATCTGGATAGTTTTCCTCACAAACTGCTCAGAACGGCTCGTTACACCACTCGACGGGCGTGCAGTGTTAGTCGAATTTGGTATGATTGCACTCGATCTAGGCTTTTTCCAGTCACAGCTGTGGGAAACGGAATTGTATTCACGTATCCTGCATGACAAGCACTTCGTCCCAAGATCGACATGTAATACTCAACTTAACCAAGCAAATTTCAAACGAAAACTGGTGGCATAGTTTAGAAGTCTGTCTTTCAAATAAATTCTGAAGACAGAGCTTGGGCCAAAACGTAGACCCAGACCAGCAGCGACACACGCCTTATCAGCACAGTGTCGAGACTTTCGGACAAAGTGCTCCTCAACCGAACCATCGTCTGATGTGAGGTTTATATAAGCAGGTTTTTTCTAGAGAGTGTACTGTTGGACTGCGCTTTGTAGACGGAATTTTTTGTTACTAATCACAAACGATATGCTAGTTACAAAATACGTAATGAAGTTTTCAATTCTTTCCAGATGTAGTCAAAGGATTATACCTTCGTTTTTGTTTCACCAAGTCGCTTGAATGAATATTGTTTTCGTGTAACGAAGCTCGAAAATTGAATAGTTCCACCAGTCCATGTTGACCGTGTGTTCTCGTCGTTTCCGTCAGCATCGTTCAACCTAGCTTACTGTAACGCCTGGATGAATCTGACTTTACTGTAAGTTGAGTTTGAGTTTGTTTGACCAATTTTATCGTCGCAAATTAAAAGTGTCGTTTGATCAGAATCAACACACAGGTATCAGCCCGATCAGCTCGCTGGGCTTCTAAGCTCCTGTTCACTCATAAGGAGAAATTGAAAGAGCTGATTCCAAATCCGTTTTTGGGTCTACACATTAGTGAAAATGAACGCACAAGCAGCAAGAGTTTTTTCAAATCCAAGCTAAGAGTAACAGTGTGTTTACCGCCAAGTTAGTTCAGGTCACAGACATTAGCTTCTGTCTTGTTTAACTGTACATAAACAGACAACCAACTTAGAGCCAATGAAAAATTGTTGGGCCCTAGGTTTTTAAGCCCTTTGGGGAAGTGAAATGGGCGTTTTGGATTAGGTGTTAACAGTTCCATTCCGTTTGGTTTCCACAGGCCTAAAAGCCATTGGCCAACAGGAAGTGCCATCTATAGGTCTGGGAGTTAGACCAGGTCTGTGCATTTCTGGAGGTAACTTGACCAAAACCGTATTATTTGCTCAAAAGATTCCTCTTCAATATCTCCCGCTTGATTCAGACTGCAGTATGCACCGCTTTTTATCTCTCGTGTCATGTTTCTTGTTTCTCATTTTTGCGTTGATAATATGGCCGGACAGACTTTTCATCTTGTTACTACAACAGACGAAATTTTCTCCAACACGAAAGGGGGTCGATCAGAGGCGAAAATATAGTAGACAAAAATAACCGTTGCACCGTTTTGAGCAAACATAGAATGCTCCCAAGCTTATGGCGAGACTAACCCGGGATAACTTGGTAAGTCACATCTTGGAAAACCGTTCAGATGGTGCGACTGAAAATTCTCGAAAAATACAGGGAATCCTGTACTAAGAGCCATTATGCTGCATACAGAAAAACACCGAATGAACCAACGAGTATGAGAAAATGAAGGCGTGGATTCCAAAGGAGTTTTTGGAAACAAACACCGTATAATGTTACTTTTAAAGTTCAAAGCTCGTTGGTGAGCTTTCCGACTACTAAATCAGACGCAGAATGGTCAACGTAAAGGGAGTGATATTTGGGCTCGGTATCACCGTCAGAAAAGTGACTCGCTAATAATGGCCAAGAAACATCTGTGTGAAATGATATCAGAATGAGAACATAAGCGATTAATCCAAGGAAAAAATGACTTAAATACTGAGCAATATACGTTTTTTTAACGAACGAACTGAGTTTACTCTGAATACTTTAGACCGGGAGGGGAAGGGCGGTATTATGAAGATGGGACCGAGAACAGCAAGCAGGATTCCAGCCGGGAGGGGATTATTTGAACCACACAAAAATGGAACCCCTTCATTTTGGAGGGTCTTCAACTAGGCGATGCAAATCTACGTAAACGGTCATTTACATAATTACTTACCAGTGTTTCAAAATTTATTTTGGAATATCCAAAATATCTACTCAGATGCTCTCAATGGACGCACCGCGGCAAACTTTTTGTACGAAACTTATTAAACACATTATATGAATGCAGAACACCATTCAGGGTTGCTGAAAACTCATTGGGGCAACCCGAAGCCGCTTTGGCTCTTCTTGGGGCCCATCAGGTAAATGCAGTCTCCTAGTTTCCATCAACCTTATGTTCTATTTTAACCCAAATTGGACAGAATCCCTCAAGCATGCTCAGTTAGCTGCGAGAGACTTGACTTTGTCCAGCTGAATCGCTCTCACGTCAAAACCAAATTTTCTGTGCAAGTGTGAATATTTCGTGAGTTCGTGAACACATTTAAGAGATGGCCATAGTCTAGAGCATGTTAGCTCAATTGTACGCTGAGCTGGGCAACTCTGCTACTGACATTTTGTCATCAACCAAAGTGAGGACATTGGTGCGCAGTAGTCCACCTCATATTTGTTCCCGTTGCGCAGTACACATGTCCGTGTTCGGGCGCCTCGTTTTGACTTCGAACGTTTGGAAGTCGTTCTATATTTAACCTGGTCTAGGTCGGGCTTCCTTTTTCTGGGCCGAGGTTCCAACTCTTAATCAACCTACAGCAACCAGTAGGACAACTACACATATCTCGAAAGACAAGGGGCGGAAGGTATCACGTTGGGATTTAGATACCACAAAATGCTTTGTTCCTGAGAATGAATGTTATTGGTTATGCCTTGTAAAAACATTTTTAAATGGCAAAACCATTATTCAGTTGAGATCTCGTCCTCTAAGTGAAGCCAACCTGTACTGAAAGGCCGCAAATCACTGTACAGCTCTTTGGTCCTTATTAAGAGTCAAAAATGTGCATCTCACAAAATTCGAGAAAGTTTCGAACCCAGGACCTCGAGGCTAGTATTTTGGACACCTAACCGTTCAGCCACGAGCGGCACGCAGTGTTTTTTGTCCGACATTGGTTCACAGTATAAGCAAAGCACTACCTGTTCTGGATTTCTCCAATCTTCACAAATCCGCTCATTGCTAATTTTGAGAAACCTCCTAATCAGTAACCTCAGATAATTTTATTTGTGGGTAATCGTTCCTTTTGTTTCTCTTTCCAAAAAATTTTTAAACTGCATCGTAATGTGCTTGCAAAATTTAACTACAAGAATGATACCCTATTCGAAGTTGATTACCGACTGGCAACGGAGCCCCACGGAGCTGGGTATCATTATTTAGTGAGTTACAACGGCCCGTAATGTTTGTAACTCATATATCAGCCTGACGATAAATATCCCACAATTAACAAATGACCTATGACTGTTACCATGGAAGAGCGGTTTGGGATTCATGTTGGCCTACGCATACCGAAAAAGCTGAACAGTAATCAATAGCGAAAATATGTTTCAAGATCGTTTATCCTGGCAAAACAAGTTTAGAATCTCAAAGAAATCATAGATGCATTAGCTGTAGCTCAGAGCACGGGCGGTTGAAAAGTATCACATGGCCACTTGAAGAAACGGATGTTTTCCGCATGTTTTCTGCCTTTCACGGAAGTCCAAATTACTCATCGGAACACGAACTTGTTGCTTCCCTAAGGAGAAAATATGGGACCTCTCTGGGAATTTGACGTGGCATGCTTGCTGTGGGATTTCTTTGTGAATATTGTTGATGCGGTCCCCATTTTTGGAGCTTACGTCGCCGGTTTTTTCTCTTATCATCTTTTATGCCTCTGAGTATTTCAGTGATATCATCCATGTCTTATCGCTCTGCATATATTTTTTCCACATTGCTTACGTGACCATCACAAAACGCCCGCATACTACGGTGGCATTGTTGAGCTTTTCTTGGCACACATTATCATAGATCACATGCAGTATTTTTAATGATGGTTTCTTCAGATGTGGTCTTTAACCTCAATGCGATACCAGCTTGCATTAAGCATGTCAACCAAACCATAAACTAACACAAAACAGCAAGCAAGTTAAAACCAAGGTAAACGACTTCTAAGGTCACACGTAATCTATAAAATTAAGCTAGGTCAGGCGGACCGCTCAAAATAATCAAATCGTGTAGGACGAAATAAAGAAAAGTCATCTCGTGAAGTAACTAAAGTCATCTTTCACCTATGGATCTGGTAGTCTTGTTTGAGATAAGGGTCAGCAAGCAAATTATTCAGACATAGAGCACACAAAGCTTTGCTTAGCATGATATTCAACTAGCGTGTTCGTTAAGCTCGGTGGCACTTCGAGTGTTGTCAAACAATATTGCCCAGCATTGTAACACTATTCATAAGGTTGCTGAAATCGCTTCATAAGGCAATAACCGGTTTCGCGCTTCTTGAGGTATATCAGGTAGGCGCAGTCTCCAAGTTTCCATCAGCTATATTTTCCACTCACGGAAGATCCAAATAAATCTCTCGTTTGTGATATTCTGAAATTTGAGTTCAATATGGGCTCAAATAGAAACTCGGGGAATGCACATACCTGATGAGCCCAAGGAGAAATGAAACCGATCCTAGGCTGTTGAAGAACTTTCAGCAAACTTATGAGTAGTGTGTTGCGTCTATAAAATGTATCGCGATATTGATGTACCGTACCAACTGAAACATGAGGCGGCCTGGTGCAGCACCTTCAGCTGAAGAAGAATATCATAAACAAGAGATTCAGCTGGGTCTTCCGTGACAAAATTAGTATATAAATGAGTTTATTTCGCAAACCGTCAAATTTTGCAGTTTGCACTTTGCAGGGGTTCCAAAAATGCACGATATTTACACTTATTTAGACTTTTTGAACGGATGTTGCGTGCTCCACCGGGAAAATTCTGGTCAAACAAGTTATTGGGCGACATGATGAAAATTGATCTTCCTCGATTTAAACCGTTAAAATAAAACGAATGTAGGACAACACGAGTCAATTTGACCAAATCTGTTCTGGCGGGCCGAAGGCTGCACCACAATGTAATGTTTGTTCGCAAAACGTACAGGTTAGCAAAGAGTACTTCGCCTGCTTTCTATTGCCTGATCCAGACTAACGACTGGATCAGTGTCGTTGCGTCAGTGTTAAGTAACTCTCCAAACATTTGCTATTAAATACTGGTAGTCTTACTGGAACTCACGATAATTGCATTTTCTGCAGCTAATTCGTATTTGCTCACTGAAAGTAGAATACTTTCAGAATAGTTTATAAAACTTTCCTTGTTAGTGAAATTGCATAAATCCGAAGGAAATATTCACCAACTACTTACAAGATATGCTGTAGTTACTTTTTCGCATGATTATCTTTTGATGGTGGTTTGAGGAGATTCGTAATTCTCAATGGAGATTTCATAATGTCAGTGAAGCCAATCTATGTTGAAAAGCAAAGAATTTCTGTACATCCGTTTCAACCGTATTGGGGATCATCATCAGCGGGTATCTCACGAACAACGTGACCTTCATACCAGCGGTTGAGAAAATGACCGTTTGACCACGAGCGGCTGAGCAGCAATGTGATCAGCTCTCATTCAGGCAGGAGGTGGCATCACTTAACCACCAGTCACGGAAGCCACATCACGTGGTCGCGTATTGGTGAGATCTGTAAATCTCCTCAAATCACTATCAGTTTATAAGTAGCTGAAAGGAACGATAATTTCACAAGACGAGTAGCACATCCATCTGAGAAGTCGTCAGTCGTGAAGCCACGTGATGTGGTTTCTGTAATTTAGGGATGAGCGGCACTATGTCCCGTCTAAGTTAGATCAATTCACACTGCTGATTAACCACTTGAGGCCGAATGGTTATATG